>JANXJC010000049.1:6305742-6327420 GCA_027564655.1 Leptodon cayanensis
CTCCCCCATCCCACTGGGTGGGGGGGAAGTGAGTGAGCAGCTGCATGGTGCTTAGTTGCTGACTGGGGTTAAACCACGACAATGGGGCAGTTTTTTCCAAAGCACCTAAGTGATTCCAGTGCTTGCATGTTATTGCATTTGGGCTCTATTCAAAATCACCTTCTAGCTGTAGAAGGCAATATTAGGAAGTGAATGTGCGAAATCTGTATATAAAGGACAGCTACAATTTTCAAAGTGGAAGAAGGGGTATAGGACCATCTTCTTACTGAAGTTAATGGAAGCCAAAATCTAACTCCCTTTGGCCTTTTGTAAACCTAAAATTTAAGTGCTATGAAACATTGTCAAAATTAACAGATTCAATAAATTATGCAGCCAGGAGGCCCTGTCACCATAACTCTTGATCACCACCTGCATAACACAATCCATAGGAAATTCCTGAACTAGTTCCTTCTTCAACTCCAATGGACATGGTTTAATTGAAGTATATCTTTTCCAGAATATGTCCAAACAAACTGTTTTTAACAGTTTTGAGTTCATTAAGCATGTATGTGACTCTGTGGGACTTTTTCTCCTAGTTGATTTGCATCAAAATAATTTAGGTGCTGAAGTGCCAAAAATTTACATTTCTGTTTCGGACTTTGCTCTCTATGCACATAATATATGTAATCAAGTCTTTGTCACCTGAGACAGAAACTGCAAGTTTCATAGTTCTGTGATGAACTCACCTTTATTTTTCTAAAATACAGTCTAAAGCAAATTTTACTGTGATGTATGCTGCTCTTTCTAAAGTTAGGAAAATGCCATCTCTTAAGTTCAGCAGGTGATACAGGCCTTGTAAGTAAGAGGCGTTAAGCAAGCCACCCAGACTGAAGTCTCAATAATAATGTAGTTTTTTTCCCACCAGTACATTTTATAAATCAGTGCTTAGGGTTATAACTTACCTTCTTTAGCAGGATATGATGATCTGCAGTAGATGTAGCATCTATCAGATCAGAGAAGTGTCTTGTGTTTCACTTGTTAAGGCGTAGACCCATAATGAAATAAAATCATTTATTTCTGAGCTCTCAGTGTTCTGAAGTGGACAACGTAACTTTTCACTCCAGTTGACTTCCCCCAAACTTTTTGCCCACTCAATCTAAGTAGATTATGAACAATTATTTTAATATGCAGATGATATGAATTTTCCTACCTGGTAGATAGTCCCTCCTGTTTATTACCCAACCGCCCATTGCATTTAATTTCTCCTCTTTGCATTCCTTATGGTCTTAATTAATAGTTCCTGGCATCTTGATTTTGTGCTGGGCATTTCCATTATAATTCAATGTTTTTCACTACTCATAACTGTCATAGATTTATTACACTGCACAAATCAGATGTCTTCTATATCTTTCTCCATTTTCTGTTCAGTCAGATATACATTCAAGGTGGGTGCCAATGAACTTTAAATAACTGTTCTCTTAAGAAAACTGAAAATCCTGCTTTTCCTTTTTCAGTTTTATTCCTTTACTGAAGCACATGTCTTATACTAGTTTTGAAGACAATTATTTTGATATGGCCATTTTTCCCATTAATAACAAATTTAATAGTATAATACTGAATATCTTTGCTTTCAACATAGTCCACAATGAGAGTGAAACTAATGCCACTGCTCTATATGCCCAGTGCACTAAGGGATAGATATGGTAGAGCTTAAATTAAAGCAACATAAAACAAAACAAAACAAAACAAACCCCACAAAACTACCAACAAATGAAAATCACCCTCCCCCCAAAAAACCAAGAAAACAAACACCTCTCCGATGTACATAAAAAACCTACATAAAAGTTTATTTTGTTTACTTTTAAATGTTTTAAGATCCACTGTAAATGACAGTATGATATAGGAATTTCTGACATAGTACACAAATTAAATAACCAGCAGTTTTTAGTCACACTCTTCCATTTTAACCCAGAAATGCTTACAAAGTGTAAGCCTGAGCAGGAAAGAGCAAGTGAGCAAAAGGGTGAACAACCAAAAGAACAAGTGAGTGAAAGAAAGATAGAGAAACTGAGATTAGCTTCAGACAATGGTCAAAGTCTTCTTCAGATCTGGGCCTGAGCTTCTGGCTTCCCTCAAAAAATCTAGAAGAAAAATCCGGTTCTAAACAGCCTTCAGCTTTCAGAGTCCAAAGAACCCAGAAAGTTTGTTAACAGTTCTCTTGCGTTCCCTAGTCTTGAACTTTTAAGGACTATAAGATCTTTCTCACTATTGTTAATTCTTCAAGTCAAAATGAATCTGAAGTGTGTGATCCATACACGCAACTAAATCTGACAATCCAGATTTCTATTTGCTTCCAATCTTCTTAAGATTTATATTGCAATCAATTCCAGAGCAATGAGGAATTTAAGCTATAAAATAGAAAGCTGCAATAAGAGCAGCCATCTTGAACCAGTGTATCATTATGGTATAAATGAAGGTGCTTGAGAGATTTCTGCCTTTTTTTTTTTTTTTTAAGAGCAGGATAGCTAGCTTTAAAGAAATAATATTTCAATTTTAAAATGAAAAAATGAAATTAATTGAATTTCAGGGTAAGCACTCAATTTCTTGGTATTGGTGATACTTTTCATTTTTGTTCAATCACACATCATCTGACCCAAACTACCGCAAAATTTCACAGGAATGACAGTTGTCCTTTTATCCCTGCATTTTATTCTATGGGCTTGGTGGACTGTAAATCACAAGAAGTATCAAAATATTCTCCTGGTTAGGTTGCTATAATGTACTGTTAAAATATGACATTTGGAAATAAAAAATGTGATGAGGTGGAAATATTTTGCAAAGCATTGGGGCCATCTCAATCAGTTCTGCTCTCTGAAATCTGGAAGATAAATACTTCAGCAATTACTGTGATGTTAAAAAATGCACAACAAAAAAAGGATGTACAAAATCGTTTGCTCCATTCACTGATAAATACATGACAAATAAAGATGAGATTCACAGAGATTCCTATCTTAATCATCATAAATATTTTCTGCATCTAAATTAGCCTGCAGGCACATATATATTTACATATGTTTGTTCTGAACATTGTTAAAGAGTGTTTTAAACATCATACTAACTATAATACTTGTGGTTCTCAAAGATTCCTTAAATAACTGTATGTATACACTATATATATTAGTTAAGGAATCATTGTGATTCCTTGTCTCATATATCAGTTCTCATAAGAAAATTCAAAAGGTGCCTTTCCTCCAGAAAAAAAAAAACCTACAATGTAATGTCAAATTATATTTTTCTGCTTCCCAGCTTTTCAGTTGTAGAGCTGTGTAAAACAATGTTGAAAAAATACTTATATTCTTGGGAGAGTAATCAGACTGCTAGACTTCCCACCAAGTGAAAGGAATAGGACTGTATTTAGTGATTATCTACTCTTGAAGGGGCCTAAGTCACCTTGTAAAACTATGCTTGTGTGGTGCTTGTACAAGTGGATGAAAAGCTAAAGCTAGACATTCATTAAACCTGATTCCATCAAAGCTAGGAAATAGAGCATGACTTTTGCTGGCTTTTGTTTTTGCAATGAAGAAACCTATTTAGGTATCTAATGGATTCCTTGTTGCTTGAACTCTTAAATTCAGAACAGTGCATCTTGCTCATAAATATCCTATTGCTGCAGCAAAAATTCAAAGCTTAAAATTATCTAGTAAAGTTATGAATGCTGTAGGAGGCAAGGGCGGATGATCTCTTCAGGCTGAGTACCTCTATCCAAAGCTAAAGGCACATTATCAGCCTGGCCAACTCAGTACAAAAGGAACAAGGGAGGAGCAGGTGTTATATTGCTCTCTTCAGGGAAAACACTAACATGCAAATGCATAAAAATAATATATGTATTTCCCTCGCAAAGTTTAAATTAATCTTTGTCATAAAATGAAATATTACTATTAAAAAATGTTTCCTGATGTATTAATGTGGCTGTATTCTTCATGCTCCTTTTCTTCTTTTTTGGTATCTATCACTGCTCAGATTCTACTTTTTTTCCTGTACAGACATCCTTTCCTGGAACAGAGCAGTGATGCAGTACAAGAGATGTTACCTGGGACCTCCTTCACCAACCGAGAGTCATAACATTTCCACTGCATCTTTACTTTTCTGCCACAGGTTTTCCTCTAAATCATGTTGGTTGTATTAATTTTATTTCATTTATTCTTAATATTATTTTACAACAGTATTTGGATTGTTCTTTCTTCTCAGAAGCTCTAGAGGAAACAGAATGATAGAGCTTAATTTTATTGCAATTCTTGCAGATTAAAAAAAAAAAAAAAATTTGCTTAGCTACATCAGAGATGAGAAGTCTTTTCTCCAATGTCTAGCAACTATAATCCAATTAAATATCTTGAGAAAGTTTGATTAGTCTGTAATTTAATTCTTTGACAAAAAAAAAATCTTTACTGGAACATTTTTATGTTATGCCAGGTAGCTGCAATGAGAGAATCAAGAAACGATTGATACAGGTGAGTTGCTTCTGAAAAGCAAAGAAATTTGGCCAAAATTTCACCAACTCCTAATGCTTCTCAGGATTAAAAGTAGACTTGGATACTTCCTCTCCCAGTGTGACAGTAGAGCTGGGACAGGCATCCTACATGTGCTTCGCTTCCCTTTTGCTGACCTGCAATTAGGTTCAAAGAGTGTTGCCAATATTCATACTCATATACTCATTTCTTTCCTTCTCGATAAAACCCTACTTAACAGCCCTTTCCCTGCTGTTCTATGCACTTCTGAAGGTCCTTTTGCCACTGGCTCCTCTGTTAAACTCTCTATTCAGTTGTGAACTTAAATTTCTGGTATACTTTTGCACACAGCACAGAATGTCCTCAGTGACCTTTCGTTTTCCTGGCAACTATAACAGGCCACAAAAAAATCAACAAGAAGCGAAGAGCAGTGGAGAAGATAGCTTTCTTAACATAAACACAAATAAGAATTCAGATCAGAAAAACCCAAGGAAAAATGTTGACATTCTCTTTTCAGGACGGCTGGAAATTTGAAGAATCAGCAATTTCATGTTTGTTTCAGGAGAAAAAGAAAAAAGGAAATAATCAAGGTTTCAAGCACACACCCTCCAAAATTTTGTAAAAACATGCTGAGCCAGCCCACTAGCAAAGACATGACCTGCGCATGCTGTTCCCATAACATTTTATATGTCCCCACCTCACATGACACAGCAACAAAGTCGAAGTCCTGCAAGGTCTAACCTCACTGTAGCCACTGGATCTGAGCCGGGACTGCCCCCTCCTCCATCCACCCCCGGGAGCCTGGCAGCTGCCCTCTCTGTTCCTCCAGCACCCCACACGCACCCCCTTGCCAGCTTGGTCAGAAAGCTCCTGAGAAGCCTGCCCAAGCCTCGGTTCAAAGCCCGAGGGCGAAGCAGCCCACCCTGCTTGCACGTGAGCAGCCACAGCCACTGTAAGCCAAGCTCTGCCACAGGGACCTCGCCAACCTGGGGTCCAGGCAGTAGCAAATCAATTGAGATCACAGGTGGTCTGTATCTACGGGCTTCTTGTATTAGTTCTGCTAAATTAACTGCTCCTTTCTTGATGGCTCACTTCTGCAGATGTAGGATGTTAACAGTAAAAGCCACACCTTTCTCTGGCCAATGCCATTTTCCTAGATTTCTTTTGCATGAGGAAAAAACCAAACCAAACCACTCTAATTACGCAGGCTCCACATTGTTTCCATTAGGAATATGAAAAACACCTGCAGAACATTCTCTCCTTGCTCCCCTCTTTCCTCCAGAGGTTTCCTTTTATCTCTCCCAAAGCTGTCAAGCTTCTTAGGAAATAATCAGGCTTGACAGTTCTGGGGTTAAGAATAATAGGTTGTCGTCTTACGTCCCAGCAGACATGCACCAAGCAATTTATCACAGTCCAAACAGCAGGGTTGTACTATCTCATATTGAATGCAAGAGCCTTATCTAAAAATGTGATCCCATGTGTGGTTAGTGAATTTGGTTTGAAATACCATGTATTTATTCAGATCTTTGTTTCAGTGTTAATCCTCCGACAGCACCTCGGATCTCTTTGCTAAACATTGCTATACAAATGCCACTTTATGCTAATTAAAATGAAAGATTTCAGCTACTGTTTATTTATTAATTCAACCAAGATACTTGTAAATAAGACAGCACCAGGGCAGGGGGATGGAGAAAGAAAAAAAAAAAAGCTTGCATTAGACTTGCAAATTATATCTGTGTGGTGTCAACTTTGGTCTGTGGAAATTAATGGTTTGTAACAGAGCTAGTTATTTCCTCTTAGATTACATCATTTATTATAGACCAATTATAAACAAACAGTAACTCTGATACAATTACAAGTATAATAAATACACCAAAATATAACATTATTTTGTGGATCACAAAAAACATAAAAGCATAGCTGGTGGAAAGGATTATCCAAAATTTCCCTAGCTTGGGTAGTATCATAGTATCATTGTAGTAACATGGCTACTATTACTGGGATATGTAAAGTAGTTAATGATGTATTGTCTTTATTGTGTGTAGATCCTAAGGGATTTTCCCTGTCTCTTGCTCTTCATTTCCACCATCTTCTCTTTTTATATACATATACATGACGTGTGTGTATATATATATATATATACATACATACAGTAACATACACAGCCCAGGTCTGCAGTATTTGTCTCTATAGAGGTTACACATAAGGTTTGGCACAGATTTTTCCTGCCCGTTTGCACTTGACTAGAGCAGCACTTTGTATGTTTCTTCTCTGCTGCATCATGCTCCTCTTTTAAGACAAAAATCAGGAGGGAATGACAAGGAAAGCACAGAACTGACAGCAGAAGATTGCTCGGCTTTCGCACTTGTCCACTTTACCAGAGCAGGCTCAGAGAAAAAGATGGGTGCCCAGCAGACCAAACCAATTCTTTCTTTGCTGTGTACTCCAAGGAAATTACTAACAGTCAGATCACCTACAGCGTAGGTTCTGATTAACTATTTTAGAGAAAAAGAGGACAATGAAAACTGTCTTGAAGCCTGAGCATGAAACTTCATGATACAAAAAAAAAAAAAAAGGTCATTTGCAGGAGGAGGATTTTCCAGTCCTTGAAAGGCCAGCCTAACTCTAAGGAACATTCACATGCAGCAAACAAATCCAGACTGAAAACAAGCATAGAAACGTGAGTCTCTGCCTTCCTGCCAGCCAGGACTACTTAGTGTCACAGCCACGCTGGTACAACATTTCTCTGTGCTTAGTCTAACGAAAAGACAGGACACGTCCACTTCACAAACAAGGGAAAAACTAATGAAAAAACCCTCTGTATCCCAGCAAAGCATGCAATATTATCCACCTATGTGCTTAAGAAACAACCCACTTGTATACCTAGTAAGTAGGCTGTATTCCTACCCATTTTTGAGGAACTTCTCCCTGAAAATAAGACTGAATTTATTCTTCTTCCTCCTTTCTGGATTGCAAATCTATTTAAATTTATCAGCCTTCCTTTGAGCTCCTTGGCTCTTTCATAGCTCCTCAACTAGCTTCTTCTAGAATGCCTGTTATTAAGACAGGTGGGTCCTATTTGCTAAAGTCCTTAATTGGGGGGATAACAAGGGGATAACAGAGATTCTTTGTCTTATGTAAATAAAGAAGCAGTACAACGATAGTCCCACAACAAGGATTTTATCACAGCTTTCAGATAACTGCCTTCACCAAACGAAGTTACAACATAATTCTACAAAAGGATTTTCTTAAAGAAGAACCAGATTATGTAGTAATTTTGTATTAGTATATGTGTACCTAGGTATGAGAATTCAACTCATAACTTCTCTGCATGTTTACTTGTAGCCAGAACATCATACTTACAAAGAGGATGGATCACTCACCTGAGTTGGCTATCACTACGGTTTCTTTTATCCTTGTGGCTCTTCTTTCATCTGAGTTTCTCAATCTGTTACAGATTTGTGTAGAAACTATTGAAAACCGCAAATTGCAGCTTTTAGTATGAGCCAGGAAAACTTCAGATACATTTCCTTTAGGCAATGATGGTCTCTAAAGTGTTAATGCATTTGATTCTCTGTAATGAAGAACTCACTAATCGGAATGCCTTTACCATAATGTTTTGTATTCTATTGGCATTTTATATAAAAAAACTTCCTATATTGAAGTATATTTTATCACGGGGTGCCTTCAAGCCCAATCCTCCAGACTAGAGCAGTATTTTATTGTTAATGTTCTCATTTGGAAGAGAGGATTAAAGAAATTTCTATGAGAAAAGACTGCACAATGAAGGGATCAATAAAGCGGCTAAATGTTGAGAATACTGAAAATGGGACAAATCAGTCGCATCTTGCATGAAGCTAGGGTGAGCAAAGGGCCTGCGGCAATATCAGTGAGAGACAGGAGACTGGAAAGGCATCTCTAGTCTTGCCATCTTGGCTACGTGGGAGAAAACTCTTCTTATGCCTGCCCATGATCTATGGGTCTATAGCTTACCTCTGACTGAATACTTGAGTGATGGGACCACCATGACCATCTTTTTCTTCAACGTTTAAACTTTCTAAAAGTTTGATGCTTTAGCACTGTTTTTACTAGCTCTATTTGTGTTAATTATCTTAACACCCTTCTCCTTCTCTGACCTTAACTGAGAACAGTGTCCTAAGGCCTGAATCCTAGACACACGTAGCCTCCAGAGAATAAGATGCACAAACCATTGTAGCTGTAGTTTTCCCCTGCATACACTGAAAATGCCAATAGAATACATACACAATTCACTATTCAGCTCTATAGCATAAGATTTCATTGAAGCCACGAAGGCCAATTCTGCCCATGCAGAGTAATTGGAATATGGCAATTTAAATTATTGGCAAGGATTTTCAATATCATTGAAAATGAAGGGTTAAACATGTTTCTAATAACAGGCTAAGTATAGAATAGGAAGCAGAAAGCAAGGATCTGAAAATGACGAAGTGTGTAAGAGACACAGAGTTGCCAACTACAGTAGAGAGTAAAGAGAGATTCAAATAACAAGGTTAGTAGCCCAGTTCCTGTTTAAATGACTGTGTTGGCCTACAATGAAAATAAAGGTGATTAAAGCAGTCCCAGTTCCAATTTAATGTGTCATACTCCCTTGGGACTGTAGATCAGAGCTTCCACAGCTCTCTTAAAGTGCTTTCAGGCAGAGAAGATGGTTGATGGTGAACCAAACCCTTCCTCAGAATTAAAGAAATACTGGGGGGGTGGGGGGAACTGAACAAAAATCCAGTGTAATTTCCTTGCTTTGTCTGAACTGGTACCAAAATATTTTTTGTAGACAACAAAATTCACTGCAGTGAAAAAAAATCATGTTATAACAAATATGAACTGAACCAATGTTTAATGAACTGGCAGAAGAGAGGGTAAGTAACAAGTAGAAATATTTCCATGGATTTACACATCTGGTTTTCAACAAGTGCAAGCAGAAGAAAGACAATTATCAATTTTAAAATATATATTTAGAGGCCATAATGTTCACATGTATGTATCTGAATTCAGGTGTTGTTAGTGTTGATTTTTTTCAGTGTTACCACCTAATTTCAGAATCTACTGTTTACTGCTCAGATCTTCTGAAAATCAGGCCCTACATTTATGTCTGTGTGTGAGCAGATTCCTACTTCCACCGTTGAAATGGATTTTTGAACAGTGTTGGAAATCTTCTCACAAAAGGTCTATCTCTGTCTCTGCACATTCTCAAACAATGAGGTAGTTGAATAACTATATCCCACACCATAAGTGAAAAAAAAAAGTGACCTAAGAGACGGGATGCTAGCCTGGACTTAGGAAATCTTTGCCCACTTCCTTTGCTGTGCTGGAAGCTTTCTGTGTGAGGAGCTCAAGTCTGTGGTGATGAATGGAAATGTGTCACTGTCTTAGGGTGCTAGCAGAGGTTTTCATCTGAACCTCCACCCCCAAATTTCATTGATAAAAATCTTCTAGGTGTCCTGCTTTTTGGAGTTTCCTTGCAGATTTTTGTCTTATTTTAAGACAACAGGCAAGCAGAAAGATTATCTTGTGTCCTTTGTCCTGAGACAGACAATTTAATTTTTTTCCAGAGGTAGCAAAGTAGAATCCAACCTATAATTGTTGTTCGAGATTAGGGCCATTTAGACAGAATTGTATTGCAATATAGTTTAGAAAAGAAAAATACCTCATTTGACCTAGTAATTGTTTGAAGAATGCAAAGTGATTTCTAAAATTGATGCAAGAAATTCTGGAAGAAATTCTGTTATTCTTACCTTGGAAGAAAGTCTAATCCTGTACAGTTTTCTCAGGCTAAAATTCCAGTGACTTCAGTAGATTGGCATGGCTTAATATTCAATGCTACAAATATCACACATACATAATTTTACTTATGTCATTTCCTCAAAGG
This sequence comes from Leptodon cayanensis, assembly GCA_027564655.1. Classification (NCBI taxonomy): domain Eukaryota; kingdom Metazoa; phylum Chordata; class Aves; order Accipitriformes; family Accipitridae; genus Leptodon; species Leptodon cayanensis. Next base: position 6,316,132 of record JANXJC010000049.1, read on the forward strand.
GATATTTGATAGGTGAAGAGAGATATGAGAATAATGAGCATACACAAGCTATTCTGAGTATTCAAGCCATATTTGCAATCATCTACTCAAAACAAGAGACCTTAAAATCAATGGGACACTACAGACAAACTGAGGCAAAGTATCCAGTCCATCAGCAAACAGAAATAAACAGCAAGATGTTTCTTATGCAGTACACATATGAACCAGTACCAATATTGAAATCTTAACTTCAGTATCCACAAACAACAAACCCCTAGCATTTAACTGAGCAACATTTGTTATGCAATTGCAAGGAAGCTTGTATTTTGTATTTTAATCTTTTTTTTTTTTTTAACAAAAAAGGTGAAGCTAAAAATCCAATACATGAATTAATTAAAATAAATTTGGAAATTAAAAGGTGATGTCTGTAGTTGGTATTGGGTTTTTTTAGTTCATTTGTTATTTAACTAGGAGGACCTCTGAGTCAGTCATATATTTGAGTATTGAACTAGGTTTTCATGTGTACGTAAGTCAACAGTCTTTTAATGGCTATCTGTAGATCCAAAATAGCTTGAGGTGAAACCTCAGTACATGATATTCAGAAACAATAGCTACCAAGCTATCAGTGTAGCTATCAGCTACACTGATCTGTATGTTCCACATTTTAGCTTTGGGCATTTAAAAAAACAAACAAACAAACAAAAACCAAAAAAACCCAAACAAGATTATTTTTATAGAAATAGTGCTTCTGGAATTGATCTGTGGAAATGGCAAGATTAAACTGTGACATGATTTTGAGAAATTCTGCAAGATTATAATGGATTCAATACCTTTTATGGCCAGTGGCCTTCGTATAAGAAATACTGTAAAGAAAAAACAGTTCTCTCTAAGACCAAGGTCCAAGGGAATGGATTTGGGGGAAAAAAAAGTTTATGCCCTGAGGACCCTGAATAGTCACCAAGAAAACATTTTATTCCATATATTAATCCCTGCCTACTAGCTGCTTAAAATTTACCAACTATTTTATACTATTTGCAACTTACACACTGGCAATGTGTTTTGGATTATAGTCTTCCTAAAAATTTGAGCTGACTGAAAAATGGCAAAACTAAGGAGCATGTGTGTTAGGGTAACTTAAAATAACTGTGACACCTTCTGCATCAAGTCCTTCAACTTGTGTCTTCTACAGATCATTTCTGGAGCCAGTAATGTCATGGCTGATTAAATAGCTGGATTTGTGGGAGTGAATTTAAGATCTCAGAAAAGCAAGCTGCATACACACCACATTTATGGTTATATCTGTGGTTGACTACCCACACAGGCAAACCCCTGTCTTCATTTCTATACTACATATATAGTATATTGTATTTCTGCAGTATATCTACTCCTTTTTGAACTCCTAACTGTTGTTAATTCTACACCATTTGAACCTGGGCTTTGTTAAGAACAACATTTTGGACCTGACCGGACTTCTGAAAAAAAGGTAAAAACAAATAGAAGGTACCTTGTGCTTTTGTTTAGTTTAAATAGACATAATATTGCCTCCTCTTACAGTTTTATTACAAGTGTGAGTTAATATTTATGTGTTTTAGCTTATTATAAATATAAACCACAGAAGCTATACATAAATGACAGTGACAATGGGAATTCCAGTGACATAATAACATTTCTAATTGCCTTCGACAAAATCTCTGATTTTAAAATACTTGGTGATTCTCAAGGTAAGCTTAAAGGTCTGAACTCTTCTCCCTCATTTTTTTTTGAAAAGTAGTCTCTATAGAAGGAAGGAAGGAAGGAAGGAAGGAAGGACACCTTCAAAATCCCTATTTCTAATTTGATTTTAAATTCTCATAAAAAGGTTTCTTTTCATTATTCATTTCTGTAGGCTCCTGAAACTGCTTTTCAAATTTCCAGAGAAACAGTGCTGGAATTCAAAAAAGACTATACAGCATCTAAAAATAATAGGAAGCATTCAGTTTTACAATAATTGCAGTAATTAAATAACCAGCTTTGCCAGCCTCAATTTAAATGAGATTACTTATGGATGAGTTTTTTTCTCCCCCTTGGTCCTATCAAAATAAGCCCCATGTTTCTTTAAATGAAGCCTGCTGATAATACATACCTGTCATGCCATTCCCTTTGAGTGCTCGGGGAAATAAAAATTCATAGCAATTGATTGCCCTGTGTAGCCATGGATCCAGATGCCCTTTCAAATATTCATAAAGATCTCGAAGGGGTCCCTGTGGATCCCATTTGTCTGCTGTATATTTATATATCCCTTCAGTCTTCAGGAAAATTGTCAAACAAAAGTCACTTTTGCAGCTAGATATTATTGACTCTTTCTACCGTGTAGATTTTTGTATGCTCATGCTGTGTATTGTGAGTGAAAAATGGAACAAGATGAAGAAATGTTTATGAATATCATATACCAAGTCTTAAAAGTTCGTCATTAAAGCTGGGGGCTTGAAAGCTGCTACTGATCATAAATGGATGAAAGAAAAGGACAAAAGTGTTAAAATTGGAGTCAAGTGGAGCAAAATCTGAGATGAAAATAAAGGACACAAATGTCACATTTGCACTCAAAGTCAGACCACTAGATTCAGAGCTACATGCCTGCTGAGCGTTCAAAACCTCTCACTGAGATCAATGTAAAGATTAAGTGAGCACAAATACAAAGCAATTTTTTAAAGTTTAACTCTCTTTTAGAAAATATTTCCATGGTATTAAGTGTGTGAAACATACCTTATTCAACTGGCAATTTAAAGGGATCTTCCTTTCTCCAGCTCTCCCTAGTAAGTTACCCATTTGCAGAATCCTAAGAATATTGGGAACAACTTTTAAGCTCTTCTGTAAATGCTTTGTCTTATCTGTTCTATTCAAAAAGTCATGGAGCAGAAGGTATTCATCCAACCTCACAGAAAAATCCATACAGTTTGCAGGATGAAATTCCAGCCACATAACAATTTAGGAGTTGGCAGCCAGTTTACATTTCCAACTTTCACGCTTACTGAGATTTTCAGCTTCTATTTGTGTCTCTTTTTAAGAGAACATTCCAAAGCTATGTTCCAAAAATGTTCTAAACAGAAGACAGTGGAAACCCAAAGTGCTCCCTGAACTCATCGATCCTTACTCTCCTCTGCAGCAGCTGCAATTAACTTGAACAGGCCATCACTATTGACACTGCTCCCATCTCCTTGCTCCAGCAGAGCATGACAACAGGAATGCAACACAGAGCCAGAACCTGGGCAGGGAAAGAGTCTTGTCTGTCACCAGTCGTTTCCATTATGCTGCTCAGGTAATAACTGCAGTTCAGAGTCCAGGAGTTAATTAGAAATGTAGCAGCTATTCTCTCACCTATGAAGTAATGACATAAGCTAAGCTAATGTTGTAATGCAGAATACTATTGAAAGACAATTAGGTATCATGATACCTGTCATGAATTCCCACCATGTAGAGCTATGAGTTCACGCAAAAATTAAAGTATATCACCATCAGTATATGTTACTCCAGGAGACTTATTCTGAGACATAGTATTCTTACCCATAAGATTCTGAGGGCTTTTGTCAAGTGATTTTTTACAGTCTTCAAAAATACACTGACAAATATAACGACACATGAAACAGGCTAGAACAAACCTCAATAGAAGGGATGTGGTGACTTTTATTGCTGTTTTTAATTTAAAAAAAAAAAGAAAATAAGGAGGGATTGGGTTTGAGTTAAAGTGACTAAAAGAGAAAATAAACAGTGTATATGACTCTAAGTTCTATGACTTCTGTGACAAAAGGACCCAATGACACAATCAGTATGTAAAGTGAATGTGCTATGCACTTATCTTCTGCTTAAAAAGCAGCTGTTTTCTTATGTAATATCTTTCCCAGTTGGAATCAGGATGCAAACCAGAATGAAGTGAATGTTCACTGTGGGCAGATTTCCTTCTGCTCCTGCTGGATTGGATGAATCCACAACAGCAGGAAGGTCAGTCCTCTCTTACATCCTTAAGGAAACTCACAGAAAATGGAGAAAACAGATAGAACACTGTGGTGCTAATTTAAACCTGCACGATAGGGAAATGAAGACACAAGTCTCTCCCCATAGCGTATGGAAAAGAGCAGGGGGTCACCATATGGACTGCAAAACATTTTGTAGAATGATTTAATTAAAATAGAATTAAAGTATCTCCTCTAAGTTCTGTTGCTTTTGTGAGTTTGTCAGATAGTCCACAAAGCCTTAGCAAAGAAATGTAAGACAAAAGGCCTAACAGTAAATGCTAGCCATTATCATTTTATATGCTGAGTATGCTAATGTCCCCTTCTGTTACCTTAGTGAGCAAAATCCATTTGCTAAAACCAAGGAAGACTTTCTTTCTTAAGCTTAGGGCTATTAAATATGAATGAAAAGAAAGTGGAAAAGCTTGTGCTGAATGGATTGGATAACATCAAGGGCTTGGAAATTCTCTTGCAAGTGGTACCTGTTAGTACTGAAATTTTTTAGTGAAGATTCTGGGATACACGCTGCAGGAGTTACTCTTTATGGTCCAGTTCACAATCCAATGTGAAGTCCAGTGGATGAATGTGGTTGTCTCTTCCTAATGCAAATTTTAGTGGAATTGTCTCGGTTAGTTTCAACATGTTTTCAATGATACTTTGCAATGGGTGCACTTGCAAAGCAATTATTTGTTTCCTCATGATAATAATTATGATGAAAAGATATTTAATGAATGGCAAAAAAAAGAAAATACAGAATAATCAGCACATTTGATAGATTTTACCAGACAGAAGAAATCTCTAGCCTTCTGCATTTTAGGTCATAGCTCCCCATTTCTTTTCTCTACTTCTTACTTTTTATATTGCAGAAATAAAAATAATTCTAATGAAACATTTGTTGTGTGGTGGGATGACCTTTGCTGGCTGCCAGGTGCTCACCGAGCCACTCTATCACTCCCCTTTCTTTACAGGACAGGGGGAGAAAACACTGTGAAAAGCTCGCGGGTACAGATAAAGACAGGGAGAGATCACTTACCAGTCACTGTCATGGCAAAACAGACTGGACTTGGGAAGACTTGATGAAACCCTGGCACAGGTTCCCCAGAGATGTGATAGGTGCTCCATCCCTGGAAACATTCCAGGTCAGGTTGGATGGGGCTCTGAGCAACCTGATCTAGTTGAAGATGTCCCTGCTCATTGCAGGCGGGGAGCGGGGGTGGCCTAGATGACCTTTAAAGGTGCTTTCCAACCCAAATTATTCTATGATTCTATGATTCTAAAAATTAATTTAATTTATTGCCAATTAAACAGAGTATGATAATGAGAACTAAGAATAAATCTAAAAACTCCTTCTCCCCACTATTCCCTTCTTCCCAGGCTCAACTTCACTCTCAACTCCTCTACCTCCTCCCTCCAAGCGGTGCAGAGGGGTGGAAAATGGGGGATGTGGTCAGCTCATAACACTTTCTCTGCCATTCCTTTCTCCTCACACTCTTCCCCTGCTCCAGCGTAGGGTCCCACCTATGGGAGACAGTCCTTCACAAACTGCACCAATGTGGGTCCTCTCTGTGGGCTGCAGTCCTTCAGGCACAGACTGCTCCAGCATGGCTTCCCCGCGGGGTCACAGGTCCTGCCAGAAAACCTGCTCCTGCCTGGGCTCCTCTCCATGGGCTGCAGTTCCTGCAGGGAGCCTGCTCCAGTGCGGGCTCTCCACTGGCTGCAGCTAAGAGCATGTCCACCTGCTCCGGCGTGGGGTCGTCCCCGGGCTGCAGGTGGGTATCTGCTCCACCATGGACCTCCCTGGGCTGCAGGGGGACAGCCTGCCTCACCGTGGTCTTCACAACAGGCTGCGGGAGAATCTCTGCTCCGGCACCTGGAGCATCTCCTCCCCCTCCTTCTTCACTGACCTGGGGGTCTGCAGGGCTGGTTCTCTCACATGTTCTCACTCCTCGCTCCCAGCTGCCGTTGCACAGCAGTTTTTACCCTTTCTTAAATCTGTTCTCCCAGAGGCACTACCACCATCGCTGATGGGCTCAGCTTTGGCCAGCGGCAGGTCCAACTTGGAGCCGGAGCTGACTAGAACAGGCTCTGACCAACATGGGGGCAGCTCCTGGTGTGTTCTCACACAAGCCACCCCTGCAGCCCGCCCTCTACCGAAACCTTGCCACATAAACCCAATATGGTTACTTTGATGCCACATTGTGACACTCATCAGCTGGAGGGAAACTGAATTTTCATTTGGGTTAAAATATTCAGGCAAAATCTTAACAGGGAATCTTCTGTAGATCAGACAGTCAGTACATGTGTAAATGCACTCCACACTGAAATACATTCTTAGTAAATTTCTAAACTTCTGATTTCCAAAACAGAGACAATGTTTAGATAAAGTTTTCTTCAAACAAGTCATGCGAACTAAAAAAGAAATATTAAATTGGTCATTCAAATTCCTCAGTTTCTACCGAGAAATTGCAGATTAATCAATATTCTTTGAAATCAAACTTGATTATTTTATGCCAAAACACTGCCCCATCCACAAATGGGAGGAAAAATAAAAATTGCTTATATCTTTTATATATAGTTAACAGTTTCAGATTGAGGTAGTCTAACATTATCTTGAGATACTAGGCAATTAAAAATTAATTTTTAATCAATTAATGCGATTTGTTCTATTTAATTGCATCACTGATGGTGCTCAACAGCACCTGCTGTGCTGCTACTGCCATTTTAGACATGCTCCAGGAAATCAGTGAAAGGAACATAAGGTTATGGTGAGTTCATCAGCAGTCCTTTTAGACCCTTGGTTTGGTGTGACTCATTCTTTTGTGACTATGCAATTAGTTTGGAATGGCGTGTAAAAATCTATTGCTTTGCAAATCAAGCTGATTTAAAGTATTGCCTAGCAGCAGAATTACCCTATAAGGAAATGAGGTGGGGAAAATGGCAAGCAACTTTCTTTTTAAATGCTTTCATCAAAGAAATTGTGTTTGGCTGCATGTGTGCTGAGAAGAGTATGAAAACATGTGAACTTGAATTTGAGAACTCCTGTACGTAACAACTAAAGACAAAGAATAAGCATGTTCCTTCATTCCAGCCACAATGTTTCAGAGGAAATTTTTAAAAAATCATCTATTTAAATGAAATGAGAATTTGAAATGTATGCCCAGTGCATTTCCTATGCAATCAAAATCAAGTGTACTGTCTGATACTCCTCCAGCTTTTATGTGCTCACATACTAATTTTCCAGAAGCCATGATCAATGCTTCATTCAACACAGAGATTGGACTGTGCTTTGGGGTGGAATAATTTGTCATCAAAGGTGGCAAGAGCATATAGAATGAACCAGGGTTTCAAAGAAAAGCAGCCATAGTCTTACATATTAGTAAGTTAAGTGCTGCCCTGGAAAATTGTATGGTTTTCTCTAAATCTGCCACTGAGCTACAGCGTGTTATTGGAAAAAAAATCATATGAAATTAAGCTTTCCCTGGATGCCTGGTAATTGCATGCTTCTGAACCTGAGCCCCTGAAATGTTCATGCACTGAGAAGAAAAATGCTCAAAATTGTTAATTTTGAAAAACAGATTTCAGATTATTTAAATTAGCCCAAGTTAATGGATACTTTTGATTTTAGTCTCTTTTTTATTTGTCATTTGTAAAAATGGTGATGTAATACCAAATACTTGGAAATTGTGAAAATAAAGTCACCAGTCCATGAAGTATGCCAGTATAATTCAGTATCTCCCTATTTCTCATAGGAAATTCATGCCTAGTCTTAAACCCATCATCTCCATACTCGATACCCTTGTGTTTATCACATAGAAGCATTTACTTCCTTGGACAGAAGAGCAGACACCTCATTACCATCACCTGACAGCAATAACTTCAGTGTGATGTACCTGCATGTGTCATTGACAAAACCATCTGTTTTCTTTTGCTAAGAAGGTGGCTGTAATCCTATTCTGCTGCTGATCAGGGTACCCACCAAAATTTGACTTACATCTTCAGCCCCTGATTACTGACACAAAAGAAGTATACCTATATCACTCTCATCTTAGATTTCTGATTTGTGACTTTACAATGCTAACACTCCGAAAGACAGTAGTGGCTAAGGTGATCTACACTCGTTGCTGTGTAATAGAGGCTTTGTTACTGTGAAGTGTCTAGGTGTTACCTAGACACCCAGGTATCTATCTATCACTCATTTCAACACTTAAAATCCTTTGGTAATTCAACATATGAATGGGAAGAAAGCTGCAGAGAAAGGTGGAAGTACATGTCTAAATTTTATAGAAGACTTCGTAAGAGGTAACACAGATCAGAAAAACACAGATTTTCTTAATTTCAGTAAGAAGATGAGTCTGCCACTCACTATAGTTGTCAGACTTTACTGTCAGAATTTTTCTCCGTGAGTATATAAACTGATTTTGTGCAACCTGGGTGGTTTTATTTCTTATTCCACTGTTACTAAGAGGTTTTGTACAAATGCTAAGACACTAAAAAAGACTTAATTTCTGTTGGATAGGTAAATATCTACTGCAACATGCCAGGACCTTCAGAGCACTTGAAAGAGTTAAAAAAAGGTCTGACATTGGAGAAGATCACATTAATAGGAGAGATTGAGTATTTGCAATAAAAAACTGAAACAGGAATTGTTGCACTTTGTCAGTGGTGAAACACATCAACACCTTTGGCATTTTATGTTCCAAATGCCTAAGAAAACAATAAATTGATTTGGTGTTTTATTACCACTGCTCATCTTTAAGGGATGACATTAAATCTCATTAAAGGCAAAATAAAATCAAAGTAATCTGTTTAAAGTGTGGACCACTAAGACCAAAGCGGAAAGAAAAAGAAGTCTTAAAAGGCTATGACATCAGATACAAATTCTGCACCAGGCATTTTACTATAAATATGATGTTGAAGTAAACAATCTCTTTCCCAAGCTGTTCAGTTGGAAAATTATGTTCTGGGTTCAATGCAATAGAAGTATGCTTCTTAGTCAACCATTTCAGTGGAGGAATCAGACAGTGCATCCATATTCAGCCCCTGACATACTGATCTCTGCACACACTGAGCAAAAATAGAACTTCTGTTTCCATATTTTTTCCAATACTGTTCACAGGTAAATACAATGTCCATTGTAATGAATTGCTTTGGAACAACTATCATGCCTTTGAATTTATACTTTATGGTTGCACTGATGGTATGTTTTAAGATTAAATCCATCTGAGATGAAAATTTTCAATCTCATTTTTAATTTCATCATAAAGCGGAAAAGGCCGGTACTGATTCCAATATAAGGCTCTGATTTTTCATTACAAACAAGACCAAACCAAAGATACTTGGAACTTTTATTTCAGAGTATTAACTATTTTACTCACTTGGAGGAAGAACTTCAGCTGACCTTTAATGCCTTAGACGAAGAACTTTCATATACAATCTGCCTTTGACCAGTTCTATTTAGTGCCTTATTAACAACTTAAGAATAACAGAATAAAATGGAATTACTTACTAACAATGGAATAAAGTGTCTGTGGACCAAACTAGAAGGACAGCATCAGAATTCAAAGTGGTCTTGATACACAATACAGTGATTAAAGAGATGATCTACAAAGTGTGCTGTATTTTACCTTAGGTAAAACAGTGTGGCTGTGTGTTAATGGTCGAGAGCAACCTGTCCAAGGGCTTGCTGGTCATCGTTTAGTAGTGTACACTGGTGGTCAGATTATAATATGACTTGTGTGTTTCCATACCCTATTCATCTTGTGTTCTTATCCATGGTCAGAAACATTTGTTTTCCTCATTAAAGTGAAAGATTGCCTTTTTACCAGAGAAACGGGAAAGGATGGTTCTGGTATGTAGTCTAGATTTAATTCTTACTAAGTATTCGACAGTTAATGCCCATAATTTAAAATCTATAGGATTCATCACAGACAAATATAGACGAGTGCATATACACACAGACAAAAAAAAAAAAAAGGGCAAAAATACTTTCAAGGAGAAGAAGGGCTCCCCTCAGTAGTATCTATACATGAGAAGTGGTTAGGCTGGATTACAACTGATATTAAGTTGACTTAAGAGAGAAAACCAGCAGTCATAGAATCATAGAATCATTTAGGTTGGAAAAGACCTTTAAGATCATTGAGTCCAAGAGAGAAAACCAGCAGAATCTGAATGCTTAATATTCTTTAGTTAAATAAAATACAAATTATTCACTACTGTGTATTATATGTCATAATATAGCTTATTTTCTATTCTATAATTTCATCTAAATTTAAGCATATGTTTTCTTTTTGACAGTAATAAATTCAGATCTATGGAAAGGGAACTGTGCTGTTAAAAGTTTGTCTGATCACAAGAACACACTTGACAATATACTGTCTGCTGCAATTGGTATTAACTTCATCTGTTACCACATACATTGAACTTCAGAATTCCCTGCAGTAGACTGATATTTAAGAAGGAAAAAATATCTACACTGGCATAATCAGAGAACAGTAAAAAATCAGTGCAACAGCAAAAGTCAAATAACATGGCAAGTTATTACGATGATCACATTTTCTGGTTTCTTACCATATATTCTTTCAGAAGTCTCAGATTGCTGTCATTTTGTGAAGAGTTGATCCATCAGGTTACAAGTTGCGAAACATAATTAAGGTTCACTTATCCTGAAAAAGTGTTATTAATTATTCTTTTTAATCTAGTCCCCAAACCAAAAGTATAAATTTTTTTCAGTCTAGGAAAAAAAAGGTTATAAAATGACAATAGCTTATATTTTGCTTTTTCTAGATCTACCATTTGTCGCCCGGATTTGCTGGTTCTTGTACAATTACTTTGTCATTTCTCTCACCTCAGAATGTTCTTATAATTAAGGAAATTACTCTTCCCTATAGTGGCAACAATTCTTCTCTGGGTGATTTCTTGGCATTTTAGAAAATGTTAGTAGGTCAGCAAAGTTTCAGGTTTCAGAAATTATGAATCACATAAACACCATTTGTTATCGTCATATTTGATGATACTGACTCATCCAAGCAAAGAACAAGCACAATGCCTGAGGTGACCAAACATACAGTGTGAATAGCAACTACACAATACTGGAGTAAGCAGTTCATAAACAGACTAAAGCTTGGAGAAATTTCCTCTGAACTACATTGTATATATTTTGAAAACCTGTACTTCTACGTACTAGGTCTGCTTGTTAATCAAGAAAAATATAAATGCGAAAATCACAAATTACTAAAAAATATGATCATAAATTGTCCTGGTTTCAGCTGGGATAGAGTTAATTGTCTTCCTAGTAGCTGGTACAGTGCTATGTTTTGAGTTCAGT
>JANXJC010000049.1:6333644-6352023 GCA_027564655.1 Leptodon cayanensis
CTGCGCATCATTTGTACATTCCAATCCTTTTATTATTACTGTTGTCATTTCATTACTGTTATCATTATTAGTTTCTTTTTTTCTGTTCTATTAATCCGTTCTTATCTCAACCCACGAGTTTTACTTCTTTTCCCAATTTTCTCCCCCATCGCCCTGGCGGGGGGAAGTGAGTGAGCGGCTGCGTGGTGCTTAGTTGCTGGCTGGGGTTAAACCACGACAGTCTACCACAACCGAGTATAGGTCATAAAACAGCCTCCTTCCCAACATGCCTGAATTTTGAGACTAAATATTTCATTTTGAGTACTGAACTACACAAGGATATTTCTTAAAAAAAAAAAAGTTGGATCGCATTTATTAAGAAAAGTATCTTACAGAGAGGTTTGAGCAGATCAAACTAAATTCACAGGCCATCTTTTAAAAGCAATTTTAAAAGCCTTTGCCTTTGCATGGACTCTCCCGTAAAATGGAGCGGGACATAAATCTCATCATCAGATTTCAAATACGTGCCAGCAACAGCAAAGTGTAGATATAAGCAGTCTTGCATTCAAATCTGGGTTTTGCAGGTGAATTTCTGCAGCGACCAACAATCATTCAGCCTATCCCACAGCCTTCTACATTGCCCTTTCTCCCTCTTCTGTCTCTAGCTTTTGCCCTTACGCAGCATGCTTACTTACCTCCTTCTGCAATCCCACCCCACAGTCCTCATCTTCTCGCCTTTTGGTCTTGTCAGTTCTCAGCCTTGTCCTGATTTATATCGTGCTCCACCGTTTACCCTCGCTTACTTCCCAGCTCTTGTCCTTGCAACTTTTTCCTCCTGTTCCCTCCAAATCTGTCCATTACTCCTTTCTCACCTTTTCCATCACATCCTTTTTCTTATTCTTTATGGTTGCTAGATACCGACAGCAGATGTAATGATAAATGAAGGCAGATACTCTTCCCAACTCTTTTCAGCTCTTTTACCCCCAAACTTGGACAGTAACAGCTTAGAGGAACAACTGGAAGAGAAAGGCCTGGAAATAGCATGCATGTCTTCTACAGTCCTATCAACACTTACAAAATTATATTTTCTTGTCATTTAGCTAAGATATAAAAACATCTTTGTGTGGGCAACAATTAATTTTTGTACCTTTTATAATGTGACTAAAGCTGGGTAAGTCACATTACTGCTGTTAAAACACTGTTTAATTTCAAGTTTAAAAAAAACCCCAAACTTTTCAATGTAAAATTGAACTAATATTTTCCAACATGGATATAAGAATACTTTTTCCATAACCTAGTTCTCAGAAATGTCAGTTTACTTTCAGCTGAACTATTCCTTGAAACTTTCTGCATATGCCAGAAATCTCTTGAAAATGTCTGCTTAAATTGATCAAACTTTAACAAGGTTGTAAGGAACTGAAAACAGATATCTATAGAAAGAATCTGAAAAATTCAAATACATACTTTAAACCACTCACATACACTTAAATATATTAGAAACAGTCATATAAGAAACAAACATCAACCTGGGAATTATTCCTGTTATTAGTTAGAAATACAATCAACAACAAATCATAAACTTTAACGAATTTTTTTGAAAGTTAAGCATCTATTAAATCTGTGAGTTTTCCATCAGCCAAGAGGGGAAAGTAAATGCCTCTGTGGTATTTTAATGTTGTCTATATACACTTTTTATGAAGGTAATGCAACATCTGAGAATTTAGTAAGACTGAAGAAAGTAGACTGCAGTGATATCTTTCAAATCTGAACAAAGTGCATCAATGAACTACAACCTTTTACACTGACAACAAAAGACTAGTAAATGTTTGCACTGCCATAGGTTAAGATGGTAAAGTATTAGCTAAGTTGCAGTGTATACAGTTATGTAGATGCCCTGTCATCTTCGCTATTCAATATTGAACATTTTGCTATTGATTCTTTCTCTGGAACTCTGCAGCTCTGACAGTGACTTTATCAGGTTCCTGTCCCCTGCTCCTGCTAAGCCCTAGACTTTCATACACTTGGGAAGAATAAAATAGGCTATGCTTAAATGATTTGACAGGGCAGATTATCCACTGCATCTACCGAGGGCCAGAAAGCTTCATCTTTACACCTCACAGATTCGGAGTTGATCTGAGTGCAGCCTCCAGAGCAGGAAATAAAATGCTCTAAGCAGAGTTACCCGTGCTCATCCCACCCCTTCACAATAGAAGTGCAGCCCTAATGGATGTCCTACATGCTGAAAGTAACCAGGCTATTACCAAGAGTGCTTCATTTTTCAACAGCTTTCAGAATGATCAGAATTGATAAGGAACAGTCACGTAACAACACGGTGATTCAGGAACATGTCTCACTTCAAACGACATAAATGATTACCAATACATGCAAGTCATCTAGTTTCTATCATGGTTCATTTAGCTAATGAAATGTTTTGGCAGCTAGTCATAGATTTTTAACGCAAAACTTACTAATAGAAGATATATGATGAAATAATAGGACATTTTAGCACACAACTGATCAGAGGCACATTGGGTTTAATACACAGGGGTTTGTTTTGATTATAATCTCATCTTATTGAAAGGCAGTGGGTTTTATAAATACCTAAATGTCATCACTGCTAACTCTTTTATTGACAACAATTTCACTAAGAAACACCACAGGTATTTCTAAACTAATTTTCAAAACAACAAATGCCAGAAACACCGCGGAGTATTGATAATGTACTGTTATGAAAACGGAACGAATTTTATTTGTTTAGTAGACAAAAAGCTTGCAGTGATAAGAAACTTTTGCAAATAAGAACCACAAAAAAATGCTAGTTTAAGTCATGAAAGGTTTAAGGAAACATAGCTCCTGTAAAATCTGGCCCTTCTGGTGTTTAAATCCATTAAACTAAAAAAAAGCTGCAGTCACAGGGAAAATAGAGTATTAGTAATCAGAGCTCCCTGTTCTGTTTCTGACTTTCTAAACCCTCACTTTACCTGTGAAAGGGAGCACAGGAAGAGGAAAAGCTCTTCAGGAATCTGAAGCATACTTGCTTCAAAGTTGTTCCATGAGAGAGTGTTAGTTGGTCTTCCTATGAGGGATGAATTACAGTCTCCTCCTGAACCTCTGCGGCAGGTCAACTCCCCCCTTAAAGTTGTCCACCCTTTTAGGTGGTGTTTACCAGGTTTAACAGTCCTGGAGCAAGGAGCTATATTGACAAGCTAATACAAAGCAAAGATGGTTTCCAGATAATCAATGGAGAAAGTGGCCCATGGGGATAATAGTTTGGATCAGAAACTTAATCTAGATGTGGTGAATTTCTCTATGGATAAAACTATAACAGGGGACTTCTGCACTGAAAATTGCTCTGACCTGTGCTGTTATCCAATGTTTATCTGTATCTGTCATCAACAAGTCTCAGCAAGTCTCAACAACCTTTAAAGGAAGATGCATGCTGATTTCTGAAGAGGTAGAGCATGAATTTATGTTTTAGACACTCTCATTCCAGAAACTGAAGGGGCAGAGGGGTACATGTAGCAAAAGAAGGTTTTAATAAACACTCCCTACCTGTAGAGGTACTACTTTTTAAAAAGATCAGTGATGAAGAACAGACCCCTCTTTCATTTGTAATTTTGAGTTGCTGAGTATATCAATTACATAGCAATTACTGGGTGCTGAACACTGTTAAACATAGCATTGTAGTTAATATTAAACATCAGCCTAGGTGTTTGATTTCTGCAGTGAAAGAGTCTGAGATTTCCCATCAGCTTTAAAAACAGTATGAGGTTCCTAAATAAGGTGCCTTTTTAAATGTCCAGAACTGAGCAAATGAGGTGAATCTGAGACCAACATTTGACAATTTTCATCCAGAATTTCTGGAAAATATCATTTAGTCACTCTACTGCTTAAACATAATCCTTCTTCCTACCCACCATATATTTTATATACCTATCAGTACTGTGGGTACGAGGTAAGTGCTGCAGATAGTACTATATACACCAAGTAAGATTCTTCTGTAGTCCTTTGGGAAAATAAATACCAATGCAATTACAAAATGCAAATAAAGCTGTATGTCTTACAAAAATGTTGTCTTTCTCTGAGGAATCTGAAAACCAAACTGAAACAAACCAGCTTCCTGATGAAGTTATTCAGGCTGCATTGTATATTTTAAGTACTTGTGTACCTACAGTGAAAACAGAATTCAATCAGTTACCCCACTTGGAAATGTTATTGGTTGCATTTAGATTTGTGTGAGAATTAACCTTGTGTTAACTAACCACATTTTTGAAAAATTATCTTTTCTGATGATCAGAGTGTTACTGTACAAGGAACTATATTAAAACATAAAGGGCACTGGCAAGGTAATATCTATTTTTTGAGGGGCACTTTAATGAAGTGAAATAGTTTCTGAGAAAATAAGTGCCCTTGGGTGTCCCAACATACTTTTAAAAATAATTTTAGCATCATATTTCTTTATTTTTCTAAGTGTTTTCTCTCCTATTTGGGATTGTAAGAGATACAAACAACAAAGTCTAATACTTCATGCACTTGTAAATAACCTTACTCATGACCTTCCTCTACTGTCTTAAAGAATACTCAAAAGTGAGTCAACTCTTCCAGTATTTTCATTACTTCTGATACATACTTCAGAATAAACTTAGTTTTGATGTCAGAATAAGAACTAATTTCATGCTTCAGCTGAGCACATTTTTAAGCAGATGCTAAAAGTGAATTTTTGACGAAAAGTCAAAGCAATTTTACCAAAATGTGTGTCCCTAAAGCTGTGGGTAACAGTTACTTCAGTTACACAGGCTTTATTTTCAAATGGACAATGAATGTGCCTGTCTCCTACTTGGAGGGAATGAATGTTCCTGCATCTTTCCTAGTGTCTCTGAAATGCAGAATAATGCTTGACCTATCTTGTATTTACTTGATAATTTAAATGTCTTACACAAGCTTAAAACCATCTATTATGCCTATCACATCCAAAATATTTTATGCTTTTTCTGATAGTGTTGTTTTAACAAGATATTAGACAGTGCCAAAAAAACCAAAGCAAAATCAAAGAAAAATTGCTAGACTATTATCAGACAGGCATATGGTGGACTTTAGATAATAAGGCTTTAGATAAGATTAAATTCATCATAACATGTCAGGTCCTCTTTAAAATGAGGTATTAATGTCCTCCATGGCCTGGATGAAATGCATTTATATATGATAAATAAACTGGGTTCTGCGCATGCAGAAGAACTGAAATCTGCCTACCACAAAAGTACACTTATAATTACAAAATATATTGAAATAACTTTTCACTAAGTTATTCTGCCACCTAAGTAGAATTCAGCTGTTTCTAAACTCTTGGGTACACTGAATCAGTGTTGCATTATAATAAGAAGCACAATCTCATAGGGCCTGTCCTTTTATCAGCCAAACTCACCACATGGGAACTCATAAGGTCTTGGATGGAATCCAGGTTAAGGCTAATGAAATCTGCAGGGTTTCATTCATGAAGTTCATATTTTTCCAAGTGAAGTCCACACTAATTCTTTTCCTTGTTCAGAGTTTAAATCCTTGCAAGGAATATATGAGCTAAGCCATCATACTCAACCTTCTAAGTCCAGGACAGATTAGAAAGTTTAATAATAACTATAAATTGACAACAATAATAAATATAAGCCAATTAAAAAAAAAATACATGTAGTGATTTTATTTAGAGGGCACAATTAATTCAGTATGACTGCTAAGGTGAATTAAGATACCGAAATACAAATCACAAAATCAGTAGCATGGATTTGAAAATCATGGGCCAATCTGTGACCTCAGATAAGAACACACCAGTGCCAGTGTTATCCATTAAAGTAGCTGTTACTGAGGGCGGGTTCTTGACACTGTATCTCCAGAACAACCACATTCATGTTACTGTACATACAGTGTTATAAATCCAACTTCTGGGAAAACAAGTTCAGGTGTTATTGAATTATCTCTTCCAGTTAAGTTGTAGTATTAAAAGTCACATCTATTGTTCCCATAGTCATAAGATGATTTTTCAAAAGAAAAATCTTGTGCCATCTTTCCTTAAGAATACCATCCTTTTTCAGATATCAAAAACTCTTGTACCCTATTATTAAGTCACCTCAAAGAAAAATGTTTGTTTGATGTCTTAGTTTGTTCCTTCATGTTTCAATTCACTTGCAAGTTAATTAAGCATTATTTCAAGTAAATTTGTTGTTGTTGTTGTTCCAGAAAGAGCAAAACTGTGTATTGTTTATGCAATGATTCAGCTTTGAATATCTTGTAAGATCCCTGAATTCTCAGGCTAAATAAATAGGTAGTTCTCTCTGTAGGTTTCTGAGAAGAGAAAATTAAATATAAAACCAGATTTAGGTTTCAAAATACCTTGCAGTGTAAATGACTGGCTACCAGTTTAAAATATTTTGTTTCATGCAGTTCTGTGGAGTGAATGGACCTGCCCCCTTGTTTGCTGTTAATTATGTGGAAGAAAATGAAAACAGGGAGTGGTACAGTCGTCTAGGCGAATTCTGCTATATTTGCAAGGAAACACTTTAAATTCTACTGACCGTTTTACCAAGCAGTAATTACATGATTTTGAAGTAGCATTTAAAATTTCAAAGGTTAAAAAAGATCAGAGAAACTTTATTTTTTTTTTTCCAGAAATGGATACCATATCTGATTTAGCATAGGTTCCAGCAAGTGGGAGAAAAGACCTAAGGAGCCGTCCTGGTTTTGGCTGGGGTTAAATCATGACAGGAGCCCTATTAGTATATTAGTAGAACTGTTTGAAGGACAGCGTGACAGCATGAAAACAAATTTTTTTTGGATGTCAGACATAAAGATAGAAAATCTTTTTGTGGTAGAAGCTGATCAAGAGATTGCATTTGAAGCAAAAATTAACATTCTGCAGGCAATTCTTTACATAAACAACTAGGTGAAAATCACTTGAGAGAAATAAAATGCCTCTGTTGGTGGAGACGAAGACTTTGGACCTATATTCCTTTTAGTCTCTTCTCTATCTCATTCTTTGGCAAAGAATATTCTCCTACTTTTAGCTCTGCACTAACACAGCTGTCTTCCAATTTTAGCCAACTTAAAATGATTATTTTTATCTGTGATGAAAGAAATATGATATATTCCTATTGTACTTTAGACTGAGTTAACCAAATTTGGTCTGGCTTGGTGAACTATACTTCTTATGGACTTTGTTATGTGATCTATCATTTATTTTAGAATTCTGATATCAAGAGATTGCTCTGATTTTTGACGTAACAGTAGTGTTCTGTCTTCATAAATCAATAATTCTTTTGTTTATTTAGTGGGATTGTAAAATCAATTAGAGGGAAAAAGAAAGATCTTAGGAAGCCAACAAGCCTTCTTCATACTTTTAAAATAAAGCTCATAATAAATTTTAAGTTTTCTAGTTATACATAGAAACGTCAAAGAAATGTAACTGTGGAATCACTTATTGTGTATCTATGGCTTTGAGCATCCTGATTTAACTTTGAAGTTAGACGAGTTTGGACTAGATGATCTACAGTGCATCTTTTTCTTTTTTGACCTATTTTTTCCAATGAATATAAGTAGCAGAGAATATAACCAGAGAGGGAAGAAAACACTCAAATTTACAACATCTGAAGCCATTCTAATCTTCAAATGTCACTTACATTGTGTAGGTGACTTAATAGAGTAAGGTTATTTTTTTCAGATGGCGTAAAATGTTTAGTAGTATTATTTTATAAATATGTACATTTAAATGTAATTTAGAGTTTCTAAACTGGATAATAGACATCCTAACTGTCATAGGCTCTAAGGCTTTCAGTCATTTCTCTACAGGAAATAGTGTTTCACTGTAAGGAATTTCTGTAAGCATGCAGCGAAAACATACCCCAAAACCCAAGTGAAATTATGCATTTAACTGAGATTTTTATTTTCCTTACCCATTATGTTATATCAAAAGACAAGCTAGAAGTAAATTTATTAAGAAGACGTGTATTTAATTGAAATGAGAGCTTAATGCAAAATTTGTAGGCTTCTGAAATTACAGTTATTCCAGAGTTTGGGGAAGACAACGATGTTTGTTATTTTTTAAATATCTAGGAAATCCCTTCATCTGCCTCAGGATTCCACAGATAAACAAGCGTATTTACAGTTGTGGGATAATCACTGGCAGGTAATGTTTGTTTAATTGTATCACACGCTCTGTTATTCACAACGTGCAAAATATTGTTCCCTCTTACCAAAAGATGACATGGCTTACCTTCTCCCAAGCCATTAGTCTTTCTGATGCTGAGCACATCAAAATGACAACTTTAAACAGACCAACAACACTTTATTTTTGTGCACCTCCTTTAGACTTTGTAGATTTTAAACCTTTAGAGTTTGTACATTTTATAACATTGCTAGCTTTTCTTGCTTAACATTGATCAGAAAGGAGCATTATCTTCTGTGCAATTAGCCCCTTAATTTAGAAACCTAAACTGAGCTGGGCACATGCTCTTGCAAGCTTTCAAAGGCTTATCTATTAACTACTTAAGAAATTTCAGCATTATTTTAGATGTAATACCAAATTTCACTGGATCCTTGAAATTTATGATGACATTTCTTTACTTGCACTACATAGACTAGCTTTCCATTATAAATTCCTGAATTATGTTTTAGAAGACCTCCTCTTGTTCCATTTGGTGTACAGGTGACAGAGAGATTAGCTCTTTAACCACATTTCCTTAGGGTTTGGTAGTGGGTTCAACCCTCCATTATCCTCAGAGTGTCTGAAATCATGACCTCAGATTAATGAGGAATAATCAGTGCCACCTTGTAAATCATCAATACTAGGGCCAGAGTGGGGGATCCCTCTGATTCTAAAGCTTTCTGAGATAGAGACTTGCTCAGCACGGTATTCAGTGTCTGTAAACAAATATGCAGTTCCAAATAACTGCAAGCAAACCTTAACTGAAGAAAGAAAGAAACTTCATGAGATTCAAAATTGTGGGATTTAGTATGTTTTACAAGCTCTACCTGCTGAACTACACATTCTGATATGATATCCTTCACATTTAACTCAAAAGTATTAAAAGCTCTCCTTCTAAATATATATTTAAAGCAGTGAACAAAAATCGAACAGGTGGCAAAATCCTTTGTGCAGTATCAGCACAGATGAATAGCACATCAGAATGCTTGGTTGTTAATGGCCACCAGATGTCCAGCCAAAGAAAAAGAGACAAAAAACTATCTTATCAACCCTGTTGTACTGCAGTTCTGTAAACAACTTACTGCTGGAGCTAATAATACTAACAGCAATCTAAACGAAAAACCAAAACAAGTGAAGAAGAAAAGTAGAAATCTAATTTCTAACAGGATCATAACAGTTGTTCAGTCTCACAGATTTTTGAATTAGGAGTAAAACAGAATCTTCCAAAGCTGTAAGTAATAAGCATTAATATATGTTCGACTCATAATCAGAAACAAATAATCTGAGTCAGTCTAATGGGCAATGAACCACTGAAAGGGAGAGAATTCAATGTTATTTACTAGTCTTTCTAAACATCTGAGTCATACATGCAATATTAAACAAATATGTAGATTAAAAATGTAATTTCTTAATTATATTGGACACAAATATTCTAAGCCAACTGTTGATATTCACACAGAGTGTCCAGGTTTCATGATAACATTCCAAGAAGTGTGTGGGAAACACTGACATGTTACAACACAGAACATCATTCAGATGAAAGCTTTTTATTTTGTTTTTCCCACACAAAGAGATATAAAAAAGAATAAAATTAAAGTTAATGTTTAATATATTCAAGTTTTCTAAATGTATAGTTATCTAGCTATCAATAACTAAAATGGTCTTTGAAAACTGATACCCTGAGAAATTCTTTTTACCTACAGAATTCCAAATTAAATAGTTAGGACACTAACAGGGATTTCATAGCTGGCTGAGAACACTGATTTTTCTTTACTGTTTTCTATTCATACTTTACTCAGTAAAACTCTGAAGCCCTCTAGAGAAATATCAAAACCCTTTGCATTGCCCTCCTTACTATGTAACAGTAATATCTACACTTAAATATAATGTAGATAGGGGCAGCACTTGAATAGCATTCTCTGAGGAGCTCTTCTACTTAAAACAATTATCTGTGAGTGTAACCACTGATGTGAAGCTGAATAGGGTCAGCTGTGTGGATTCTGTGTGTTTTCCCTGAAAAGACAGAACTGGAGAATAGTGTCATGGATGATGAGAAATCATTTGGCTCTCTGTAGCAGAGTCTGTAAAACAGAGTTAGCCTTTCCTGAGAAACAGTATGAAGTAATTTTAATTTTATTGGACATTTTCTCTGAAATCAAAGTTAATTTGAGCATCTTTATGAACAGATACTTCAAATTCCTTCCTTTTTCAATCTTTTGGATTTCCTCAGGAGTTCAGAATCAAAAAGGTGTAAAAAGTTTTAAGATGACATAGTCTCCAGTCGTACAGCATGTTAAAAACGATCTTCACACTTCTCTTCTCCTGCAGGAAAACAGAACTTGATTGAAACTTTCATTTTGTTTCAGTAGCTCCAGGAGTCCATGATCTGTACATGAGAGTGATAACTCAAATGATCCAATATTTTAAATACAATTTATTCCATTAATTAATAAATGCTTTTATATTCTGAAAGATTACTGCAACTGCAAGCAACAGGGGAGAAATCCACTGTTAAACTACTTTGATAACTTTGTAACAACAAGTAGTAGAATAGTTTCCTCCCACAGTTCAGTTCACAAGAACCTAACACAGTACTTTTATACCAATAGAGAAGTCCATTCTGAAGAAGTTGAGTTACAAGTCTCCCATGAGTTCAGTAGCATTTATTCCATACTCAGTTTTAGTATGTTCATATTGTCATATTCATCTACTCTACACAAATAATGCAAAAGTGAAGTGTATTTTTAGGCTTTCTAGAAACCATCTTCTTCTGAATTAGAATGAGATACATGGAAGTGATTTTCAAAAAAGGCATTGCTAGAAAAGTGGTAGGTTATAGGTTACAGTTTTATTATAAAAGGTATGCTTAATATAAATCCAAATAATAAGGAAATAAAATTATAAGATGAGAGATAAAATGCAGACCTTGCTTTCATAGTAATGTCACTGAGGCTGAGTAGGAATAAAGATGTTTTAGCTTTTTGTTATGCTCGGAATTCTATGTTACATGCAAGTTTATCTGACTATTCAAGCAAACTCTGCTCTTGAAAATAAATGGTCTATCTTTTGTACTGGGGAAGTGCTGAAGTAACAAAATGCTGCTGTGGCAAAACATTACCGTCCTAAGAAAAACATTAATTATGTTAAATGTCAATATAGTAGTTAAATAACTAGATAAGCAATGAAGTTAAATCAAGTTCAAATTAACAGATAAAATTCTGCCTTTCGTGAGACACTTTGCTGAAACCAAGGACTTGTGCATTCAGTGTTACAGACTGTTCTTTACTGTCTCATCTGCCTGATGTTAGTGAAAAGAAAAACCCTTCTTTAAAGAGATAAGTTAAAAAATACCCAGTGGGAGTAAACAAACTGTCTAGAATGGTAAAATCACAATGACTGCAATGATATCTCATCTTCAGAAGCAAGACAAAGTATTGACAACAGTGAGAAAGATGAGAGATGACACACAAAGGTATCAGGATTTTTGTCTTCCCCAGTCCAAGTTGAATCATGCAAGTGTGGAGGGAAAAACTGACAACAAAGAAAATGGGCTCTCTAGAATTAAAAAAACAAAACAAAACAAAAACAAAAAAACCCCCAGCTTTATAGTAGACAAACAATATCCAGCTTTATCCAAGCAAGCATGAATTACATACAATAAAACCATTTTTCCTCTTGACTTTGGAGACTCACTTGAAAGAGAATCTGGACATAGCTAAAGGTACATGACCAATGCCTAAATTAAAGCAAGTTTGAGAAAGAATTGATTTGACACTCCTCCCTCTCTTTCTCTGTCTTTTCATATCTAATTAAAAATCTTTCACATAAGTATCTTTTCCTTGTGAACGTCGTTTGACTTTGACAGTACAAGGATTTAATTTGTTGACTTCAAAGGATTTCACATGCTGACATATAATGTAAATGCTAGTTTTATCCATAAACTATTAATATATCTCAGCATTTGCCTTCCACTGAACTTTTAGGATTTACACTTCCTTATCTTTTCTTATACAAACAGCTGTTTTTTAAACGCAACAGAAGCTGCTTTAGTTTAATTTAATTGGTGACATTTTCATTAATTATAGACTAATTTTAAGGGACTTCAAGGGCCCAGTTTCTCAGCTGCTTAATGTTGCAGAGATTTCAAAGGAACTATGCAAATTTTAAAGATCTGTGGCTCTAGCGATAAATATAATAAAATTTATATTTCACAGAAGTTTGTTTCTAAAATAGAGTTAGATATTTTTTAAAAATAGGATAGATTTAAAAGTTGTTACTAAAATAGGTAGAGAAGATTTAATTTGCAAAATATGTTATAAATCAGAAAATATTTATCTTAACATTTATATAGGGGTTTATATTCCAAACCTGAATTGCATTAATTCATTCTTCAGTGTGTTTAAGGTTTATGTTAATTACTAGAACAAACTTCACTGTAAATAAAGATTATGTGGAAATGCTATAAGCAGTAATAAACACAAAAGTATTTCTTATAAGTAAACATAAATTAAAGTTGAAAAAGTACATTTTGTATGGCTTTATTCTCATTTTCATTTTCATAGGTTTTGCTGTATGCGTTTACTTACCAGTTTCCGATATTCTGTAAATCAGAGTGTAACTCAGTATATAGTATAAATGACTTGATTCTACTTGTCCATGAGGTTGCTATAACTTTTCATAGGATATCATACTCTTGACAAAAGACTTTTCTATTTCCTGAGACTGTACAGAATAGTTTGTAGAAAACAGCATTTATACTATTTAGAGAAAAACAAATAGATATATACACAAAAGGCTGCACATATTAGTTAAAATATCTTCAGACTATTGTATTTGACTGTGAATTTAAGTCTTTTGAAAGGTGAAATACATCTTGGATTTAAGAGCAACTAAAATATATTTAGGATTAATTTTTTTCCTGAGCACTGTTGTAATTTTAAAAAAAAACCTAAAAATTGTAGCTAATTCAGGTTTAATTAAACTACAATTTCTATTTTAATTATATAATGAAGTGAAAGTGTAAGAAAAATACTTAGAAGGATTTAAAGGATAGGTTTACCATTGTATTAGAATCACAGAACCACAGAATGTCCTGAGCTGGAAAGGACCCACGAGGTTCATCGAGTCCACCTCCTGACTCCACACAGGGCAACCTAGAAATTAAACCATATGTCTAAGAGCATTGTCCAAACACTTCTTGAGCACTGACAGGCTTGGGGCCATCACCACTTCCTTGGGGAGCTGGTTCCAGTGCTTGGCCATCCGCTCAGTAAAAAACTTTTTTCTAATATCCAATCTGAACTTCCTCAATGCAGCTTTAAGCACTTCCCTCGTGTCCTATCACCAGACACCAGAGCGAAGAGCTCAGCACCTCCATCTCTGCTCCCCATCATGAGGAAGTTGTAGAGAGCAATGAGGTCATCCCTCAGTCTCTTCTAAGCTGAACAAACCCAGTATCCTCACCCACTCCTTGTAAGTCATGCCCTCTACGCCTTTCACCATCTCTCTTGCCCACCTTTGGACACATTCTATTTTTATATCCTGTTTATATTGTGGAGCCCAAAACTGCACGGAGTACTCCAGCTGAGGCCGCACCAATGCTGAGGTACAGTGGGACAATCCTTCTTTCGACCAGTTAGCTATACTGTGCTTCATGCACCCCTGGATAGGGTTGGCCCTTTTGGCTGCCAGGGCAGGGCACATTGTTGACTCATATTGAACTTACCACCAACCAGAACCCATGGATCCCTTTCTGCAGGGCTGCACTCCAGCCTTTTGTCCCCCAATCTATATGTACATCCAGGATTACACTGTCCAGGTGCAGAATCCAGCATTTGTCCTTGTTTCATGCGGTTATACTGTGAGGAAAAAGCTAATGCTGCAATTAAGGACAAATGTGAGAGAAAAGTGTTTTCAACTACAGGTCATATCAAACTATTATTAGGGAGCAATTAAAAGCAAATTCTTGGAGTTATTTCAAGCATATATTAACGGGAAAATATTTTAGCCAGCTCATTTCTCCACTGAAATCAAAACTGAGAGGACTGCATTGTTTTGTCAGCCAGACAGTTTCCTCTCCCAAAGGAAAAATCAGCAGCAGGTAAAAAGTAGGTAATAACACAGAATAGATGGCTGCTTACCATGAGAAGCCTTCAGAAATTTTAAAGGCATTCCTCAGGTAATGCAGTGAGCACTGTGTTGTGCACCAGGTCCTCATTATTCCTGTGGATAGGTTAGGAACTTGGGGCATGCTCTGGCTGCGCTTAACTGGCTGGCTTCCTGGCAGCAAAGCAACTAAGCCAAAAGATATTTTATACTACTCTCAAGTGATATTTTTTAAGGAGCTAGTTAATGAACTGTGTCATGAAAAATATTCTGAAAATTGCTGTGAGTTAAAAAAAAAACAAACTGAACCAACAAAAAAACCCAATGATGACAACAAAAAAAACCCCAAAACCCATAAAGAACTGAGAAATTCCTTGTGTTCTGGGCTAAAGCTTTTATTTTCACCATCCTTGTCAGGAAATGACTACCAATTTAGACAACACCTATGTCTATAAATGTCTGTAAATATGGCAGGGGTAACTGTTCAGAGGTATTTGTCTGGTAGCTAAAGGCCATAAGGTCTGTAGGGTCTTAACCCCAAATGAGTCTTTAAACTACAGTATAAGCATTACATAAACAGTAACAGAAGAAGGAATTACGTTTTCACTGGGATGAAAATGGGTTTTAGGGTTAACATCTTGCTACAAAATTCAAGTCAGTGAAGAAAGTATAAAACAATAACGTCCCAGCTGCTGCAAGCTGAAGTAGCTTTTGGTCCCATAGCTTCTGTCAGCGTCGAGTTCCAAGATGAGCTAGGTCAGGTATAGGTGAAGACAGTGAGTTGCTGCTTACACGTAGGTTAGGAAAAACTCTTTCTATCAATTCATTTAAGTATTTAATAAAACTGAAAAAGAAATATAAAGTGTAATGCAATGGTTTGGAAGACCTTAAGATGTCAAATATGACAAAAAGACCTTGACAGAACTTTATTTTCATTTTTTTTGGTTATTATTTCCTGTTTCTCTGTCCTGGTTTCAGCTGGGTTAAAGCCAAAGACAAAAAAAGGCTCCTTTCTATAACTGTAAGATGAAATTCACAATTTAGTTTCTTATGCTGAGTGTGAGTATTAACTCCATATGTAATTTTATGAAAAGTTTTGCACCTCAGAGAAGGATTTAACAGGCATTGGAACCAGACATTAAAAAACCTTGAAGAAACTGAAACATCTTGCAATTCTACCCTCTTTTCTGAAGAAGATGAGAGGGCTTCATGCACTCTTTAAGATTCATAAACACCTAGTCATTGTTGCCTAAAATGTCTTTTTTTGACAGTAGAGATGGGTTTATACCTTTATTCTAAAAGTGGTTGAGAGGAGAGGTTGATGGTAATAGTGCAATACCTCACAAGTACTCTGCTGATCAGTGCGATTCTCAATCCGAAGGCATTCAAACCCATGTTGTCATCCTCTGGTGACTGTCCTAGACACTTGGTTACAGACGATGCTGCATCTCTCCTTCTGTTAAAATTTTGCTATCCTGCAAAATAAAACCCTGAAGAGTTACTGTATCAGAGAAAAGGAGCATAAGGGTTGTCAGTCTCCTCTTAATGTCTAGTCTGCTTACTCGCAGGGCTGAGAACTAGATTCCAGTAGCGTACGTCCGTATGAGCATGTAGTGTTGTATCAGGGTTATGGCTGTGAAGTGAAACCCTCCACTGTCGCTATTACCACGCTGTGGTTCATGTCCTGGAGCCATCACTGGCACATGAACTGGGTTCCTTTTGCCTTACTCTACAGGTCTGCTCCTGTTCTGCTTGCTAATGAAGACATATCCAAATGCAACTCAAAAGTCAGATTAAATATTTATTTGGAGAAAAGGTTTAATTCTAGCCTGTTAAGGAGGAAATTCCCTTAGCGATGGAAGGTGTGTGTTTGAACTCCTCAGAATGAAGCAGTGTTTAATCTGAATTCTTTTACAGCCTTATGCACTCTCACAGCTTCCTTATAAAAGGAGAGCAGCACTTCTTCAAAGGAAAGCAGTAGTGGATACTGTGTTTCAGTGGAATTTAATTCTGTCCGCTTGCCCTGATGCTGTACTCCTCCCTCCACGACAGACACAGCAGAACCAAAGCACTGCCACACAAGGCCACATCAAAGGTCCACATAGCCCAACATCTTGTCCCCAACACAAGCCCATAGGAAACGCCTTGGGAAGATCATAATTATAGGACAGAAGAATAGTAGTTCTTCACTCACTTGAAGCTGTTTCATACCTTTGGTTGTTCTTACTGTCCTTCACTGGACACTTTGAAGGTGTAATATTTTTGAAGAGAAAAAAACAAGAATGGCGCAGAGTATAACAGATATTAGTACACCATCATTTTAAATAAAGTCATAGGGGTATTTCTATCATGTTTCCCTTCCTAATAATTTCTAATATCCTGTCTGCTTCTGACTGCTACTGGGCATGGAGTTCATACAGTTTTTTCACACACTATTTACTACAACTCCAGGATCTTATTCCTGAATCGTTGGTTAAGCTACATCACTGGATAGGTAAAGTTAGGTTTTGGAGTGGGAGTTCCCAATTATTCTCAATTTTTGGTGAGGCAAGGAAGGTGGTCAGCAAAACCACCACTATAGACCTCCGGAGAGCAAACTTTGGCCTCTTCAGGACACTGGTTGAGAGAGTCTCTCGGGAGACAGTCCTGAAGGGCAAAGTGGTCTAGGAAGGATGGACATTCTTGAAGAAGGAAATCTTAATGGCTCAGGACCAGGCTATTCCCATGCGCCGCAAGACGAACCGCCAAGGAAGACGACCGGCCTGGCTGAACAGGGATCTTCTGCTAGGACTCAAGAAAAAAAGGAGAGTTTATCATCTCTGGAAGAAAGGGCAGGCAACTCAGGAGGAGTACAGGGATCTTGTTAGGTCATGCAGAGAGGAAATTAGAAAGGTAAAATCTCAGCTAGAACTCTATCTGGCCACTACTGTAAGAGATAACAAAAATTTTTTTTACAAATATGTTAACAACAAAAAGAGAGCCAAGGAGGGTATCTATCCTTTAATGGATACAGAAGGGAATGTAGCCACCAGAGATGAGGAAAAGGCTGAGGTACTTAATGCCTCCTTTACCACAGTCTTTAATAGGGAGACCAGTTATTCTCAGGGTACTCTGCCCCCTGAACTGGAAGTCAAGGACGAAGAGCAGAACATACCCCACCTTAATCCAGGAGCAAATACATAGTAACCTACTACACCGTCTGGACACTCACAAATCTATGGGACCTGATGGGATCCATCCAAGAGTACTGAGGGAATTGGTGGAGGTGCTTGCCAAGACACTTTCCATCATCTATCAGCGATCCTGGTCAACGGGGGAGGTCCCAGAGGACTGGAGGCTTGCCAATGTGATGCCCCTTTACAAGAAGGGTTGGAGGGAGGATCCGAGGAATTACAGGCCTGTCAGTTTGACCTCAGTACCAGGGAAGATTATGGAATTCTTCATCTTGAGTGCACTCATATGGCATGTGCAGGACAAACAGGGGATCAGGCCCAGTCAGCATGGGTTCATGAAAGGCAGGTCCTGCTTGACCAACCTGATCTCCTTCTATGACCAGGTGACCTGCCTAGTGGATGAGAGGAAGGCAGTGGATGTTATCTTCCTCGACTTCAGCAAGGCCTTTGACACTGTCTCTCATGACATACTCCTTGAGAAGCTGGTGCCTCATGGCTTGGACATGTGTACTCTTCGATGGGTGAAAAACTGGCTGGATGGACGAGCCTAGGGGGTTGTGGTGAATGGGGTGAAATCCAGTTGGTGGCAGGTCACAAGTGGTGTTCCCCAGGGCTCAGTATTGGGGCCAGTTCTGTTTAATATCTTTATCAATGATCTAGATGAGAGGATTGAGTGCACCCTCAGCAAGTTTGTGGATGACACCAAGTTGGGAGGCAGGGTGGATCTGCTTGAAGGTAGGGAGGCTCTGCAGAGGGATCTGGGCAGGCTGGATTGATGGGCTGAGGCCAATTGTATGAGGTTCAACAAGGCCAAGTGTGCCAGGACCTGCACTTGAGTCACAACAACCCCATGCAGTGCTACAGGCTTGGGGAAGAGTGGCTGGAAAGCTGCCCGGCAGAGAAAGACCTGGGGGTGCTGGTTGACGGCCGGCTG
>JANXJC010000049.1:6352331-6384801 GCA_027564655.1 Leptodon cayanensis
CTCTACAACTACCTGAAAGGAGGTTGTAGTGAGGTGGGTGCTGGTCTCTTCTGTCAGGTAGCTGGAGATAGGACGAGAGGAAATGGCCTCAAGTTGTGGCAAGGGAGGTTTAGGTTGGACATTAGGAAAAATTTCTTTACTAAGAGTGTTGTCAGGTATTGGAACAGGCTGCCCAGGGAAGTGGTTGAGTCACCATCCCTGGAGGTATTAAAAAAGGAGGTAGACAAGGCACTCCAGAACATGGTTTAGTGGGCATGGCTGATGGTTGGACTCGATGACCTTGAAGGTCTTTTCCAACCTGAATAATTCTATGATTCTATGATTCTCTGTATATCATTTCACATTCATCTACATTGACTTTCTTATGCCATTTTGTCCCCAGCTGACTCAAGCAGCCCTTTCACAGTTTCTCACAGGCTTTTTCTTACTTTTTACACTTTACAGAGTTAGGATGCTTTTTCTCCTTATTTCCCATATCATTTCCCAAAGTATAACTGAATATTCTGAAAAGCACAGGCTCAGTGCAAATCTTTGTTGGAAAACATGAACATTTCTTTCTATGCTTATTTTACAGGTTTTTATGTTACTACTTATCCATGTAAGGACCTTCCCTTTTATTCCAAGCAGCTTAGTTTCTTAACTGTTAGTGGCTCCCTGTGAGACAACCTTTAATTGCTTTATCTTCTTTGTTAAGATTAATCCAGTCAAGCTTTATGCACAGAAGCAGAATTTTGAGCATTGAAAATACTTTCAGGGCTAGCTGTAGATGTAGTTGAAGTAAGAAACTGTGTTTGTCAACAAACTCAACTCATTCTTACTAATGGCAAAAACTTGGAAGCCAACCAGGTGGCTGCTGCCATTACAGGCTACTGAGGGAGTGAGAGATGCAGAGCAGAAGTTGTATCAGGGTAGGAGCAAGTGGAGTTGTCTCTCAGTGGCAGTCTCCTTTATGCCAGGGATACAAATAAAAGCCTGACTCTGCTCTGAGCTTTCTCCTGATTCACAATCTTCTCTTAGAGGTCACGCTAACAGTTGGACTAGATGATCGTTGTAGGCCCCTTCCAACTGAAATATTCTATTCTATTCTATTCTATTCTATTCTATTCTATTCTATTCTATTCTATTCTATTCACCCTTAGTGGTCACATCACGCATTTTTTTGGCAAGGTGGCAAAGCACTGAGGCCTAATTCTTAGTTAGAAAAATTTAATTTTACTTCCTATGACTTTCAAGCTATTCATGTGTCCATAGAACAAAAAGAATGATTGACCCTGGGTTCACTTTAGGCATTTGTATAAACTTGTCTGTCTAGTCAACTCATGTCAGCCTTTTGCAAAAGACTAACAGCATCTCTGTTCATCTAGACAGTTCAATATTATCACAACAAACTCCATTTCCTACCTGTGCTTCTGCAATTTCATTTCCCTTGATCAGAAATCTTTTATGCAAGAGTACACATCTGAAAATAAAAGGCTCAAGAAAAGCCAGAATCCTTGGAGAATTCAGTCTGGTTCAAATATCAGATAACGGTTTGGATCTTCACATTGTTTTAAGCCAAAAATTATTTTTCAGGCCTCCATGCAGATAGGGCTTGTTTTATTTCAGAGAAAAATACAGAGTTTATTTTGACATGTAATCTTCTAGAGCATCCAGATTCACCGGTAGTACAGTCCGTTACTATCTAACTTGCCTGTCAGTCTGTATCATTATCATCAGCAGCATCTGCTACCAAACTGCATGAAGTGAGCTACAGATTTAATGAACAGGTGTTTATTTAATACTGAACTTATTTTAAAGGTGTTCTGTTATCAATTTATATGCTTCTAGCAACACCAAGATGCTTCAGGAATAAGAATATCAGGCACTTAATGAGAATTCTGTCTCTAATGGGTGAAAGGACTATGAAACAGGTCAAATTCACTCCTTGGCGACACTGGTTAAAAAAGTTTTTCTAGCAAATACACAAAACCAAGGCAACAAAAGTTATAGCTGCCAATAACAATAACCCTTCATTGCACACTGTCTCAACATAACTAAAGCACTAAGAATGCCATGGGAAAATCTGAGCTCTTTCAAGGGTGCAGAAGAACTACAGAAAGCCAAAGTTATTATTATTAGCCTTTGTGTAACGCTTCTTTATGACTGACAGCAGAAAATATGCAAGACCATTAACTCAGCTGTATAATTGGATGAAACTTGCAGGCTAAACAACTCCAAAATAAAAAGAGCTAACGTATAAATTGTCTACATGAAATTTTGAGGCAGGTAGTAGCTCCAGCCTCATCAGAATCCCATGTGCTTATGGCCCCCTTTTTTAAGCCAGAGTTTACTTTATACTTCTCTTGACCTGGTCAAATAATAATATGCATCTCATGTAATACAATTACAATAAAATGTGTGTTTGCCAGCAGGATGACAAGAAAGCTGCTTCTTTACAGCACTACAGTTCATGTCTATAGGAATGACATATGAAATAAGTGGAATATTACTCCTTCTTCCACATATACAGGAGAGCACAAATCTACAGAATTAATCTATGAGATCTCCACATTGTATGGATCTCTGCAGAAAGCTGCAATCATGGTAATACACAAAGATCCTGAATAAAAGGTAAGAATAATAATCTTCCTCTACTTAAATTTCTTTTGGTGTGTAAAGTAATGGCCATTTTTTTTCTGGCAAAAGGAAGGACTGATAAGTATGTGTGTTGTTGACTGTGGTAATGACAAGATATGAGGTTACTACAGTTGACAGAAACTTATGGAATTCTTGTGTAATTTTTTAATTAAAATATGGACACAAATGTCTTTAGTTAAACATAACAACAATAAATACCCATTCAAAAAAAATCCTGTTGTGTCCAGAATATGTCACAGAGAAATTTACTCATTAACAAAGTACCTGACAGTATACTTGTAACAGGGTGGAGGTAAGGAGGAGAGCAGAGACAGAAATATTTTTAAGGTGCCTATTTTTTACATCTTCCTCTTTTTCTAACAGTATTTCATTCTCAGCTTTTCTTTCCTTCACATCTATTTCCTTATATAAGTTTTCTCAATGCCAGCCCAGAAGACAAGCACTAACTAGCTTTCTTGCAAAAGGAATGTTGTTCATAATTTATAAAGTATTGACACCGAAAGATATGGGAAGACAGAGAAGAGGAAGAGAAGAGACAGAGAGAAGAGAAACACAGAAAAGTGAATGGTAGCCTGCAATAAAACAGCCATTCTTCTTAAGTTAATGCAAAATACATGGCCATGAAATAATGATGGTTCTTGTAGCCCATTTGTTGACATTTTGAAATAAGACATAGTAAGCATTAGCTGGCTAATTTAAAGTATTAATTGTACATTGGGGCTTGAAGGAGAGGAGAGGATGGAGGAGAGAGAGAGGCTCAGGACCGACTGGTGCTACTGACAGCTCAGATGTGGACTGGGAACTACACAAGCCACATGAGTGCAGCCAACTCCAAAATGAAACTCCTGTCAACTTCACTTCATCTCCACCACTGTCAGCACTGTGCTCCTCCATTATACAGTAGCCTCCTATTCTCTCTCTCTTTTCTGATTGCTATCGGAGTTTATACCTCAGGGAAAAATGCCACATTATTTTTCACTTTGTGGGTAATCACCTGTCTCTTTTAATGAGCGTCAGGTGACAGCTCAGGACCTTCACACCAAAAACCTCTTACTGACTTGGTGGAAAGTAAAACTTATATCCCAGTGCTTCATCAGGTTTTTTAGCAGCTGCTTTATCAGAGCAGCCTCACAGAAGGCTCCTGTTTTCACCTGTTTTCCTTGCCCTGACACCATCATTTTCTAGATGGAAGCATGCTCCTCTGGCTTAATTTGCTTTACTAGCACACAGTGCATTGGGGCTTTTACAGTTGTTGCTGACTTGTGAAACAATTACTTGCAATGACAGCAGTCCCATATTTCTGTGGGGTTTATTTCCCTCTAGATTGTGTGGGATAATTCAGGTTGAGAAAATCCAAGATCTTATGATGCAATACATCCCATCAGAAAAAAAAATACAATAAAGACAGACAAAAATCATGTCATTCCATTTAAAAAGTACTTACAAGGCTATTACTCCATCTCAGTAGAGGGGAAGACAAGGAAGTTCAAATCTGACCATTGAGGAAATACAAAATGAAACACTGTAGATGCAGCTAGGTAATTAGCGGGCAGACAGGAACCAGGTTCTGCAGGTTGGAGAGTGTTAGGCTTCATGCACTGCCCCTGCCCAAGGCAACTTAGTGAGTCCCAGGAACTGGGACAGCAACAAAAGGTCAGCCAAGAAGACATGTATTCATGCCTAGTAACTAATAATGGGCAAAATGTTTATTTTCTCCAGGCAGACAGTGGAACCTTCTCTAGATCTGTATTGCATGTCCTTTTCCCATCTGATGTCACAGGTTAACTGGTATTTTACATATTAAGACTCTTCTAGTCAACCTCTAGACAGGTAAAAAAGGTGAAAGAGGGTGATTTCTGCCTTTATTTCTTTAGAAATCCCAGAGATCCTCAAGACAATGCAAAAGAAGGAGAAAGAAGCGGGAGTAAGAAGCAAGACAAATTATTACGAGCAAGTTCAGCAATCACTGCATCCCTTTTGAATGGCTTATGATGAGGTGTACCTGTTCTGTTTTCAGCTAAGGAGTATTTGATGTGTCAGAGAAGATGAAAGGATTGAGAATGAAGGTAATTTAACAACAGAAAAATAGTAGCGTCATTTCTGCAGATAAGAGAGAGAGGAACTTGTGGTAGAGCTGTGAAAGGAGGGAATGGAAGGGTCATAGCTGGTACAGATCAAGAGGAAGAAATCTGCAGGTAGAGAACAGAATTGAGGATAAAAAAAAAACCATGGAAAGTAAGAAGTGCCAGAGGAAATCAGCTAAGTGGTGAAAGATGAGAAAGGAGTAGCAAAATGGGAGGAGTATGGCATAACATTCGTTTGCTGGAGAGGGAAACCTCTGTTGAGTTAATCAGAGCAGTCATTGGCCTGCAGGTACCTTGTTCTGTCAGAGGTGCTGGGCTGCGTCCACGGGGTCTGTGGTGACACAAAAGATGCTGGTGAGGGTCAAAGTGCAGTACTTCCAGAAAGCACACTAGATTCATTGCATGGGGACCAAGAAAACTGAGTAATTATGCTGGTTTTATGGAAAGATTATTGGCATCTTTTGTGGCCTCCTTTCTTTGGGCCCTATCTTCTCTTTTTTTTTTAAGGAGGTTGGTGTTTTCACTTCCCCTTGTTTTTGCCTCTTGTTACACTGAGGCCCTCCCAACCCCTTTGGTGAGCCAAGAGCCAGAGCAGGAGGCAGGGGCTGTGCGCAACATGGTTTCTTTTTGCCACTTTCTGCTTCATTTTCCTTCACCATGCATGGCTTCTTCCTTATTTCCCTCTCCCCCAGTGTAGGTCACCCACAGCCGTGGTCCCTCAAAAGTCCCTCCTCCAGCAGGGAGCACATCCTTCCCAGAGCATGTCTCCAGCCATGGGTCCTCACCTCCTTCCTCCTATGTCCCCTCCCTACAGTGGCTGCAGCTCTTCCTTAAATATGTCAGGGTCAGGGCCCCGGGGATCCCCGACGGCCTGTTCCCATTGGCGTCGGAGCCGTTTGGGGCTGTTTACGAGCGGCACATGAGGATCGTGGCCTCCTGTGCAGGACACCTGCAGGCCCCTGCCCAAACCCTGCCAGGTGTGCCCAGTGTGGGACCGGCCCAGAGCAGCGCACAGAATAACAAGGATATTCACTCAAGGACAGACCTTTCCTAGCGTTAAGAAGCATTCACATGTAACTCAGCTGATCTCCAAAGACATTTATAAACAAGAGCTTATATTCATGAGGAATAAAATCAAAGAAGAATGATTAACTGAGCCCCCCAAAGCCAGGAGTCATTACAAAAATACCTACTCTTCACAGTCAAGTTTGAAATCCAGAAGTCTTTTATACTCCTATACGCAGTCTGCTGTTAATTACAGGCCTAAAATTGTTATCAATGAAAGGACTTTTTCAACAATAAATAAAGACTAAATTGCAGGTTTTGCTGCATAAATAGTAAATACATATTGTTGCAGTCTCAACCTACCTCTGTCCTATGTTTAACCTGCCAATTAACTACAGTAATTATGATTGATTTCAGCACCTACCTTTCCTCTACAACTAGAATTAGTCCTTCCACTCTATGTTGCTTAGTGAATAACCAGCGTGCTTGAAAAGATTTCCCTGTTTGCTTACATGTATCTGTCTTGACGGTGAAGAAGGAGATTCCCTGTACCATTTTTTTAAATGTAACACTATACATTTGCCCATATAGGTCAACATCACAGGTGTTGCTCTGCAGGATTAAGACACTGTCATTAAACTCCACTGGGAAAAAACAGCCTCGAAGATAGCTTAGATCTCTCACCTCAGAATTTAATTCTCAGCATTTTAAGACCAGTTACTGAAGCAATGAGAAACTAGAGGTTTATCTAAGATATACTTAAGAAACAAATGGCCAAACTACTGACTTTAATTTGTACACTTACTAAATAGTTGAAGAGGAAAAAGAATCTAATACAATGCCCTCAAGAGCATTTCCCCTGAGAAGAAATAAAGAGATGATTTTGGTAGTATACAGGAGCATGAAAGCCTTTAAAAGAACAAAATGTCACCCAAACAGGTGACACACTGCCTTCAAACGAGCCTTGACCCCAGGACAGCTAATGTAAGCAAAGGTTGAGGTGCTGTGCTCTCCAAATTTCAGATGAAATGTTGCATTTCATTGAATAAGTTTAACTTCTTTCTACTTTCTGAATTTATTTCCATAGGTGTTTGCGTGCAACATGAGAGGCCAGGGGTGAAAGGGAAGAGCACACTCTGCAGAAATCAATTCTGAAGGAAGATTTTAAAATCTAATTGTTTATGCTGTGCAGTGCAGTTTGGTGTAATTTACATGCTTGTTTTCTTACCCAGGAAGTTAAAAGGCATCTGAATAGTAACACAAAAGTAAAAAATCAAAGGAAAACAGACAAACAAGAAACAAAACTACACCCCGCTGCCATGGGGCATTGCTAAGATTTGGAAGAAATAGATTTCTTTGCAAAAAGTGGTGATGAGCTTCCTTGGAAACACATCTGATCTGACAGGGAAGGAATTATACAGAAACCAGAGCAAAGGAGGTGAAGGAGAAGAAATATCAGAACTGAGCATAACTTCAGGGCTGTGTCTTATCCTTTGGTTGTCTGAAGCAAGTTACCCCTTACTGGGTTTACTTCGAGCTATTTAGGAAAGAAACATTATTGTACTAACATCTGAGCCTTAAAGGGACAAGGTGTGCTTTTAAGTTAAAACACAGTATAGATGCACTTAAACTCCTGTTCATCAAACTATTGCTGTTTAACCAGTTTGTTCACAACATCACACGCTGAGAGTGAAAGGACTGAAATATGTACGCTGTCAAGAGCGCTGCCAGACATTCTCCAGATGTAACCAACAGAAAACATAACCTTGGTTATAGAAGCATATTAGGATTGTCTTTTGGTACATAGCTTCTAATAATAGTAGTCTTTTCAGTACCAGAGTTATTCCTTGATTCACTGTTTTGAAAAGGCACATTTATCCACAGACATTCTGTGGATAGAATTAAAAAAAAAAAAAAAAGTTACTTTAAAAGGTTCATGACGTCCTGCTGACAAACAGTACAAGTCATCGTTACTTGCTAAATGACTAGGTTATTTGCTGAATGACCAGGTGATGGAATTAGTTATAATTTTGCTTTAAAACCTGACATGCCACTGTTGCCCTTTAATTGTCTTGACACAAATTGCAGATCTTTTAATTACAAATTTCTTAACAGCTGTCCTTCCCCTTGGCTGCCCTACACTACAGATTCATTCCACAAATGTATATTGCATCTCCTAAGAGATATGCAAGTTAACATTACTTTGCTTGAACATCTGCAGCCACCCAGCAGTGAAATTCCTCACAGCACCCATTGATTTCCTCATTCTCACAGTTCTCCAGCTCTCCATTAACAGTCCCTTTGACTAACTTAAAATGAGTCCAAGTTCTGCATATTCATACGGAACAACTTATTTATAATAACGTGTCCCTTTCTGCATGAGTTAAAGCCTTCCCTTTCTTCTTAGAGCATGATTAACAAAGCTAAACATATACTCTTCAGTATTTATAAGCAGGACAAAAAGGAGACAAGTCAGAAGAATTTTTTTTTTTTTTTTTTGGGGGGGGGGAAATACATTTTGCCAGCTGTTTATTACCAAAAAACTGATGAACAACAAAACTTAAAGCAGATGCAAAACATCACACATACACACACATACACAGAATCACACCCAGTTTTAATAACATCTGCCTCCTGTCCCCACCCATTGCCCCTGGCTTTTTTTAATGCACAACATTGACTGTCCATCTTAAGTCATTCAGAGGAAGAAATAATAGAGCTTCTTTTTATTTGGCACAGAAGGTCTTGCAAAATGAAAGTGGAAAGAACATTTTAAAGGCTTTCAGAGTCTGTAGTGCTATTTTCAGAGAGCTTTTGTTAGTGTTTTCAGAGACAACAACTACAATCTAGTCTCTGATTCCTTGTCCTTCCCCCAGTAGGAAAATTCATAACTCTGTTCTCAGGCTTCCTGAGCACCTGCATGCCTGGCTTTCACAAAGCATGGTATATTTTTGAAATTTCAACAGTTAAAAAAAAGGTAACACCACACAAAGCTATATTGCGTTCTAGGTCTGCCCACTGAGGTGCCTTCAGTCCACTATGCCCAATTCTGACAAACTTTAAAGTTATTGTATTAGTTTCAAAGAGTACTGGAGAACTTTTTAGATATATTATTTTTTCAGCTCAGCTTTTCTGCACAAGCACATTTAATGGTAGGAAGACTTGGTGCATTCACACTTGTGATAAACACTGAAATCTAGATTTTCAAGCAGCTAATGCCTCTGATTTAAGATTATCAACTAGAGGATCAGGAAATGTAGTTTTACATTTCTGACTTTAAAACATTTTCTTAAAGTTGTTTAAAGATAGGTAGTCAACTATTTGGAGCTCCAGATGGGCTTGTGAAAATTTAAGCTCCAAAATTTTCTATGGTATAACACACAATATTACACTTCAGCACTGTTTTTTCTGCTATAATATAGCTTTATATTTCAAAATGGTGAAATGCTATCTGTTATCATGGTATAAATATCCTCTAAGCCCATGTATTGACAGAAATAATGGAGTTCTGAGAGGAACTCATGGAACATAGACTTTTCTCCCCTTTTAAAAGTAAAAAAATATTCTGCTTAGCATACTGTTTGTTGATTAGCTTTTAAAAAAACTCTAAGGGTGAAACTATTTATGTATTTTTATATGGCTTAATTTTCTAAGGCTTTTCTTATTCAGCCCAGGCAGAATATTTTGTTTCCCAAACTCTGTTCTTCTGATTTGATCTATAAAACACAGAAATAGAATAGAATAGGAAATTTTCTTTAATTTTGTTCTCTGCATGCCTGCTTAAAGGTATGCTGTATTTTATTTATCTTAACACAGTTCTTTAAAGAACAGCAGTTTGCATATAACTTCCATAGTAACTTACTATAAAGAGACAAAAATTACATAAACCTCCTTGTCAAGTGAATTACAAATAATGTATGTAAAATACTTTTGTTATCTGTTGGTGGTTTGTTTTTTTCAAAGGCTTATACCTACCTATTTTGCATGTGGTGTCTTCTGCTGAAGCTTGGTTTCTGCACGAAACATCAGAGTTAAACCAAGCAGATATACATTCACAAAATTCAGTAGCTGTCAAAGTTTTGCCTCATTACAAAGGACCGTCCAGATGCCAAAGCAGTAGAACATAGTCTACTAGAGGCAGCATCTGGCACTTTGGCAAACTCAGCTGGCAGATGGTTTTACATTTGCTTCTCCTGCTCTTCCTTTTACTGCCATATTCTCAGGTTTTTTTCTTGTTACAACTTCATTTTAGAAAACTAGCCACTGTTCTTGTAACTGTTCTGTTCTATAGAAATATTTCATTACTTTTAAATAAATACTAAAAGTAAAAGAATAGAATAAAATAAATTCTTGTGTTTCTACAACTGTATTGCGTTTACTTATGTGTAGACATTGAATTCTGAATTCAGCCATCCTGCTGTCTTTTTTAAGCATAAGTGATATGTGTATCTTCTTACACACAGTTCATACTCCACCTCACAATAAATTTGTATCTGAGAAGCACAAGGCAAGTTCTAAAATGGGGAAAGTTTATAAACTTCTAAGTTTTCGTACACTTCTAATAAAAAAAACCACTCCTACCTTCATTTTTGTAAGCTCATTTATAGCTATGATTAACAACTCTAAACCAATGAGTTTGCTTTTGCCCAGCATTTTAGAGAGAAAGCACTACATATGTGATACTTCTGTTACTGATGTTCCTGAGCAAAAAGGTCAGGCCTTGCCACTCACTATGAAAAGAGGAAAATAGTGGGTCTGGATTTCAAATCCAAAGCTTCATAATCAAGTTCTACCTATTCCAAGGAAAGACCACCTAAGACAGACCTCAGTGATGGAACAAGTCTATATATACTTTAAATGATTCCAGGTCTACCTCAATATCCAAAGTAAATAGCTGAACACTGAGGTCTGCGAGCACCTTTAATAGTAATCAAAAACTAACAATGGTTTGCATCTGCAAAGTGGTGTGGCATTTGCTGATCTGCATTGATTCATCAAACGTTATTTCATGCTACCTGAACAGGCAACCTTACTACTTAAATAGTACTGTTATGTGCTCTACCGTCTATGTCACTATATGTATGTGTCTCTACTGCCACCTACCTGTGCTAGCACTAGGAAACTTTTCTTTCCACCTTTGAAAAGCTGTAGAGAGAGTACTGTAAGTTACATGTGGCTTTTCTAAACTTTCTATTTAAGTTTCATCTCTATTCTCTATTAAAAACAATAAATCTTAATAAAACCTATAGAACCAAAGGAGGCAGAAATAAAAGAAATGCCAGAGGTCTTCGA
Organism: Leptodon cayanensis; assembly: GCA_027564655.1. Lineage (NCBI taxonomy): Eukaryota > Metazoa > Chordata > Aves > Accipitriformes > Accipitridae > Leptodon > Leptodon cayanensis. The sequence continues at coordinate 6,363,350 of JANXJC010000049.1, forward strand.
AAACTGTAGTAAAAGGTGATGTTTTTTTACTTTCTGCCAGGCAGAAAGGACCTGCATCTAATTGCATTGTTGCACAAAGGTAAAATTATCTGCCCTGGCTTTCCATAAGCCTTCAATGGTACATGTCATCTACTTCTCACTCTTTCAGCAAAATCATGGCTGTATACATAGAAAAGGTGTGTTACTTGTACATGTACTTATACATATAAGTAAAAGGTGATCTCAAATAGGAATGTAAAATAAAGAATAATTTAAAAAAAGCTCTGCAATGAATGATGAATCGGGTGAAAGGAGTAGACAATTCTTATCCTTTCTTAAAAACAGAAAGCCTGAAAGACCGTAGAGAACTATTATAGAAAGGGCAACACTGAGAAGGAAGCAGTGCAAGAAGATAAAGTAAAATTCAGGAGAGAATTTGGCACACAAGTGGGGAAAACAAGTGAGGTATCCCTCCAGACTTGAGAGGAGTTATTGCCATGATAATGATAGCACTTAGATTCACTACAAGAGTTGTCAAATATACGCTGATTCACTTTGACTCATGAAATCACTGGCATGAGCCTAAGCACTTGAGAAGTGCACTCTGAATTACGTGGTCAGATAGACAAATACAATGTGGTCATTTGCCAAGGCCAGTGCCAGGACATTACGTTTGTTCAATGTTTGCAGCATAGACATTTGATTGCCTTCAGAATTTTAGCTTTTCTGTACATAGATGAGCTCTGGGTCCTGAAAAGTTGAGTGTCTTTGAGAGTTTTGCCATCACTGTACAAAGACGATGACAACTATACTGAGGCTTATTTCAATACCTTTCTTGTAAATGGCTGACAGAAAATGTGTAATTTCAAAACACAGCAAGAACACCAACTTCAGTAAATAAAAGGTTCTTTCTGCACAAAGCTTTTTTTCAGGGTTTTCCCATTTCAGTGAGGAATGAATTAAATGACTGTACTAAAGAATAAAGAAAACATAGGAGAGAAACCATAATAGGTCCTGAGAACATTGTGACTGTCTGCGTCTATGCATCTATGAGACCCTACACAGTCTTTATGTCATTAGATAGGTGTTACATTTAAAATAATATTTCTATATTACTCAACATATTATTATAACATTGGCTGTAATTTACTTCCCGATGCACTTGTAATGCTGATGTGAAAGGCTGGACTCCTAGCAACTGCTGTTTGACAGATTTTCATATAATGCCATGTTTTCACACGGAGTATTTGTATATGCGAGCTAAAGTTACTGTCCAAATTTTGTCTGAGAAGACCCTGATGAGGAAGGGGAAGAAAGCCTCTTGCTTTCTCACCTGGAACATGTTGACAGGGAATACCACTGATACAGTCAGAGCTGTGGGCTTTTATTGCCACAGATTAATGACCAAGACACAAACGACCTCCATTAGCCAGGAGAACACCACTGCTTGGCAAGGACCACCAGCCAGACACTGTAAGAGGGCAAACCAGCCAACATGGACCTGAAATGGAGCCCTGAAAATCCACACAGAAGAAAGCCACCGTCAGAAAGAGGGTGGCTGGTCCCTGTGTGGAGCTGAGTAGCTGCCAGATGTTATCCGTAGGGACTGTAGGCAGTCGGCATGTCAGCCTACCTGGATGAAGAGAAATAAGTGCTGCCTTTCCAGGAGACATGTTCCCAGATAAGGCCAGAGCTGACCCATAGCCAGGGAAAGTATTTGAGGAGTGGGAAAACAGCACATGTGCATGATAGCAACCGCCTCACCTCAGTGTAGACAGGGGTTGGCTGATGTATTGCAGGCTGGGCTCCAGGACAACTCTCTGGGACATTGACTTCACAAAGCCAAACAGGGCATGGGGATGTTCCTGAGGCCTGAATACCATTTGTCCCTCCTAGAGGTACTGTAGGTTTCCAGCTCCCCAACCTGACAACCGTGAATGTGGAGAAGAAAGGTCACTTTGCTGAAGAGTAGAGTTCCAGGGAGCAGCAAGGCTGGGCGTCTCTACAAGGGAAGGTGGAGAGGGAGCCAAGGGGGACAGCAGGGCTGGCAGGGCAGGGACCTCACTTGCAGAGGCACCAGATGAGGCTTCCCCCAGCTCTTTCTCCCAAATTGGGTGTTTTCACAGCAATCTGATGCTCCGAAGTCCCAGCTGCAGCACCTCTGAGGAGAGCTTGTGCACAGGCTGGGGAGGAAACTGCAGAGGGGGTACTGCAAAAAGACATGACAGACCAAGCAGGGCAATTAGAGCCTGTCGTTGCCTCCAGAACCCTGACAGTTTGGGTAGTGCCTTATATATTTACAAGAAAGTGTGGGGAGGTAGGTGGAAGTCACGAGATGGGGGTACCACAGACAAGGTGGGGTGAACTGACTGCTGTGAGAGCTTTGGTGACACAAGTAGGTCTCTGTACAGTCAGGCGCCAGGTGACACCCTGTCTAGGGTGGACACTGTTAGGATGTCGCAGTTTGGACACAAGAGCATTTTCTGGAATGAGCTGCCACTGGCAGAACCATTTGGGAAACACACAGTGGCATAACAGGCAAATCAGAGCAGTTAATTATACAGAAGTAAAAGGTAAACTAGTTATCTTATTATCTTCTTCCTGGGGAAAAAAACAAAACAAAACATAAAACACCACACACAGCTATGTCTCCCTGTTGTTTAAAAGCTCTCATTTGAAATTTGAAATACAGCATATGAATTCATAAAAGTTTATTTGGATTATGTCTATTCCTCAAGGGTATTTCTGTAGTTTTTCAGCAAAATGGTGTTCAAAAGCTGTCACTGAAATAAACGAAAAACAAGTTTACTTTCTGCAATCCTGGGTGGCCAAGTGTTGTCAACTGCAAAAGTCAGACACCATATTTGTGGTTCCCCATTTATGGGCTACACTGTGTGGCAATCCCAGCCTCCAAAAGCAGCATCCAAGACTGACTGAGGAAAAGGTTTACCTTTGTTCTCACTCCTTTACCTCATGGGGACACACTGGCACCAGCAGGGACACTACAAACACGGCCATCTGTTATAACTGAACATTATAATTCATCTCTAAGGGAAAAAATCAAGTAGCCCAAATAACAGTATCCCTCCCGCAAGTTATATGCAGTACGATGTATAACTTCTTTAAAAAATTCAGAAACTAAATGTTATATGAACAGAATGTAAGATTTTTAGACCAGATGAAAATGTGTTTAGGGTGATGTCCATCTCCACGTTTAATACGCCACTATTGAAGGAACATACTCTTGAATGTCATATCTCTCTAAAAAAAAAATAATCTGAGCATCTTACAAGGTTTGAAAATACAGTTAGCTTTGACTTTTAGTTATTCTGGGGACTTGGCTTCCCCACCCCACTTAAGCTGATTGCTAAAGTACACAGAAAAGACAGAATAACAAAGGATCAAATATTCTGACTTCAGGATTCTATATCAAATACAACAGTAGCTTAAACAATAGTATTATTCAGTACAAAATGAAAACTCTTGCTTACTATACTACGTTATATAGTCAACAGGGTCAGAAATTCTAACTTGCAAGATTGTCGTGGTTTAGCCAGGACAAAGATCTATTAAGACTTCCACAAACCACAGTATCATAAACCCACCATGTGTCATATATGTTAAATCAGCCATTTCAACTTCATTTGTAGTTATAATGTTCCACCAAAACATCCCACTCACATCAAATGTGCAGAAATCCCAATACAGTGAACACTGGGGTTATCTTTCATTCAAAAACTTAACTAAACATTGAATAAACAACTGAGCAGATGTTCTTGTTTATTCCACAGTATTTTACTGGTCTAAAGCTGCACAGGGCTAGAAATCAGCTGATTAAGGCAGCTGTGAGTGCCCCCAGCAAGAGGGGGAATCTTAACAGATGCAGAATAACCCATCTGACCTCCTCATTACAAGGGATGCATGGGTGATACTGCAAGTGTATCAGAGAATGCAAGCACTGAATTCAGGCTGTCTTTAGCTGCTGAATAATCCCTTGCAGAAGCTGCCAGCTGGCATGAGCTATAGGAATCGGAGCCTGAACTGCCCTAAACAACACTGCAGATCTGTTGTCAGAACTGGGGAACCACAACGGACTCCCTGAAGACCTTCTGTGGGATTTTGATTTTTGGTCCTAATTAAACGTTTTCAGGATACAAACCCAAAACTTCCAGTATTTCTCAGAATCCTTCTTATTTTCCCCATCTGAAACAATTTGTTTGTACATTTGTCCTACATTTGGCCAGTCGTGCAATTTTTGGCCCAGAATGGCATGGCAGCTGTGGCTAAAAAAAATGAAAAAACTCCCCTACTAACCCAGCAGAATAGAAAGCATACGGACGTTACAGAGGAAATGGTGATGTCATATCACCTAACCCAAGTTAGGTGTCTAAGCTAATATAAGCCAATATGCAGCAAAAACTTCCTGCCTAGTGTCAAGAGGAGTGCGTCCTCCCACCCTGTTGAACCGTTAGACATGGAAAGATGGTACAGATGGTAGGGAAACATCTGTCCTGATGCCTTACCTACTGCTTGTCCCAGCTGAACCACTCTTTTCCTTTCTGTGCACATAGCAGCATTTGTCAGCACTCCAAGATAAAGTGTACAGAAGGAAAGGGCTGCAGAAGCAAGATTGATCTGTTCTTTCCTCAGAGAAAAAGGAAATTTTAAGATGCAAAATTACAGGAGGGATGACTGCAAGCTTCCATAGCGAGAAGCTGTAAGTTTATACACTGACATTTGGAGGAATCTGTCAGTTACAAAACGCAGTAAGTCTTTTTGATCTCAGCTAACAGACTTGGCTAACCTTATGTTAAAATCAGATTTACACTTTTCCATTATTGGGTAAACTGAAAGATTAAGTTCTGTGTGTTTACTAGGTGGAGTTGCTTTTCAATATTAGCGTATATGCTTAAAATGAATCCAATTTATAGCACCACAAAATGGACACGTACAGATTGCATGTGGCTCGCACGCTGTGTGATATGTAAACCCCATTTCTCAGGCACCTCAAGAGAGAAGCCAATTCCAGAGCTCCCAGCTGGGTCCCCAGTCCCTCGGGTGACCTTGTTAGCAGCCTCCCTGCTGACTCTATCCCTCACCCCATGCTCCCCAGTCCCTCTCTCTCTGATAAATACCAGGTATCCTAACAAAACACCAGTTGACCATCAGCAGGGAATGTGAAACATTGCTTGTCTTCATTTTTATGCTTTAAACACATCGTTTGTTTCGTTGTTTTCCTCCTCTTTCCCAGCCATTACCTGCTGTCATGTCATCTTGTCTCCACTCTTCCCTGGTGCTTTATGTTTCATTGCTCTCCTTTCACCCTCTCTCCATGCTCTGCTAAGCACTTTGGCTGCAAGTAGCTTAAGGAGATTCTCTCCCCTCTTTTCTAGCTTAATAACCATTATGCCAATCCCTGTTCAGTTGCACTGGGATTAATAACCATTTGTTGTCTCCACACCTTTTTACTCTAGCACTGATTTCATGGAGAAAAAATATTTGCTCCTGAAAGATAAAAACTACAGTAAATTACATAATTTTTTAGGTATATCAAATGCATTTTACTCCATTAACTGCAAAACATATTTTCATATAATTTCACATCTGTGCAAAATACTCCGTGTAAATGTGCCTTTAAATCTGCATTGGCCTTAGGTTGAAATATATGGAAAATCAGGGATGAACAAGATAAATGTGGAGACCATTTTGAAAGGATAGGATGTAGATTTTGCCTATATACATGGAGAGGCAAAAAATGAGGCAATAGCTTCTTTACCACTTTTTTCTTTCCACCGTGCTTCCACCTTCACCTTCTCTCGGCAGTCCCTCACACTCAAAACAGGACATGCAGCAGGTTCAGTTTCTCTGCAGCTGTTGCTGGTCTCCTCTTTGATGACTCAACTCAGCTACCAGTCTCTTCTCAGTGGCATTTACATTCCAAAATAGAAGACTCTTAATGTATGTCATGTCCATAAAATGGAAATATTTAGGGTGATGCTACACCCCGTACTTCCTGATGCTTATAAACTTGCCTGGGAAAGTACTGTTAACTTCAGCTGTGCCTTGCTGGTGGAGCAGGGAGGGAATTTTGGCATGGCTTTTTTTATGTGTTGGCAGGGAGTTCCCAGCGGCTTAGATATCCAGTCTTGACATTGAATTGTTTCTTGACCTTAAATGGTTTAAATGGTTCGAAAATATAAGCCATATGGTTTTCTTCAGGTTTGCAGCAAAATGGTGTTATCTATGAAAGAATTTGAAATAACCCAGGTATTTCATATATACACCAAGTTCTTTCTCTTAAAAAGCAGTTAGAGTAAGGAATTAATCCTGACGAAAAACATACAGGCTCATGTGACTCAGGAATGATTGTGACTGATAGGCCCTTAACTTGACTGAAATCATCTTCTCTTACTGGAGTGTGAGTTCAATACACAGCATATGCAGTGTTTCCAGCTGGTGAATGAATATGTTTGTAGCATTTCTCAATAGTATGCTGACAGGACGCAGTATGACATAGTCTGCTATGTGAAGAATTGATATGGAAAAATCATGCCTATTCAGGCAGCCACAAGCAATTGCTTCTGCAATTGCAGTCAGAGGAAGAACTTCGAAAGCATTCATGGAAAGATATATTTCATTCACTTAATATTTTAACATGACATAAAAGTGACAGTGAAACCAAGTATGGACAAAGAACTGCCCAGCTGACTACAGGCAGAGGCCTTAGGGACTGCATTGCATGGTCGTGAATACAATGCCCAGTAGTGCAAGATCACTGTGTGATACGTACACGTTTACAGCATTCTGGGTGCATTTATGCTAGAATTATGGAACAGAGATGTGCTTTTAAAGCTAATCCCTCAAATCTCAATTATGCGCTTTGGTTTATATTTCAAAGTCATCTTAGAACACATGAACAACATTTCTCTTGGGTGAGCTGACCTGGTAGATCAGCTCCACCCACTTATGTGCACTCCTGAAGCACATATTATTGGGATATTGGCTCCTCAACATCAACTGTTCTGCGTTACAAATTCACTTCTATTCACTTGCATTGCTATGTAGACATACCTTTTAGAGCCCCGGGGAAAGTTAGTGGGTGCAAACAATGATCTATATAGACTGTACTCAGTGAAGCTTCTTCAGTACCCAGGGAGGTTAGTGTACTTCTTAGAAGGCATCTCCTATTTCTTGATACCCCGGCACAGCTCTACCTGGAATAGGAAGAATGCAAAGCATCAGTTGCTTTGTACTACTTTTCTTAATTCAGAATTGCACGGACATGTTTCAGTAGAACCATTCATTTTGAGTCATTTTTAACTTAGTGTTATGTGTGCTCTTCATTTGTCCTAACTAAATAGCATTTTTCCTGTACTGAATGACTGCAATTTTTATAAGCAGAGGAAGGACCCTGGAAAGGTTCAGAGATGAACACACAGACTTGCGGACTAAATCCTTAACGGCATGGACATTCACAAACAAATCCCTTCTTAAATATTCTAAGGATTCAAAATTGCTCATACTGTTGTTTTTTTCTGTACTTGTTTAAGAAAAATGGTTGCAAATGCTATCCAAGTGACTCAGACTCACTTATTTAAATCAACCATTGCAAATACTTCCTGCTCTCACTTGCACTACACATTTTATTAGAGAAAGCATTGAGATTATTCTGACTACTTGCCTGCCCAGAGAAAAACTAAGCATTTCCAAGGAACATTCTTTGATGGTTTTATATATTCTACACAGTAAAACAGGCATATAAGTTTATAATTACATACTCATATTTGCAATGAAAACTCTTGCTCATAAGTCCTTGAGAGAGAGTATGGTTTTTGTCTTTCTTATTTTTTGTAAAGAAATCTCCTATACTATTCAGGTAAAAGCCAAGAAAATGAGTCAGACTCAGAGGAATGTTCAAATAGATGTTATGGTGGTAAACACACTCATCAAACTCCCCAAAGCACAGAGCAGGCGCTACCAGCAAAATGATCTTTGTGAAGAGGGACACTTCCTAACTGCATAGGTATCATGCTGGAAAAAAATTAAAGCTCTAAGTTTGAAAGAGTTCTATTAAAGTCACACATATTCTGAGAAAATGGAAGAGTACAATTATGTGCCTGCTGAGCTTTATTTCATGCTGCTTCTCATGTATATATGTCTATTTACTAAAATACATTCAGAAATAAATAATACTGGGATCATTTTAGTGGCAACTATGTTCATCTAACTGCATTCCTCTACTATTACTGGTTTTGCTCATTGCTGTTGTGTAAATTATAGAATTTATAGTATTCTATAAATTACAGCAACAGACCCTGACTATCATGTTTAAATGGATTAGCTTTACACTGCAGTTTCATAACCAGTTTAATATGATGTAAGCCAGCTCAACCATCAAAGAGTCATCCTACCACCCCCTCATTCCTGGGTGCTTATTTCTCCACCCATAACTGCAGGCACATGCAGTCATACAGCCATGCAATGAACTACCTCAGGGAAGTAATCTGAGAGAATTAACCTGGCGGAAAAAGAAAACCCAACTGGATGTTTTTTCAAAGAACTTTCTTTAGCTGTCTGGGCTTTTTTTTCTTTTTTACTTTTGACAGCACAAGGGAAAATGTTTTGGGCAAGAAAAAAACTGCCAAGAATTTCCGGTAGTAGTGCCACCTTATGCAGACTTAAACTAACATAGAATGATGACATCATCATTCAGTTGATTCTGTGCACTCCAAAGAGCTATTAACTAAATAAAATGAATACAATGTTACTCAAAACAAAGCGAAAATAACCTGGCTTAGAGTAAACCAATAAAATCTGAAGTAAAAAAAAAAATGTATCACATAGACTGCTTGCCATATAAAATGGTAAAATGCAATGCCAGCATATATGTGGTTTAAAAATGCAGCAGGAAATCTGAAAAAAAATAATATATGAAAAAGAAAATTAACTGTATGATTTTGCAATCCAGCTTCAATTTCCTGCATAAGTACTGAAATAGAGTCAGGTATCGTCCATCATAGGAATTATCCTTAGCATTGGTTATTTTTTCCTGAAATAAATGTGTATTTCACAATGGGTTTAAGCTCTTAAGGTGAGTTATTGACAAACGCAGGCACCTACATGTGGAGTTCCAAGAACTTTATCTTGGAGGCACTGTAATTCTGTACATGTCTAGTTTGTTGCTTTACTTTTGCCAAACCTTGCAGTTTGCACATCCCACTCTTGCTAGCTGAGCAGTATAAGCAGCTCACCTGTGCCAAAACCAGGTCAAGATCCGCAAGCTAAGCATTCTTTAGCACACGTGGCATTGGTAGGGTTGATCTTCCTCTAAGTGCAGCTACTGCTTTCCTTGAAGGGGGAGGAGATGACGTTAGCTCTTTTATTCCATAGACTATTGGTTAACTCATCCTCACAGGAGATGGAAATATCCTTAACCAGCAGAATGACATAGCACTTCATCACAGGCTATTTTGTGCAACATACCTTTCACTTTTAAATACGAAACTCAGCTACTGAACTGAAAGAAGTGCAAGAGCTATGAAATTTCTGAGCTATAAAGTGGGAAGGAACATGACTCAATAACCAAATGTTTAGGATATTAACCTGGGAACAGAGAAGCCTTGTTTTCCTGTCCCCAGTCCAAAATCATTTTCTGTTTTTCCTTTTCTTATATACTTTAGGGGCTACTGGGTAAAATATAGCGGTGGTGCTGAGGACCAGATGTCCCCTCCACCTTAACCTCTATTCTGTAAAATCATAGTGTGTCTCAGTCTGAGTCACCTACAGTCCCCCATAATTTGTTCTGTTACTGTGTATTTCCTACTAGATTATTCCAGAGACCAGGTATGCTGAGTTTGATGGGATAATTTTGAGACAAGTGATTTCCATTGTTCGTTGTGTGGGAACTTATGTTATTGGTTTGGGTGTTTGGTTCCATTTGGGGACTTAGATCATTAAAAAGTCAGCACTGAGGCAGTCTGTCTATCTGGGAAGAGTCTGTCCTTATTCTTGCTGGTTTCTGTAATTTATCCATATTATACATTGGGGGTCCTAAACTGCCAGATCATACTACTTAATAATAATAGTTACTAAATAATAATAATAATAACTACTATTATTATAGTCATAATAATGAAAGTAGTAACTGATTCACAATTTAAAAGCCTAATCATTATTACAGAATAAAGTTATAAAGGGAGAGGAAAAAAGATTTCTTCAAGAACTCCTGCCTTTAAAGGAGACAACCGTATTTTTCAGCAGAAAATATTTGTTACACAAGTATAGATCATTTCAAGTATAAACCCAGCTTATTATTTTATCTCGGGTTCATTCTTTCAAAAGTTCTACTACATACATTTTTAGTTTGAGGCACATTTGTTGTCTCAATGTTTATTATGAGTAAGGCTGTGACGGCTATTTATTTCTCACAGGCACACACTAAGGTTGAAAATTTATTGGAGGTAGGGATGTTAACTTCTCATTGCCAAAGCTCTATGTTATCCCAGTTTTCCAGGGATTTTGTCAGTAATTAGTATATTTCTATGTCAATAAATCATTTGTATTTTCATTCTGAAAGATAATTTCAGCCCAGAGAGAGACTGTAATAAATACTTATCATGTACATGATATATTGTTAATCAAGAAGATGATATATTGCTAATGGAAAAAAAAAATATATTGTGAAGACCTTGCTGAAATATAGGTAATGAATAGTACACTTAGAATACAATTTTTCAGGTGCTCAAACATTATTATTAGATTTCATATCCTCTTCATACACACCAAGCTCTTCCCGTTCAATTCCGCACGTTTCTTCCTGCTCCACTGAATCCGATGGGACTTTGGATGCTGACGTCTGTAGGAGCCACATCAAGCTGTGAATTAGTCAAGGAAGAAGAACATCTAACATGATTTTATGTGTCGGCAGGTTGTTCCGCATGATGCCAGGTCTGAAATACAAGCAGATTGTCCAAGGAATATTTGGTAAAATCAGTTCTAGGAGAAAACGGGAAGAATTAAAATTCTGTATGGAGGTCAGCATGCTTGTCAGGGACAACACACAAGGGAGGCGAGCCAAGAGCCAAGTGCGACAGCAATGCCAGTAGGGCAGGGACCTCACCAGCACGGGAGCTGGTCCCACAGCTCCTGAGCAAGGGGGGCAGAGCAGGGCCAGAGCAAGGGTCTCAGCCCCAGGATGGCTGGGCAGGGACGTGCGGATGGGCTGAAACCGGGCTGGGATGTCAGCCTATGGCGGGTGGTCAGGGTCAGGACTGGGGAGGTGGGAGGCTCAGGAGTACCTGCCACCTAGCTCAGGCAAGACCAAGGGTGAGATCTGCAGCTTCAAAGCAGGTCCCGAGAGAAGCCAGGGAGGACCTCACCTCTCTCAGCAACTTGCACACAGCTCTGCTTCATGGCTATGCAGCCGCACAGGGCTGGACCCCAACGCAGGCCAAGCCCCTACAAGTGTGTGTGGGGGGGGTGGGGGGCAGATTTGCACGCAGGAAGGCTTTGAAATGTTATGCTATTACCTCTTGGGCTTTTAGTCCTATGGTCATAAGCTGTGAGATAACATTTCCAGAGTGAAAAAACAGATGCCAAAGGTATTGTCAGCCAAAGGCCAGACAACTAGCATCATCACTTACATATTACACAAATTAAAATTTCTTAGAATCTTAAAAAGGAGAAGTATTCCCAGTGGACATCTGTCAAAGGAAGAATTTGACACTCAGTTCAATGATCTTGGAAATAAATAACATAAAATGAAGTAAGACTCACTTTTAATGCAAAATCCTTTATCCAGGAAACTTAAAACCATGGATTTTAGCATCGACAGATGTTAGCCAAGGTCAAAAATTGGACTACGACTTCTGCATTCACAAAAAAGCTCAAACAGAGATTCTTAATGGTAAATCAAGTATTTGCAACCCAAATCTTTACTCTTTTGAGAGTATGTACAATCTACCAGACATTGAAAAGTAGATGTCAAAATTTCTTCATTAAAAGAGGCTATTTGAGCATCATTATATTCCAATCTTGGAAACTAGGAATGCCCACAACAGGATGTCAATTATTTCCTCCCTAATATCTTACTTCAATGTTTTGATGAGGCTTAGTTTTCAGGTCTTTCACATGCAAGCTCTAAACACTTTGATATTGTAGTGTTATCCCTCAAAATGTTTTTTTAGACAAAAATACCCATCTTGGTCCTGCCTCCCAAGTCCCTTGGACTTCTGAATCAACACAAAGGATGTTTTCTAGTTAGAGCACAATAAAAATACACAAGTGCTTATGTTACTTTTTTCTCTATGGTAATTATTTCAGTCAGATGTTGTGCCATAAAAATTCTCAATACAGGGCATTTTTGTAACATGCTATATTGTTTTTACACAAAACCAAATAATTATTTTCTTCCAGTCCAATATCATGAACCACTTACTAATTTTCTTTCTTTTAATATCTGAGACATATGGTTTTGAATTAAAATGCTCTTACTCTCTCTGGATTTTTCGGATATAACATTCACACTTTATTTACTAGGGATTTATTAAGCCATGTGGTGAATAGTAGGATTACATCACATAGGACTCAGTCAAATAATTAAGTAGCTGCTGCATTTTAAATGCACTTTTCAGTCCCGGTGAAACAGATGAAGATAATGCTTACTATCTTACTTATACATTATCTTACTTAAGTGCACTTAACACAGATATATGACAGGTATCCTGATTTGTAACAGCAACTCAAATCTAAATAGTTATTTGCCTAAAGTCATTATCTTTTAATCATACATAACATTGTGCCAAATAATGAGGCAGTGCTCAGACCTCTCATTAAGGCAGAGTTCCTTTTTTTTCCAGAATAATAATATTAGGGGGTTTTCGGCTACAATTTACACTTTAATGGTTTCTGACAAATCTATTGTTCTCCCATAAAAGCTTAGCAGAAGTATCTTAAAATTTGCAATCCAAATTAAGTTTGCCTCTTCAATTTTTTTATTAATGCAGAAAAGTCTAGCTGTGTTAAGTATAGGTTGTTAAATTTTGTCTTATTCCTACCTGAGTCCTAAGATGACAAACCATTTGCACTATATCCAATCCATATTGCTGGAAATTTCCATGTTCTTATCTCTGACGTGCTTTAAAATGAACTGATAATTAAAAAAAAAAAAGTACACTGTCCTTTCCATTAGCTGCTTTTATATTATAATAATTTTTATTTCATTCTTATTTTCTGATGTTTGCTGATTCACAAAAAAAAAAAAAATCAGATAAATTGGCAATTTAAAATACTCTTTACAATTTTAAGAGGAGATTAACTGTTGAGGCAATACTCCACTTCAGAGACATCAAATAATTCCTTACACTACAACAGAGATTATCATCTTTTAACATTTAAAAATGTATATGCAAGAGATTTTAGCTCCAACATACCAATATAAGTGTGTGTCTATCCTTGTGAAAGGAAGATTATCAGTGCCTTAGCCCTACTATAGTTTATTTTCAAACTGAACACCAAATTGACTAGAACTAAACTTTTTAACAAAAACGTGGTCAATAAATCACAAGCTCTGAAGTTAACAGAAAATTATCATCCACACATTCAGCAGCTGTTTTACCTTACTTTTATTAGTACTATTATTATTATTTACTAGTACTCTTAGCACTACTAGTAGTTCTACACTTCGCTCTTCTATATAAGCAAAATAACATGAATGTAAACTATTTAATACTTTCATCACTTGACTTTGAATACAGATTCCCAAATAATTTCCAGTAATTATCCCCCAGATTTGCCTGTTCTCCAGATATGGCACCTCTCTGCCCAGTATACCTGTGTGGGTTCATCCTTCAGCCATGGCAGTGGCAGGACCCATGGACCTGATAGCATCGGTTAACCTTCTGTACATGATTGAGACTCTCTGCTACACTGACTGAATGACTGCAGACTGCTGCTCTGAGGAAATTTTATACACAATTAACGTTTTTCTATTGAATTTTACATCTTATGCAGATGGAAATATATATATACATATATTTACTATAAAAGTCACTTCATCCTGAAAGACAGTACCTGGCAGAAGTTTTTCACAATGTTTTCCCTCTGTCAGCTTCCTAGGGCTCTATCAGGCAAGATAGAGAAACTAGATATTACATCTAAAAGCAACTTAAAGAATGTTCATCTTTACAAACTAAATCTTCTAGTAGACAGCCTCTTGCTAAAAAGCAGCATACAGGCTAAGCTTTGAAAGAAAGCAGCTGAGAGATGAATCTATTCAGGACAGAAGAGCATTTACACTTATTTATAATTAGTATTTTTATTTGCATGAACACTTCCATTTGCTTGAGAGTCTTTGCTCCTTTTATAGTTCATCGACATAAAAGCCCTTTCAGACATCAAAGTGGTTGCCATACTGATAAAAGGATAGGTGATAGCTTCATTATTTCAGGGTAGCCATGGCTTATAAGGAAGAAGTTCAGTAGTTAAGCCAATCCACAATGACAGATTTGGACAACCTTCCTCTGTGAACTTCATTTGGTAGAGTGTGAATAGCTATGTTATCTCATACTACAAGGCTTGGATCAACAAAAAACTGTCCTCTTTCTTTTTCCCACCACAAAAAAATCACACGAGCTTACTTTTTGCCCTTCTGAAGAACGCATTTTCTTGGGATTAGGGAAGCAGGTTTCAATTCAGTAACTATGGGAAGAACTGAACACGAAACTTCTACTGAGCAGGCGATGCCTTTTCTACATAATCACTGTGGCGACTAATGTTTAGGAGTTTTCCCCATCATTCACTCATTTCCCTCTAAAATAAATCAAGAATATGATGCTGTGTGGATGGTAAGAGTGTTAGTGGCCCAGACAAGGAGCCAGTGAATGCTGGCAGGTAGACAGAACAGTTTGCCTTCACCTCTCTAGAGACAGCCAAGAAGAAAACATTTGGTAAACAAGCATGTGGGAAAAAACTTTATGCTATGGTGATTATGCACCTCACTCGGAGCAATAGCCACATCCATCCCTCTTGGAATCAGCAGAACAATGCTAAACCTTTCCTTTAAAGTATAATCAGCATCAAGTGCCTGCAACATTTATATCAAGAAGTAGTCTCCCATTTAATTCTTTGCTTACTGGAACTGAATGTGGCTTTTGTCTCCAGAAATGCCCTCCCATGACAGATAGAGAAATTTACTCTCTCTTTTGTAATGGGGAAGAGAAAGACAGCACCTTTCTTCTACAGCTAGGGAAAAAAAAAAAGAAATATAGTGGGGAAAAAAACAGAAGGAAAGTCCTTTGGCATGTTGATAAGGCACTTAGCTGTGTATGTAATTCCTAGATTTTTGGGTCTAGCTTAGAACTGTGCTTGTATTTTGCATTAAACTATAGATGTAAAGTATAGATAAAATACAAATGACGAAGGCTATTTCTAAACTTTGTGGATATGCTTATGTTAGATGCATTCTGACCACCTCAAGGATTAGACCACTAAGGGAATTTAGGCTGGAAATACCTAGCTTCTGGACCTTGATTTGGCTTAAGAGTAATGAGGAGCACACCAGGGTCAATCCAGCTCTGACTGGGACAAAAAACTATACATATTGGGGCAAAAACCTAGGCACCTCAAGATTTTAAAAAGAAATGATAAAGCTCCTGCAGGGTTTGGATGTTACCAGGATTAAGCAGTATCCATCACAAAATTTTCAGAATTTTAGTTTTGGGCATTTAGTGCTTAATTTTTGCCTTATGTGTAAGATAACCCTTCTACATCTTATTTCTATTTGATCTGTAGTCTTTGAATAAACTTCATACCTAGTTTTATAGGAGCCTATGAAATTTCACTGTGAAGTTGCTATAGACCAGATCTCAATGAATCCTGCTTATCATTCCTTCTGCATTGATACTGTCCTTGGCAAATGGCCTCAGTCAGTGATGCAGAAAAGTGCACATGTTAGTATTCAGCTGATGTGCAGTTGGGACCCCTAATGACTCATCCTATTATATAATTGACTGAGATCACCTAAAGGAAAGAAACAAGATCATTACAAAAACCTCAGTATTCTCTCTGTCTTATAATGTTTGTGCTCTGAAGACAGAATTCCCTATTAGAGACTCTGAAATGTCTATTGAAGGCTGTTGAAGCAATTTTGATGATATTTGCATTTGAGCAGCCTCTAGCTATTCTAGTTGTTCCCCCTGTGTGGAAAAGAGATGAAGGCCAAAAAAGGTCAAAAAGAAATTAAAAGATAAGCAAAAATTAGAAGATGAAGATGCTACGTTTAGCTCAGCTGGAATTGTAGAGTATTTTTAGGTCAGGGTTAATATCCAGTGTCTGAGCTCTATACCCAGAAACTGCTACACATGAGGGATTAGGTTTACCGGTATATTTTAATATATTGGAACAGCAAGGATTCCTAGTAATATTTATCTCGAACATCAGCATTTCTCTATTTCTAGTTAATCTAAAGCTAACTTGACATACTGTCATAGCTTTAATAAAATTTGAGCTTTGATATTCAAAAAAAGGAATTGGAGAACACCAGAATCACAGAAGAGATTTTTCTAAAAGGAAATGGTGTATAGTGGTGACATTTCTTTACACCATAAAGATTTTCCCTTCTTTACACATAACTCCTGGTTTTCTAGACATTACTTCATTTTATTAATTTTTGCAACCATTTCATATGTATCAATGAATGCTCTTTATTCAAACCCTGTAGCACTGAGATAGCCTGCACTAAACATGCCTTAAGGAGCAAACACACATGCAGCTCAGATGTAGGACAGCTGGATATGAACTTACGAAAAAGTAAAGGTTGCTCAAATAGCTAATGCAGTCTACTGAGCACCACCAATGGCAACTTTTCTCAGAAGAGAGGAACAGGAAAAAAATTATGGTTAGTTGAAAAGTTAGACAGGTGTGGCCAGTTAGTATATCTGAAACAAATAGATTTAAAATCCAAATTAATGTGGTAACAGAGTAAGTTGTTACTGTAAACAAGCAACAGAATAGTAACAAGGGCTCAGCTGTGCACGTACACCGTATTTGATCCTTGGGCTGGGAACGCTTTCTGTTTTCAGTCCTGCATTGGTCTCCTGCACAGAACTTTTATTCCAGTGTTAGTCAGAGAGTCAGACAATTAACCGATACAAATGAGCATACGTGCACGTTACACAACATACCTTGCAGTTCAAAGACAAAGAATTTAAAAGCTTGAACAAGATCATCCAGGAAGAATATACAAAGGCGTGGAAGAAATTCCTCCCATCCAAGACATCAAAAGAAAGAAAGAGCTGGGATGCCTGTAAAATATTTGAATAGGATTTCCCTCTGCAAATAAGGACCTTCCCTTATAAAAACACTTCTGCAAATGCAGTATGAAGAAATCGAGTTTTGAAAGTTCAGATATAATGGAAATGTAGAACAGATGACATACATAGAACTGCTGCATAACAAAAAAAGAAATCCTTGTCATGTTTTGCATTTTGAGTATTTTCACATGTTTTCCTAGTCAGCATATTTCATTTCTTTATTTTTATACACTTCATAGTATGTGTTCCAAAAGATTTTGTTTGTTTTTAACACTAAGTAAAATGAATATAGTGTTTCCTTAATTTAATCTTATTGTCTGATACAATATATCAAATTTAATTTACCTCTATAACTGATGCATGGTAGGAAATTGGTTCATTGAGTTATACATTTCAATATTTTTTTTACAGGTAATGGAATATATAAAAATAAATCACATTTCACTCAGGCGTTTTATGGTATGTCACCAACAAATGTCCAAACGAACACAAACCTTAAGCATTTCAAGTTTGAAACAGTCAGCTTGCAGCTAAATCTCCATAACTTCTCATCTAGAACAAGATTTGTAAAGGTCTAATGAACTGTTAGGCATGAGAACTGAAAATTATCACATACTAGATTCTTCCTCATCTTTTAAAGAAATACAACCTTATTTTAGTTGCACACGAAAATAAATTCCAGTACTCCCCTTTATTATATTAAATCATAGAAAAAGGTTAACTATAATAATGCATGAGAAACTGCGTTTTTTCACCTTCACTGGCCTAGAAACAAGTGAATATATTTCCCTTACTTCAATAAAATACATGTCTGAATGGAGATTAAAATTAGAAATGTATTCCTGAACACATAAATACGATAGTACTGTATTCAGTATCTGATGACTATAACCGTCATGCTCAAGTTGGCCTCCCATTCTCTAAAATAGACTTCTCTATGTATCACACCACATTACAGAATACTGTTAATCTTCAGTGTGTTAAATACACTAGGCAAAAAAAACAACCCCAAAATATTTAATTCTTGTGGGTTCTACTACAAGAAAGTGCATTTGAGACAGCCAAACATGTCACTTTTGAGAAAAAAAAAAAACCAAAACAAAAAAAAACCAAAAACCCCCACAACAATCTACAAACAAACCAACCCACAACAAAACAAAACAGAACAGAAATTTTGTGGAAACTTAAACCATGCCTCATCTTGATAGGAGATACCTTATAAAACATAGGCTGGAACCTTTCACTCAGAAACATTTAAGGAGCTAATTTAAATCCTGTTGTTTGGGGGGGGGGGGTGTTGCTATTGGTTTGGGGTTTTTTTTTGTTCAGTTTCGCCCCTCCCCATGAATGAACATGAGGCTGTAAAGTGAAATTTGCTAGACTACAACCTAGCTTTTGTTATTACTAGTTCATATGTGACAACAACACACTCAAGATAATTTCTTTAGTATTAGAAGCATTTTGAATTTTAAAAGATTTCCATTATCCTCTATAGCTCCAATTATAATGAACTTGCCACAGTTTTCAAAAACAATCTGTATTCAGCATATATGGCAAGAAGAGTGGTGAGTAAATTTTGCACACACTCTCGACAACTCCAGTGACATTAATAAGTTGGGACCAAATCTTTGGAGTTTCTGAAATATGGAATCAGGCTTATTCTCAGAAATGTGGAAAATCAGAGAAGTCAAACCATTACTAGGAAAACAAATCTGAAATGTTATTTGGTAATGATGTAGGTGCCATATACTATTAACGCTTTCTCAAAAAAAAATATCACATTTTTTCTTAAGTAGATAGTGTTGGTATCTTTTGTATCTCTTCCTCTGCCACCCAAAGATTTGTTTGTTTTGGCTTTTCTGTGGAGTGCGAGTTTTGCTGCCCATGAAAGCAAAGGAAAAACTCATGCAGCATCTGCAAGTGGAAAGCTTTATTGCAAGCAAAGAGGATGGCTGAATTTTTCCTCTAATACCAAAGGGAGTATTTCAGGTATAGTAGGAAATCTATATATTTCCCCTAACTTCAGATCTTATTTTGAAGCCTTGGTTTCAGACTTTAGGGAAAGGAAGTGGAAATATAACAGAAATGGAGTGGAGGAAGATTTTACATTCCAGCGCATCTGGAGAGACTTATTCCTCACTTTTGAAGAGGTATTACCAAAAAAAGAAACCAAAACAGAATTACAGGTGTGTTTTTTAAATTTCTATTTTTATTGTGAGTCAGGCAAAGAAATTTTCAGCAAATACCTAACAGAGACTATTGAAACTGCATAAAAAACAAGTCACTGAGTTATGACCGCTCTACTACAATATCCAGGCAAATATTTCTTCTACCATACTCAGAATTGCTTTGTAGGTGATAGTGTTGGCATGTTCATAGCTACCATCTGACACCACACCTTTTCAAAATCCCTGGAAGGTTACTCAACCTCATCACAGAGCATAGGGGTGTGAACTACAGTGATACTACTGAAATACTATTGCTACATGACTGAAGATTCTGCAGCACCAGCAAAATTATCTTACCGCAAAACCCCACTAACACTTGCTACTAAAAATAACGGAGCACCAGAGGAAAATAATGGAGGAATGGGAGGTGTTGTCGGTAAATACAAAATTCTTATGAGCAAATCCAAAATTTGGGGACAGTTCAATTATGACAATGTATGATTTCCATTCCTAAAACACTGGGAGAAGGTTAGCATTGAAACGGTACCAATTATCTAAAGAAGACGTAATACATTTTCATTCGTCTTCTTAACCTTTCAGTTGGGAGGGCTGGGTGTTGGAAAGAAAGGAAAATATCATACTTCCTTCTCTAGTTCAGGTCTGGTGACAGAAGTTTCCTAGCTATATTGAATCAAAAAGGCACAGCCTTGGAATTAGAGCTTTTCCCATGAACCTAAATGCATGCAATATATATGAGAAAATTTTTTGAATATGCTACATGAAAAACATTCAGTTGTGAAAGCCAATGAATTGGTATTAATTGTTCATTGAGTTTTGCAGCCTTTCTAATCTGACCTTTGGATTCCTGAACCTGGATGTGTAATACATCCAGAGTAGTAACACTAAATTTATTATCATTGCCTTTTTTTTTTTAAACACTCTTCAGTTGATTTGTAACAATTTAATTACTCCACGACCTCCATACTTTTCATTGCCTCATAACTAAGGAGTACATGCAGAACTGACCTGAGCCACAACAATACCAGGACTCAGGGGCCTAATGTCTGTTAGGCGACGTAAGGCAGGTCTGCTGCCATCTCTTTGCAGCATCCCAAGGACTGCACATTTCATGCAGGGAGAGAGATTTGCTATGAGTGCTGTAGCCCAGGGAGATCTGAGAAATACGCATTGCAAGAAATCAAGAGAAGAGAGAGTGAAAGCACATCATTTATAAAACAGCTTGACCAAGCAAGTAAGTCCGATTACCTGCACTGTGCAACTATTGTCACGACGGCTCCACATTCATTTGTCACTTCCACCGTACCGTTATCTCAAGACATACGAGTATTACATCAAATGCATCCCTCAGCAGTTGGCTAGCAGCCTGCTTTCTGGCCCATCTCAAACACATGGATAAATACTCAGGACTATGTACGCTGCTCTCCATCACCCTATTTCTAACTTCTTTCAAAGCGTCTGCGCACGGGCTTTAATTCACTGGCTTTGGCTTCTCCCCAGGTTACTCTCCATTACAGGTATTTGCGTTTGAAGTAGGTGAGAGTGCTCCTGCTGGGGCTCCAGGGTGTGCGGGACCCTGTGTGGGGCAGGCCGCTGCCAGAGGGGCGCGACCCGGAGCGGGGCAAGGTGGCGTAGGCAGAGGGAGAGGTGGAGCGGGGTAGGGTAGTGTAGGCAGAGCGGGACAAGTTGTAGGAGGAGCGGGACAAGGAGCTGTATGGAGGGCGTGTGAGCGTGCCGTAGGCGCTGCGGGACAAGGTGGAGTAGCCCGAGCGCCCCGTGGGGCTCCACACTGAGCGGGAAGTGGGAGCCCACGTGGAGCGGGTGCCCGAGCGAGTGGTGGTGTCGCAGGAGGGGCCCCACTGAGGGCCGCACACCGAGCGAGACCCCGGGGTACCCACGAGCCGGGACACTGAGCGAGAGGCGGGGGCGCAGAGGGAGCGGGCCGTGGCGGCTGCCAAGGGGTGGGGGGGCGGGGGGC
>JANXJC010000049.1:6384852-6396793 GCA_027564655.1 Leptodon cayanensis
TCTGGCGGGCCCCCACAGCCCCCAGAGAGACAGAGGTGGGGGAGCACAATGAGTGGGCCGCGGGGGGTCCCACCGGCCGGGGGGCCGGAGAGCACAGCGAGTGGGCTGCCGGGGGTCCCACAGGGCGGGGGCCCGGGGAGCACAGCGAGTGGGCCAGCGGGGCACTCCCCATCTGCAGCCCTGCTGGGGTGGCACTACGGGCGGCGGAGCGCGGCACCGGGGAAGCCGCTGGACAGGGGCCTGGGGAACAGACGCCGCGGGCTAGCGGGGCACTCAGGGGTTGGGAGGGCAGGGTGGCCATTGGGCCACACGGAAGCTGGGCAGTGGGAGAGGGCGCGGAGCCACAGACGACATGTGAGATGGAGGCAGCAGGCACTGAAAGGGGAGCTGGCGGCGGCATGGGACTGCCAACGGCATGGGCTACCGGAGAGCACACCGGGTGGGATGGCGGAGCAGACATATGGGTAGGGACTGCCTGGGTTGCCGCAGTGGGACCGGAGCCAGCCATGAAGTGGGTCAGCAGGGCACTCACTGCGTTATTCGCGGGGACAGAGACAGAGTAGGACATCGGCCCCCCTCCGCCTCCAGGCTGGTGCACGGGAGCAGGACCCGTCTCAAACATCACGTGAGGCATAGGGGGGCACACGGGGTTGGACGTTGGGGCAGGCATGGAGCCATACACGGTCGGAGGCATGGGTGCACACGTAGCAGGAGGCACGGTCTCGCATACGACACGGAAGCCAGGATCGCATCCCACGTTGAAACCAGGATTGACGCTTGGATTGAAGCCTTGGTTGCATATGGTGTTGCATAAGGGATGGCCTGCAGGGAGGTACACGAAGTCGTACACAGGCTGGCCCCCTGCACTGCAGTTTGGGTTGCATACTGGGATACATATATATTCACACATGGAGTTGAACGCAGGGTCCGCCACGGGGACAGGCCCAGAGCCATTCATGGGGAGGGAGCTGTTCTCGCACACCGGGAGCGACCCATTCTGGCTGACGGGCAGGGCGCTATTCTGGCCTGTGGGGCAACACACTTCGGCCTTGGCACATCCCTTGCAGTAGGCAAACTTGTGGCATCCAAAGTTGGCCAGGAGCCGGTGGCTGCCAAGCCTGTAAGGTGTGAACTCCACGATGGTCCGTGCCTGTTGATTGGATGCCAGCGTTCCCAAACTGTACCGAGAGAAGGAAAAGAATTAGGACCCTGGGTAGCTCAGAGACCTGAAGCACTACAAGATGAGTGCACACAATTAGGTTTGATTTGCTATGGCATGTTTCAGAGACAAACTGTTATGACATCTTTGTTATTCTTGCCTTCCTTCAAAAAAACACATTCTGTATTGTGAAAAGCATGGTAACAACTTCTGTCCCAAAAGAAGATTTGGAAGTCTCCCACAGTTGGTTCTGTAATTGGAACTGGAAACTCATTCATGATACTCTTTTGGATTCTTAAAAAATGTAGCACCCTTCTGCCTCAAAGATGTATTTACTGCTTCCCATTTCCAGTAGTCTAAGTTGGATCGGGAAGCTTTGTGGAATCTAGTTCATTATTATTCAGCAAGAACAATTCCTAATTGCTTCCCCTCAAAACTAGTCATACTTCTGTTGGTTCTCCTTGTCATGAAGAACAGCAACGCATATTAATGAACAGCTACTTTTCCTAGGAAGTTATAGCATCCTGGAAGTTTCCAGCTTCCTGTGATTAACATGTTATGAGCTTAGAATGCATATTGCTTTTTCTCACTGTCATTTTCTAATGGTTCACGTATGTGGTGCCAGTTCATGAATATTTAGAGGAATTCTATTATAAACTCAATAGGATTATAAAGGGATGGGGGACCTAGCTAGAATTTCTTGTAAAGAAACAGTGCATTCCCTTTCAGACAGAAATTTGAAACACACACTTAAATTAAATCTTGAGAAAAATGAAGCAGCAGCATATCTTGCCAGTTGTAAATGATCCATCAGTCTCAAGAGGAGTGAGGCTTTTAATGGAGTCTCAAAGTAATAAGGGGTAAAAAGTCCTGTTAAGGTCCTAACCACCAAAAACATCAGAACTATTGTCTTTCCCAAAACCTGCTCTGATCTAGCACACCTTAGTGAACCCCCAATATTATTCAAATTTAAATAATTGATGATCTTACTCAATAGTCATTGGCTCTTTGAATAAACCACAGCCTTCTAATGTCATTACACAGTTTTTCATATCTTCCTGGAGAGGATTGCAGAAGGAGATCTCTGCAGTACATGGTACTTTCAGCCTGGGCTGGCTCAGTAGCTAGTCAGAAAATAAGCAAACACATTTTATGTTTTGTAACCCTTATGGAATTAACAATGAAGTAAATAAATGTAAGAAGAAAAAAAAAAAAAAGAAAAAAAAGGATTATTCATACACGTATTTCTTTCTGATTTACTTCTATGATCTCAATACATCACTCTAAGTCAACTGTTATACATCTAAAATCACACTGATCTTGCTAAAAAAAAGATCAATAGAAGAAAAGAAAAAAAGAAAGAATTTAAAATTTTTCATCATTGTACCTAGGAAGTGGCCAATAAGAGTCCCTAAGTCTGTTCCTTAGGTCACAAATCCCATAATTAAAGTTCTTTACCTTTACAATAACAGGTGGCCTGTTGATCACGATATCCCTGCTCACCATCAGAACTTCTCCACACTCTGGGTCTGAGACAGCAACTACTTTCATTATGTTGTGATCACAGAGATAAGGTCCATATTGACTATATGATATACACAGGGGAATTTTTTTCACTGTAAAACAAATTTATTTTAATTATTTTTTTCTGATTTTTTGGCTAATATTTCCACTTCCCTTCCTCCTAAAGTTTAACTGGTACTTAAAATGGTTTTCTTAAATATTAAGTTATCACAGCATCTTTGACAACAGGCATGACTTTTCCTGGCTTAGGATGATACATTGCTACCTTCAACAACCAGTTTCACAGTTTTCAGTTAATGTAACCATATCAGTGCATTTACAAGGAGGTTGGTTTATTATTATTATCATTATTATTATTATTATAAATTTGGAAACTTTCATTCGAGTGTAATTCTTAAAGCAATAGTTCAAATGTAGGCAAATTAAAGCTTGGTAAACCAGAATGTTAATATCAGGTATGAAATTTCATCTTATAATGATGTGTTTTAATTAAAGGGATCATTTTTCTTTCAGAAAAAGATATTAATCATGAAAACAAGTGGTTTTGTTCTGATACACCTTTGCACTTCCCAGCATGTGATATATCTAGAAATAATTACTTTAGTGCTCAAAACAAGCATGTTACACTGGCTAATATCTTCTGGCCAAAGGAAACAAATTGTTCTTCTGATAGACAGCTGCAACTTCATCTTTGTATTGAATATAGAATCCAGAATTGAACTTTTAGCAGAAACAAGTTTTTAAATGATCATAAGAATCTCTAAGCCTTGAGAAATTAAGGAAAGACTATGATTTACCTGTCACTATAAATGTAGTATTGACACTGTTGATTTTTGAGTGATCACTCTACAGTGAATTCAGCTGTCAACATTTAAAATTGTATTTATTTCACTTCCCACCACTATTAGGAAGTCTCCACTACTCCTAAAAAAAAACCAATCTCCTGAAAAGAACGGTGGACAAAAGGGTATTAGACAAATTCACCTTCTTACCTTCCCTTGGACCTAATGTGACATTCACACTGTCTTTCCAAAATTGATCCATTGGGCAACCACTGTAGGTTATTATTTGTGCGCACAAATTAAACTTCAGGTTTTTGTTTTCACTACGCAAATTTTCAAGCAGCCAGTGCAGTTGGACATCTTCACCGTACATTGGGCAGTTAGCCATCTTTAACCTCATGTTAATACCAGAGTCACTCAAAAACGGATTCTTCAGAGATGATAACTCTCTCTCAATATGACAGTTGGAAGCATTGCAGTACCCTGGGTGAATTCTTCTGTAAGCCCGGTAATAGGCTTCTTTGTTTTTCACAGAACCTGTTGAAGAAGATACATGATAATGAATCTGCTGGAGGCACAAGGAGCCATATCTACCCAATTAATAAAGATGAGTAAATTTCTTCCTCCTCCTCCCTGAAACCTAATGTAGTGTCTTGGTGAATGCATAGAAGAAAATAAATATGTTAGAAAAACACTGAAAAAAATTATTTTACCTTGATTAGTTAAATTTAAAAATGGTCATGTAAATCTCAAAATGTGTAGTTACTCCAAAACTCAAAATATAACTCTTTATAAAGGTTAGGGTGAATATGAAATGCTACCATGTGTCTCAATGGGCAAGATACACCATTCAAAGAAAGAAACTATCAATTGTTTTCTTTTTTGTTCCCCTTCCAAAAAAACCCAGAGCTTGCAATTTTACAATCAACTGTGATCCACTCTTCATTCCTTTAGGCAATTTTGCTGGTTGAACTCCTCCCTACTACTGGAAGATGAAAATCAGTAATCAGTAGCCCAAAGTAAGAACAGCAGAATATCCTAATAATACATTAATTCAGTAAGTAAGCATATTTTCTGACAGACCTGGTACAAGAAGCAACAAGCAAGAAGTTAATCCTTGGTTTAAAAGAATTTAGGGCATTTTAGATTGCCTAAAGTCTGCTAATATTTTAAACTACTGTACAGGTGGGACCAAAACATGTACATACAAGTAGTGGTATTAAAAGGGCTGGAAAGCATGTCCAGGTGGGCCAAGGACACTGGCTTTGTCTAGTTTGGAGAGAAGGAGGCTAAAGGGCAACCTCATTGCTGTCTACAGCTTCCTGAGAAGGGGACATGGAGAGGGAGGTGCTGAGCTCTTCTCCCTGGCATCCACTGCTAGGATGCATGGGAATAGTTCAAAGCTGCGCCAGGGGAGGTTTAGGCTGGACACAAGGAAGCATTTCTTTACTGAGAGGGTAGTCAAACACTGGAAGAGGCCTCCTAGAGAGGTGGTTGATGCCCCAAGCCTGTCAAGGCATTTGGACAGTGCCCTTAGTAATATGCTTTAACTTTTAGTCAGCCCTGAAGCAGTCAGGCAGTTGGACTAGATGATCATTTTGGGTCCCTTCCAACTGAAATATCCTATCCTATCCTATATGGATGTAATTACTGTGTGTTTTGTTTAAATTATCTAAATATATTTAGAAGTTTAAGAATCAAGATCTTTGAACAGAAAGGCATCTTCCTCTTTCTCAAAAAGAGATAACTTCAGATTGTTCTACTCATTTTAACACAGGACAGATTACACTGATAATTTTATATGATTAGCATTTAAAATTTCCTCTACCCCATTTAATGACTTTTCATCATACCTAGTTCATACTTGTAAGCCCCAGTGATATCTTCGAATTGCTCACTGCCAACACTCTTGGTGATTAGATGTTGTCCACATGGCCAAGCGTCACAGAAAAATTTTATTTTTTTGGCATTGTTCTGGGAGAGCCAGCCAACATAGTTTGAATTTACCCGAGAAAACATATGATGACCATCATAGTCCAAGTCCAGTTCCCCTTCTCTGATGCTTCGAACCCAGGTAGGACCGCTGCAAGTTGAACCTAAGCCGGGCAACAAAAATAGTATAATATGTTGTAACCTAAGTAGTAGAGAAACTCAACAACATAAGCTGAGGAAAACAGCTACAATTATAGTGAACAGTTACCTCTGCCTGTTTCCAAAGGTGTTGGATCCAGGCACTGCCAATCACCACAGCATTGATTTAGGTCTCTGCGAGCCATCCAAGATTCATTCCAGCAGTGATATCGCCTGTAGGATGCAGGAATATAGGATTAAAGACATCTCTTGGATCATCAAGTTCAATGCCTTACAATGAAGGAAAAACATGTCAAAGATAACCTTTTAATCAAATGAAGACTCTCCATTTCTTAACAGAGTTAATGATGTTTGGGGACAGGAGTTGTTTGTTTTGCTTTATATCACTCAGACTGGAAATTTGTTCCAGAACCCTGCAGCCCTGATTGCAAAACATTCTTCTTATAGCCCCTTTTTCATTTTATTTGATAAACAAAAGAATTGTGTTGGCACATTGAGTAGTCTATTTTCCTAACATTTTCTTCCTGGTTCTTTAAAGGAAAATCACATACTGTCTTAGTCTTCTTTTTAATGGCTTAACAAAGAATAAACTCTTAAGTCTTTTGTGGTAAAATAAGATCCTCATTCCCATAGTATTTCAGTTTGACCTCATCTTTTTGACACGTGAAAGGGCAGAAAATTCATTAAAAGCTCTCACAGATGAGACCTGGATGCAAACTAAATTCTGGTGCAGCAAAACTATGAACATACAGGTCAAGGGTGAGAACACGAAATTCTGCTATGATGAGTGATAACGTCATAGTTATATGAACATGAATTGAAGGGTTTAGAAGAATGAAGCAATCCACGATAAGGAACCTCAGGAAGACAACATAATTATCAACCAAGTGATTATGACTGAAGATAATAGTCCTAGTCTGTGATAAATTTTCCCTTGCATTTCATAACCTACTTCATATTTTTACAGCTAAGATTGATGGCCTTATTCTTTCCAAAGATAAGCAGGTAGCGTCAATTCTCACAAGTGGTTTGTTTTTTTTTTCTTTTTTGAAAATGTAGACTGAGCAGACTGCCTCTTCTGTAATTGCATGTTTTTGAAATGCATTATTAGGAAACTGAACTGTCTTGCCACACCAAAGAAAGAGATACACTGATCTGCTAGATTTATACTAGTCTTTCTATCACTCAGTTTCTGACAAAACCAAAAGAGGTTGTTTATTTCCTATTTACCATAGTTTGTCTTTACCACACAGGTTTTTTCCAGTACAGTCAAAAATCTCATTGATACCAAGGGGATTCTCAATTGAGCATGGAAAACAGAAGTTCGTGACAACACGGCTTGGAATTCCCAAACACCTCAGCACTGTAAGGAAAAAATATAATGAGTCATTACAAATAGTAATTAATCAAGCAAATCCTTCACTTATTTTATAAATAATTCTCCTATATTCTACTTTGCAATTATATAAACACAATGGATAGGAGGCAATATTTGGGATGCAGTGATTCTGTCTTCAAAACTTCTTTTTAGTGGTTGAAAAGTAGTCTGAAAAGAGCCTAGCATGAAGGAATGGCTTGTTACTCTTCCAACTTTAAAAAAAAAAAACACAAAACCAGATCTGTTTTAAGTTCAGAAATAATGAACCTAATCCTGCATTAATAAAACACCGTAACGTTTTTTTGTAAACAGAGTGCAGTACATATAAATTCATCTATAGAATATCAATTTAATTTTCTTCAATGTAGTAGCAGGTTCAGTAGATAAATGGTAAAGTATAAAACTCAATTTTTTCATCTGTTCTGTTTAGTTCACTATTATTTCATCCTTTGCAGTAAAAGAAGATAATAGCCTGCTGCTTTGATATTTTGGAGGAGACATTGCTAGAGGTCTTCTTCCTGTTCGTAATTTAGGGTTTTTTTCTCATCCTTCATACCTCACCCAAAGGATAAGTTTTGGCTCCACAATGCTGCACTTGCTCTGTGGTTTAATAAAAGCTGCAGTATCAATAGCTGCATGGTATAAAGGTCACAGAAAAGACAGTACTGCTTTTTTTCTTGCTCTTCATGCTGTATAGGAAAGCAAGAGGTTGTTGACAAACACTACATTAGGAACCATGCCACATCATAATAAGATGAAAATATTCCATTTCTTTTCTAGTAAAATGCTTATGAGTAATATTATTCCAGTAGTTTTTAGGGTCAGAGGTTTTTGATCCTGGTTTTCTCTCTTCCTTTTTGGATAACTAGGTAAGGGCAGACTGAAATGTCATACCTGTGCACATTACTGAAGCAAGAGACCCACAGTACCCATATCTGACTGGCCTGCATCTGCCATTGTACCACTGCTGAAGAATAGGAACACTTCCATTCCAGGAAAATGGTTTTGTTCCTTTCAGGTAATCATTGTTTTCTGGAATCTTCATGATGCTGTTAGTGGTATGGATGCTTATCTAGAAAGAGAAAAGAAAAACAACCTTTTCAAATAGCTGACCATGCCTTCAAATCCTAAGCATATCACAAAATCATCAGAGCTTAGTGTTACAAGTTTTTCCTGTGAATCTGAGCACAGAAAAGATTTTCTCTGCTACTCATACTGTGCTAGATTACAATGTAATTTGTCCTTCTGTAATACAATGAAGTGACCCTATTTATTCAGAGGTCACACACCACTAGTGGTCTTACCATGTGATTTACCACCATGCTGACATGCACAGGGTCATTGCGCCAACAATGGTCACGATCAGAGCCGTGATGGTAACTCGCACCCATGTCTAGGATCTTCAAGCAGATATCCAGAATCCCATCTTCAAACTGCGGAAAGAGAAGTTAACACAGGCATTGTGGTACTCTGACATTGATAAAGTTCCTTTCTTGTGAATAATCCAGTCTTTTTCATTTGTATGAGCTGCCCTCTCTCTCCTTCCCTGACTTTTTTTTTTTTTCTCCTTAATCAAGCACAGCTCCTAGTAGTCTGCATGGTTTTGTCTATCTGCCTGAAGGAAAACCAAAGGCATTTTTGCTCATGTTTGACCAATGGAATAATTTTCCTTCAGAAGCAATACCCTGTTTCACTTTTTCCAAGAACATTCTGTAGTTTCCTTAATTTTATTACAGAACTTTCTTCCAGTTGCTTGGGCTACAGTGAGATGCTCAAACATTTTGTTTTCTGCATGCATAATCCGTATTGGTCCTAAAAACCTTTCGCACTCCATAACATAGCATGCATTTCTGAAAAAATAAGGATAACACTTAACATTTATCCGTATATGGATGACATCTACTTCTGAACAAGACTTCAAAACGTACCTGTCCAAAGTGCCATGGTCGAGAGGTAATATGCTTGTGAACTCCTTCGTACAGTATCCCATGTTCATTCAGAACATATTCTTCTCTATGGGCCTGATTGTCCATATATACAGGGTCATCTGGAAAAGATGCAGAGCTATCAGTCAGACAATATGTACATTTCTAGCACTTCTTTATCTTCTACTTCACTGGATCCCTCTTTCTTTTCCTACCTATTTTTGGTTTATACTTTTAAACATGTTTAAGGGTGTGGGCTCTTTCAACATTCACAGACAATTCTTTTCTACTTAGAGCTAGATATTGTCTTTATTAAGCCTCTCCCTGCTGTAGTACACCTGAATTACAGAGCTTGCAATTTATCTTCACGCTAAGCTGTTCTAGGAGTCAAACACAGCACACTTAGAGTTGGATATCTGATTTTGATCAAATCAAAGGCACAGCCAATGTGAATATTTGCCATGCAATGATTTTGGCAAGGTCCTACAGACTCCAGAATTATGTGCTACCAGAACCAGATCTACAGAATTCCATTTGTATTTGTACTATATTATTTCACAGAATTCACAGAATCACATAATCATTGAGGTTGGAAGGGACCTCCGGAGGTCATCTGGTTCAACCACCCTGCTCATGCAGGGAAGCCTGGAGCCGGTTGCTCAGGACCACGTCGCAGCAGCTTTTGAATATCTCCAAGGATGGCGATGCCACGACCTCTCTGGGCAACCTGTGCCAGTGCTCAGTCACCCTCACACTAAAGCAGTGTTTCCTGACGTTCAGAGGGAACCTCCTGTATTTCAGTTTGTGCCCATTGCTTCTTGTCCTGTCAAGCCATTGTAAAAGTGGGGGTAAAAAATTACACTACATCCCTACTACCATTGAGAAACCAAATCAAAACACTGGCTTAAGACAGTCTTGAAGCCAGAGAAAAAAAAATAAAAAAATAACAAAACAAAATCCATTCCTGTTTCTCATTATTTCTGTGACTCCATCCTTTCCCAGCTAAGTAATAAATATGTTCATTTTTACTCATCACTAGCATTTTTCTTAAAACTACCTGATCATCACTTGAGTTCTTACCTGCACACCAAGGGTTAAAAAGGACATAAAAATCTCCGAGACATCGCTGATATGTGTGACCACAAGATGTGATTTGCATATTGAGAATATAGCGGCCAATGCAGGCACTGGAGGGAGGAAACACGCTGATATTGATGCATTTTGGCTGATGAATTTTGTAGGAAGCACTCCAGCAGGTTTGATCTAGACATCTGCCCATGGGGAAGGTACATTTTGTCTCATTTGATTCGCAGGGTCTGAGGCCTTTTCAGGAAAATAATATAACTTTAATCAGACTAAACAAAGCACATGTAAAGGGCAAGTAATTTGCTTAGCCATCATTTGCAATGCAAAGCTCCCAAGGGTGGATTCCTTTTTCACTTGTCACTTCTGTAGCAGAGTGAGAAAACTTTACATGTTAGCAGAACAGCCTGAGTGAGGGGAAGGTATTCTCTTCACACAGAAGATTAATTAGTAGATACTATTTGTCACTGAGACTATGGGAAATATTACTTACCAGCAAAGGACTAGGAAAGACTACACAAAGTTTGGGAGTGACTACCTGTCTCCACGGTGAAAACAGCCTGGTCCACGGAGTCATCCCATTCCCGATTTTGGAAGCGAGCATAAAAGCTGAAGGCTTGCCCTCTCCTTATTATCTGTCTGTCAGTTCCGAAGAAATGGGTATTATGAATTTGGCAGTTGGAAGGACAGTTCAAGTCGACTTCTCCCAGCTCAATGACTGCAGGATGGAGAAAGGCACACAAAGGAAAAAACAGATAACTGAGTTCCCATTATTGGCTGAGGTCAAGATTACATGAAAGTGTAGATAATTATGAAAGACAGAGATAAATGTTTCAAAAAAATCATTCAAGAGTTTGTTCAAAATCCAGCAACACTGAGATTGAGACATACATCCATAAAACTATCCTTACAAGTTCACCACTTCCCCAGCTTGCAGGTGGAAACTTGTATAACGCTTTGATTTATAAAGCTGTGCTACAAGTTTCACATCTTTTATATAGTGCCTTCTTGCTTTATAAATATCTGATGCAGAGGGATGATATTAGTATCTCTACTTGAAAAATTGATTTTGTGTTGTAATATTCTCTCCACATTACAACATGCTGTCTACAGACAGCTACAGACTACTTTTCAAACACAGCTAGACAGCAAACGTTTTGCACATGCTATCAGTTGAGAGTTTTTTATACAAGTAATAAAATAATAAAGTAAATTGAATAAATAAAAGATTTAATAACAAATGTAGGTGTTGGAAAGCTTAAGTGGCACTCCAAATGAGTTATGAAAAAAATCAGATATGAATAAATATCCCCCCCAAAATTGTAAATACTGTTAAATATGCATGCAAATGTCTCAGTCTGTATTTTCCAAAGTCATAAAAGGTTTGCAGACATCTTTGAGGAACTTAATGAAGAAGGAAATATTCACAAATTGTGATATTTAAAAAAATGCTGACAATCTATCCCAAGTGCTATGATTAGCTTGACAAAAATCTTAGCTGATCCCCCCCCTTAGGCATCCTGCCTGAATATCAGTCATTTCACAGGGGTAATTATGATCTTGCTGCCAGAAGGATGGGTGGCAACACTCATTTTTACTTATTTGCATACAACTTTTTATTTTCAAAAGTGCTTCACTCTAATTGAAGACAATGGGAGCCACAAATTCTCAGCAGTTTTGAAAACTGGACTTACTGAACTACAAAGTCTTGTATATTATTTTAATTCTAAAGGGTTAAATTTGGTCCTGCTAAGCCTACAGAACAACCAAACAATGCAACTTTTCTAACTATATTGGCACTAAGTTGAATACAGAGTTGGTATGTAGGGGAAACTAATTTTTCCCATCCAGAAGCAAGGGTGTATCCACAAGAAAGGAGACTCATAGCTAAGCTCATGGGACCAGGACGCTTTTAACACAAACCAGTGGAGTTTTCCAGGATCACATCCTGAAGTAAATCGTAATTGAAATAAATTTGGAGGAGAGGGAAGGGGGCCGG
>JANXJC010000049.1:6399290-6451350 GCA_027564655.1 Leptodon cayanensis
AAAAAAACAAAACAAAACAACACCCCCCCCCCAAAACATCAAAACCAAACCCAAAATATCAATCATTGATATAGAAAAAACATGATGACTAAAGTTCAGTTATTTGCGTAACTGCCTCGATTAAAATGGAACAGCTTAACTAACAGTGAAATAACCTAGTAAGCATAACTTAACAGCTCAGGTATTGTGAAATAACTTTACAGAACTTAAAGTAAAGAAAAAAAAAATCAGCACATCAACAGTGGGTTTGGAAGAGAGTGGTTAAAACAGTTGTATGACAGATGCATATGAAAGTGAACTTAATAGTCAATGTGTTCATATTTGAAATTTGTAAACATTTGACTAGTTAGTAGGCAGCCTTGAAAAAATATGTGAATCATAAATATTTCATTCATTTCTCATATATCTGAAAACTTACATTTTCTTAATATTGGTCATTTGACTATTAAACTTCAATTCATTGAAAAATGAAAAATTAAAAACAATACTATTCCATAAGAAACAATTTAGCAGCCATAAACACATAATCAACTTTAAATCAACCTGTAAAATGGGAATGGCAGTGGTCTAGTCACCCATCGGAGACCTGCCTACAAACATATGCCCGTACTAGCATCCAGAGAACAAACAGAAAAGTACCAAAGTGGGTGACAGTTTTCAAGAATAGATTAAAATCCCCTCAAATACCTCTAGTTCAATCATCTGCCTAAAATATTTTGGTAAATGAAAGCCTGTGACAAATAAAAGAAAACAAACAAGCATCAGTAAGTGGCTGCACCTGTGGGTTCAAAGAGACTTAATTAAGAGTTTAAAATAATAAAGGCCTGAATCAAGAGCAGAACACTTTCTGTATGGATGTGAGTCACTGAGTTCAGTAAGCATGCTTGCTTAGATCCTTGAAGGTGCTTTGGTGCCTATCTGTCTCTGCAGGATCACCACATAGATACCCAGCCCCAAAGCAAAGGCTCCTAGATACCCAAGGTTCTGCCTATCAGTGTTTGCAAAGCCACCCAACTGCTGTTGCCAGCTCACAGCTATCAGACTGGTTGGTCCTCTCACTCAAGCCCAAGTCCCAAGTGCCTAAAGTAAGAAGCTTTAACAAGGTAGAAAATCACAGCATACTCACTCTCTGGGTGTACTCAGTCTATTCTTACTCCTCTTGCCTTCCAAGCCCTGCACCATGTGAGTTGACCCAGGTAGTCCATACAACAGGGCCACCACCCTAAAGAAAGAGGCACAGGAGGCTGAGCACAAACACAAATAGAGATACAGTTCAAAGAAAGGTTCTGCCTCTCAGCTTATGGCCTGTCTAAACAACTCCTGTGTCCCGATTGCTGACCTCCAAGTCAGGTCGCTGCCCTCTATCCAAGGAGTCTTCTCCTGGACAGAAACAGTTGCCTTCCCTGCCTGACAGAAAGGTACGCCAAGCTAAGGTTGATAGTCCCTTGGTCCCAGCTGGGGATGTTTTTCCCCTCTGCCTCCATTCTTCTTCCCCAACATTTCACTCATTGTCCACTCAAGCTGTACTCTCCACATTACTACAGTATCTTATTTACACATCCACCATTCCCTGAAACGTACAAAGAAACTGATATACCTGATGTAGGCCTGAAAATTCTGCAGAATAGCATATTTATGAGGATTTAGGCACTTCCATTTAGGTTATGAAGTTTCTTTAAAGACCTTGACTTTGGCCCTTACTGCCCAAGCATCTATGTGCTAACAGTTTAGAGAGGATTTTTTAATTTGTGGAGTAATTGGTACTTACAATAGTACAGACTACATTTACCTTTTACAACTTTTTTTTTTTTCCAAAAAATATTGCTTGCATTACAATAGACTGACATATGGTGAGCATTGACAAAGTCAAGTGGCATACCTGCTAAGGCTCTGAAATCTTCATAGCTTTCAATTGCCCATTATGTCACTAAGAAAGGGCAAGGATTGAAGAACAGGGCATCGCAATCACAGAAGGAACACCTGTGAACAGCGCTGATGCAGTTCCACAGCATCACTAATATATTCGGGAACAATAGAGAAGTCACAGTAATCAAGCATCCAAGGAATCCTTTCAAGAAAAAGGAACACAAAATGACAGCTCAACAGGGGATAAAGGAAAGAATCAGAAAATATGTGAAGTGAGATTAAAGTGTTTTGGTGAAAGTGTCATCTAGTGGAAAGCTGTGGTAACTACAGTGCTTAAAAAACTTTTAACTACTCAACTTAAGCATGTGTCAATAGGCAGCCCTAAAGTTCGCTTTTTATACTTGGTCATATAATTGTATTCCTTTGATCACTGGACCTGGAGTTCACCTTATTAATGCACTTACAATTTTGTAAAAATAGCGATAAGTGATGGAGTAAAAAGTTACCTGTTAAGTTGGGATATTTGAAGTCATTAACTGGCATTGCTTATCTGCTCCCAAGAGTTCAGGAGTATTCATGTCTAACAAGGAAAGGGGATAGAGAAGGAAAAAATTGGATGCCATAGGTTAACTCTAAAATAAGCACATGTTTTTAGGAATCCACATCCGATGTTTAGAAGCTTCATATTACAAGGGCAATAGGCTGGCAAACTAACATGAACTCTGTCACAGAACACACCCAGAAGTTTCTTAAAATTCATAAATCAATTTGCAATAAGGGTGCTTTTCATTAAAGAACCTGAAAGCACTGGCAGCTACTCTGTTGAGTGTAAGCAAGTATTACAACACCCTATTTACAGACGAATTAGGACAAAGAAATGCTTCAAAAGAAATCTTAAACAAGAAGCCTATGTCTTTTAAGCAGTACATGGCAGCTTTCTCTTTCTAGAAGCTGGAGGAAATTAGTAGCATTAAATAATTGTAGGTGGTTTCTGACACAATAAAACCACCAGTCTTCATACAAAGAAACCAAAAACCCCTTCAAGGCATCTCCCATCCAAGCCGGTCCATAGGATTTGCTTTGCGTTCTGATGGAACTACTTTCTCTCTTGTCTCTTAGCCTTTTACTGAGTTTCCATTAACTGTGTAAGCCACTTTTTTTCTCCATTTAATAGGATGTTTTTTCCCCAATATCCACAGTACCAACGAGAAAGACACACACCTATAATGTTGCAGTATATGCAGAATGCAGAAAGGTCAAACAATTACAGGACGTGTACCTCATAAGAGCAAGCAACAACATCATTTGTGCTTAAGGCATATTGTCATCATATTTAGAACAGAACCCAGGTAAAATGCTAACCTGAGTCATACTTTAGGCCTTACTTCTGTACTTCACCTTTGCTCTATAGCACTTCCATAGGTGTTTGTTTTGGTTTGTTGTTTTTTTTTTTTTTTAAATTAGCTCTTTTTTCATATACCTTAATAACAGGAGCAATGGTGACCGGGTTAACATAATAGAATAAAACTATAAACATTGCATAAATTGCAATTAATAAGTTTCAATAAAAAGAAAAATTTTATTTGTCTACCAAAAAAACCCCCAACCATCACCTTTCCACAAACTGAAGCTAGAATTTATAGCTGAGTAATTTACCAGGTAACCTACTGAGTACTGTAAGTTCACTTTTAAATGAGTTTTTTCACAACTGTATTTAAAAACGGAAGGGGAATAAGGTAGCAGTACTGTAAATTCAAACCTCAGCTCACTGAGCAGTAGCTTTCCCACACAGAGAAACCTATAAATCACCAGGCCCATGATTACAACCCACCAGTCTAACTACCCACACCACGGAGTACATACCATGGATCTTTTACCTGGACAGGCAATGCTAATTGGAAAAGATTCAGTCTGATCAGTGTGAGCTGAAAGAATAAGACAAGGAGACACATTTATTGGGTTGGATCACAGGAGGTTTGAGGCTCTGTAGAAGAATGCAAGTTGGCTCCTATTCTGTTCCTTAATTTAAGGTGTCAACTTCTAATGAATACTGCTTGTTTAAAAAAAAAAAATAAAATCCATTTTCTCTGCTAATGCTTTTTTGTAGATGTTCATTTAAAATTTCTTTATATGAGTAGAGTTCAACACCTTGAGGTAGAGGTCTAAAATATAGATCTCCATCCCAGAAAAAAAGTAAGAGTCTTAAGTACTGACATTTGCAATATAAAGAGCTCTTGCTTTTACCTTGGAACTACCTAATGTTAAAAACAGAGATGAGGAAATATTTTGGTTCTGACAAACTGCGTTCAGTACCCACCTGATGTAACTTTTTCAAGATTTCTAAAATGTCCTATACATTGCCTATTTTGAAGTTAAAAAATATGTAGTTACGTTCTGTTTTTATTTTAAGCAGTTGGGAGTAGAAGACTCATAAGTTAAAATTGACAGGAACAGACTCTTAAAATTCCTGGCCCTGTCAGATCTCCATAGTGGATATCTTCGACATATACACAACATGGTATATAAAGAAGATAGTATTGTGTACAAAGGCTAAGGAAGATGCCATGTATCAGAAATGCAAACCCTAATTTTTATTCTTTTTTAAATATATATACAGACATATGCTTTCTTCAATGAGAA
Source organism: Leptodon cayanensis (assembly GCA_027564655.1). NCBI lineage: Eukaryota > Metazoa > Chordata > Aves > Accipitriformes > Accipitridae > Leptodon > Leptodon cayanensis. Next base: position 6,403,797 of record JANXJC010000049.1, read on the forward strand.
ATAGCATAGTAACTCACTTGTAGACTCTAATGTCACATATTTTGAGGGGGGGGGAAGAAATAAATACATTTCAACTTTTAAAATTTTTTTAGATTATCAGGGCTGACAGCTGCTGGTTTCTCTGCTCATTCAGGAATGATTAGACAGCAGGTTTGTGCAGACAAACTAACACAGTGCTGGAACGCCAGGCGATGACATTGCCCTATTGGTATTTGCCTCAGCTTTCAGAGCCTTCCCAATAGTAGGGGATTAGGAATTGATTTCAGTGAAACATGGAGCTCTGTTTTCAGCAGTATAAATACAGCACAAGACATAGAATGAAAAGTGTCAAAGAAGGATAGGGAGGTTGAAGCACTGGTTTAGATGGAGGCAGGCACTAGCGCAAGTCAAAGCAATAGCTACTGTTCCCTCATGTTGAAACCATCTTCCATGGATTGGTTTTAGACATGTAATAGGCTCCATTCCACTTCTGATTGCTCATCCAACTCAAACTCTGCTCCTTCAACAGATTTTTACCTCTAGTTCATTATTGTGTCAGGAGGGACAGGCAGCTCAACTCAAACAGTAATGGCAAGGTATGAAAGGAGGTCAAGACATAGGCCAGGACTAGCAGGAAGACAGTTTATGTCTCTCAACATGAAGCCGTAAATACTTCCAGCTCCTGTATAAGCATAAACATGGTGTACAAACATAATCTTAGAATGATGCAGCAAATACTTTCAACTCTTTTACAAACACAGCTGTACAAACACAGGTATAAATGCCAACACCTTTCTTTGAAGGCCCTTGTCTCCCTTTACTAGAAGTTCCTGAGTCAGTAGCCTTTCCTAACTTAATAAATATTCTTGGCTTGCTTTGAGATCTCTGCCTTTTGGCAAGATGATTCTTGATGTGTCATTTAGCAGCTTATATATATAGTAGCCACAATCAGGTTTTTAACAAGACCATTTCATAGTATTTTATCTTTTCTACAATAGCTTCTGATACACACTTCAGTCTATATTTATAAAGCTTTACTAAGCAAAATACCCATTAACATATTCTGTAACAGCTATATAGGTGCTACTATCTTCAAAATGAAAAGATATCATAACAAAAGGAACTACCTTAGCTTAACTTGGATTCAATATACAGCTTTTATTCAGTAAGCATTAGACATAGAAAAGCTGTAGTACACACAGTGCAAATGTTTTTGCAAAACATTGTGGCAAAACGCTGTGTAGTTATTCTTGATTCAGCATCAATTTATACTGTCAAAAGCTATTAGAAAGTTCCAAAGAAGATGGTTTGGTTGGTTGGTTGAGTTTTTTTAGCAGGATGCTGTACGTAAAGTCATTATGCTCACTGGATTGAATTTTAAGTTAATGATCTAAGTTAAGACAAGTGTGAGGTGCTAGTTTCATCTAGCCATGCTTTGTTTTGTCTTGGAAACTGGACAACTTGTTTTCGCAACTCTTAATGAAATTTCTTTACACATTATAGAAAAAAATAGCATAGGACTGAACATGCATCCCTTTATACCAAGACGACCAGTAATTCAGATATGATTGGCTTAGTACTGTTTCCCTTTATACATTGGCAGCTTCTTCACCTAACACATCTGAGCAAAAATTCATGATGCTGAATTTTTCGTGTATTGAATTATTTTCAGTAGAAAGTCCAGAGTAAGATTCTGCTTTCAGTTACTTTTATAGTTGTTTTAATACATTCCTAAGTGCACAATCCTTCCAAATTTCAGCTGATACACAGAAAGAAAATCCAGCTCACACCTTTCTTCTTGGCACTTCGCTATCAGAACAGCGAAAAATACTTCATTAATCCAGTAAAAAAAAGTAGAATGACAACTTAATTGCATCATGAAAATAAGCAGGGAGACACCTACACACCCAGGTATCACATATTTCAAGCAGCACCTTCCAGTTTTTCTAGTCAGCTTTTAAATAGGACTATATTTTAAGGACATACTAAAACGCTTTGGGCTAGTTTACTACATACAGGCATGGATTCTCTGCATGCTAAAGTTACAGTAGCCATAACCTTGGTTTGCTGCCTTTTAAACTAATCTAGCTGTCTTCAGTAACGTCTTTGTCTAATCCTGCTTTCAATTATGTTTTAAAGCTTTTTTTTAACATCAAGTTTCTCAGTTTCTGTGCAAAGAAACTGAATATTCACAAGATCTATTGCAAATAATTTTGCTACGCTTAGAAATCAATAATAATATCAAGTCTATTCTTTGCTGGTTTCAAACACCACACATTAGAGAGTGCCATCCTAACATCCTATACAATAATCTGAAATGAGTTCTTTTTTTCATAAGCACACATCCAGCTGAGCAATAATTACAGTGAAATGTGCTGTCATCTTTCCTAAGAATAGCAATTAGGGATATGAGCCTGGATGTCTTGTATGCTTATGGAAACATTTTTTTCTTTCCAGTTAATGATCATCCAAATAGTAAATCATTAAAAGGAAAATGGCAAAGGGTGTGGATAGTGGCTGTCATCAGCCTTGTGTACCAGCTCCAAACTCTGTCATCTTCCCTTGGAAGGGAAAGCATGATGATGCAATAGTTAAAATTCTTTGTGCTTCTTGCAGAAGAAGAAAACAAGCACGGGTAATTCATCTTGTTATTTATTATTGGTAATATTTAAAGACAAATCTCCCATATTTTTCTCCCTTTATTGATCTGGGAAAACATCTTTATATTAGACTATCCTTATTATGTGGGGCAAAGAGAGTCAAAGACCATCTCATGCAAAAAGTAGCCATGTATCTATGATTATTATAATAATTTAAATCAACATCTAAGAGCACAGGCATCTAAGTACCTCTCATCACCAGAGAATCACCAGCTTTCCTTTTCCTAATCAGACCAGTTTTTAACATTCACATACTAGTGTGAACTGATTGCCAAGAGGAATGAAAAAGACCTCCTGGGCTCCATCACTGCTCCACTGCACTGGAAACAGGAGTCTGGAGCTCTTTTTCGTTTAATGTCTCAATGTCAAATAAACATTTAAACAAAAGTAATTACTACCAACTCTTGGTATTTTTTTGGTTATTTTTCAATTAACACTACAAGGGCAACTGGTACCTTCTTTGCACTTTTTCGAGTGATACACGCCAATCTCTTATATGACCACTGCACCAATAATAACAATATTTTCTTGAGACTTAGAAGAACCGCCTTCCAGAGATACAGGAGAAGCTACTTCAAACCAAACAGTGTAGGTGTGACTTTAACTCTTATCTCCCAAATCTAATCCCAAAGCCCTAACGGCAAAATTTTCTCCTCTCCACCATTTAGGTGAAAAATCATAGCGTTAATTAAACAAACACCTTTCGCACCCCCACTCCCTCTTTTTTTTAAACTCAAGTACATCAAATTTCTGTGAATTTCCCCCTCAATGAGTAAGCACATTCCAATGAAAACCATTTTTTTCATCTACTGCTAATTTTGAACTTCTTCAGAAGAATATATTTTAGAACATAGGACATGTCAGCACTGAAAGAAAGCTTGATAATGAAAGTGAAGAAGGAAATAGCAAAGCAGGACTGAGACACTATTGTTTAATTAAAAAATGCTTCCTTCTTTTCCAAATATTTTGACCAATCTTTTTTTTTTTTTTAGAACAAGTAAGTGTCATCAAATCTATTCAAAATTATTCCCCTTCCAAGTATTTGGTTTTCTTCCTCCAAGCAATAATGCATTTCAGGTTTTGCATTTGTTAACCAATATACTGCATACAGACCACAGGCATGTTCAGACACAAAGCAACACATTATATTTCGTCAACCTCACCGTGATGAAGCCAGATCGTACATATTCCTGAAGCATGTTATCACCCACTTTGAAAAAATTTCAAAATTGCGATGGCTGCTACTCAAGCTTGGGGTATAAAAAGTTTTAAAACTGATAACACTCCACAGCAACATAATTTAAACAAACCGCTAGTAAAATATTATAAAAGATAGGACACAAGATTAGAACAATAATGTGTTAGGGCATTGTGCAAGATTTACAAACACCTTAGTTACAACCTGCATTAAGCACTACAAGCAAACTAATAACACACAGCTCATGGTTTAATCCCAACACAATAACCAGAGATAAGTATTTTCTTCAATGTTTGATGTTTGACATACAAAACTGTAATTATAGGGATATTCCCATTTAGCTGTGCTTAAGTAATAGCAAACACTTTATAAAAGCCTCATGCACAGAAAGAACAGGCCTAGCAGTACCTCGAAGAGCATGTCTATCGAACATTTGTTATTTACCACAATCAACAAATCACTCCTGCAGAACAGGTTACACATTTGTACTGAAATTCCACTGCCTCATTATGACATCAAAGAGCTTCCAATCTAGGAAAACATCAGGGCCGATCTGGATCTCAGAACTGGTTTATCATTATGACAGTTTTGGGGGGTGGGGCGTGAGTGGGGTGTTAACCATTTTTATTTTTATGGACAAATATCTATCACAAATTACATGTTATATATTATACTAGGCTAGATATAAACTTTACCAGTCTTTTTTAATACTGACTGTATGCTTAACTCCCCCATTGCCCTTTTTTTTTCCCCTTTTGTGTAAAAAAAGTTGCAATAGATTTTCCACATTGAAAAACAGAGATTTATTAGATCTTTTAGTTAAGTAAATCCAACACATACTTTATATTCTGCCTATATCCCTGACCAAAATATATTCTTCCCATGATTTTCCCCATACACTTTCTATTCATATTTATGATTTGGGGAAACCATGATGAAGTTATGAACCATGCTCATTTGTTTTGGAGTCATTTATAATCTGCTGAAAATTAGACAACATTTTCCTGTGCTTCGGTGTTTATTGATACAAATTAATCTTGCTTATATATCAATCCTTGTTTATACCATGAAAAACCTGTATTTAAATCTGTATTCTGCTACTGTACTGACCTTTGAAAAGTGTCTGTTCCAACAATCTATCAGTACAATATAAAACTTAGAAAGTTTGGCTATACCTGGCATGTTAAATACTCGACTTTCTGAAACACTCAGCTGACACTGAATGTCTTTCAAGTTCTTTTTAAAAAAGATATTCAGAAAATCTTGGAGTAATAAGAGTAAGAAAAAAAAGACAGAACATAACAGAAAAGTAGCATTATTCCTTACCAGACATATTATTAACCTGACTGTGACTTTTCCTTCCCACACTTAAGAAAAGAGAAATTTAAATAGATTAAGCAATTTTTTTAAAATGAAAGCTCTTCCATTAAACAAAAAAACCCTACATGACTTTAATGATTATCAAGAGATTTAATGCTAACTGTACTCTAAATTAGAATCTAAGTCTAACTTCTTATTTTTTATTAAGAATCACTATAAAACACTGGGTTTAAAAGATAATCTAAACACAACTGGAGTAAAATGCCTTTTTTTTTTTAAATGTCTTGATACAATAAAAAGCATTCATTATAACCAAAAGTGCAAAATGTAGCCAAGTAAGGTATATATGGCACATTGTTGAATCTTTTACTGACTTTTGTCCACCATTAATTAGTTAATTTACTGTTAATTTCAAAATAAATAGAAGAAGAGTAATCATAACTCAGCAAGTGCTTTACCAAACCCCTGAGCTTTTTTTCTTTTCTTTTTGCTGTTAGTGAAACTGGCACAGAAAATAAGCATTAGAAATAGAAAATATTGGGGCGGGGGGGAGACAAGATGAGATCTACTGTAAAAGTTTTTTTTGTCTTTCCAGCAGTTCCTACAGAAAAATCATACACAGCTCATGGTTAGACTGCTAAAGTATCCAACGTTTACATATTATAAGCACGATGCAGACATAAAACATGTTGTATGAACAGCATTCAAGCAGCTGAGACTGTTGGCTTCCTTTACATCAGAATTCCCTTTTTTTTGGTGAAGAAAGTTGGCTTAAAGATCTTACATACTGATCTACTGAGTTCTCAGAAAAGGAATTTAAAAGTACTGAAGGAAAAATGGGTAAGAAGTAGCTCACACTCCATTCTCCTGAAGTATATATAAAAAAATAATCAGTATGCAGCTCTAAAAGTTACATTTTAGTAGAAAACATGATGTAAGAGTCCCAGAAGTTCAGTTATGGGACACTTTCATAGTGCATCATATTAGAAATGTTTCTAGAACAGGAGAGTATCTTCATACTAGAAATACATACATTCACAAACTACAGGTGAGTAGAACAGTATGAGGAGAAAGATACTGAAACTAATAGACATCTAAATACAACAGACTTTGTTTTGCTGTCTCTATCCTAAAGACAGACAATTGAAGAGTATCCCAGCATGGAGAAAAATAGCATATTCATGGATGGGCCACAACAGTAAAAACAAATGCATTGAGTTACAGTAGTTGAATGCTCCACAAAAAAAATTAGGGTTGGTTTGGGGTTTCTTTTTTTTTGGTTTGGAAACGGCATCATCCTCAACATTCTATAAGCCCACTTGGAACAGCAAAGCAGAGTAATTTTCAAGCAAATTCACCATTTTAGGTGCATGCATTCATTACCTCTCTAAAGTAAGGTATTATTTTGGATTACTCAAAAGACAGCTCAAGACGGTAATCAGAGCATGTTAGAAAATTTGTTCATAAAAAACAAACAAATGGTTTGCAGCAGATAACTTAGATCTACAACTAATATTACAACTTTTAAGTTAAACCTCTAACAGTTAAACACAGAATGCACAAAACTATTTTGGAGCTGAATCAAACCCATGATTCATTGTAGCAATGTAGTCTCTCTTTTGATTAGTAGGAGGTTTTAACTGGCAATCATCTTCCTCTCAAATATATATGTTAGAATTTTAAACTGTGTTGACCATTTACTTTCAAATATAAAGCATTCAAATCCACTTCTGGGTTTTATTAGTCGGTTGTAACTAATGAGTCACAAAGCTGTCTGAGTGGTGGGGATCATGAGGGGAACATGTTAGAACATTTGCAAAGAGAAAACATTAAAGGAAGAGACTTGAAAACATTATTTTTGAAAATTCTTTTGAAAAACACTATGCTTTCTTCCACTGAATTATTTCTAAATATGTAATTATATTTCAGAGGCTTCCAGTGGCCTTACACTAGGAGGACTGGATTAGGCTGTTAATTAAGATCCCACATTAACACACAGAGTTAGATTCAGAGACTTAGCATTTACTAATATTACCATATTAACAGAGAGTCACTGCTGGAAAATTATGACTGGAAATCCCAATTAAATTCTATGGTCTGTTTTCACAAGCAACTCTCCAGAACTGTCTTGATTTTTTGTTGAAAAATGCATAGTGTTAACTACAGAGATGTTCTTTTAATTTTCTGTGGAACAGACCACTCATGGTATTCTAAATCTATTTTTCAGGGAAGACAATCTACATTTTCTCTGTTAACCTCCCTAGTAATTGAGTCACATGCTGTTAAAAAATTGAATTATACAAATAATTGACAGTTATAATCTTTTTCTCTTTTTATTCATCGGTGTGATTTTTTTCCTGAATCTCAGAAGACTTAAAGAATGGATAATTAAACAATCCTTTAATATTGCCCTTGTGTGAATAAATAAAACTGAAAAAGCCATAGATATTAATTTAAATAAGCATATTATCATTGTTACCTGTGTGATATAGGTATGAAATTTTATTAATGATGAATTTATTTTGAAGTTTTATATTTTGTCTCTCATTGGGATTTAGAGTTTTAGAGAGAGTTCAACTGTTTCTATACTTACACTGTCCACATTTAAAGACATTTCATAGCGACTGTGTAGATAAATGTAGTCTATAAAATGATAAATTTAGATTATTTACCATTATGCAGCAAGTTACTCTAGAACAGCATAAAGGTGCTGAACAACCTGATGGTCAATGGAACACAGAAGCAAAGAGACAGAATAAATTACCTTAGAATTCTGTTTCTTACAGCTCTGTTTCAGACAGTTGACAGGGAGAGGTTATTTTGCTTTGAACAATCTGTAGATCGACTTCTGTTAAAGTTAGGTATTACCTTAGTCTTTCATCTCCGGAGCCCATGGTTCAAATATTTCAGTGAACCACAGTTTACCAGACATCAACTACGGTGCTGCAGGACCACACTAATACAATTTTTTCTGGGAGACCTGAACTGTGGCATAGCCTAAACCGCACCATATAAAAATCAAATGTTTCAGCTCATTGCAGCAGACACAGGTACCAGAAATTATACTAACTAGCAGTCTTAATGCCTAAGCTTTAATAATCACAGGCAAATTAACTTTTAATTTGTGATGTTTGGGGGTTGTGTTGTATAAGAGAGAGAATTTGCTGAATCATCATTTTTCCCGTTCTATTTCTGTAGGCTGCACAGGAATTTAGAACTTGCACATCTAGAAGTTTGCTAACATAATGCCATTGACAAACAAGCAATTCACAGAAAAAATTACCTTGCAAAAAGGTAATAAAGTACAGTGGTAGAAAGCTTTGAAGAATCCACAGAGAACTTCTAGTTCTACTCAAGCATAAACTATTTGGACTAATTGGGAATTATTCTTGTGAATATTACAGAAGCACTGGTCATGTCTAAAACAAGCAAAATTAGGTATTTTCATTATGAGAACACAGCTTATCAACTGCACAGGTCCCAGTAGTTTGTTTCTATGTTGACATTTATGTTAACAAAGAAGGGGAAGGTGTATCTAGCCAAGATACACCTTGGCTAGATGAGAATCAGAATGCCATTATGGCATTCTGGAAAAAAAAAAAGAGCATTAGTTATGCTTAGTTAAAACAGTTTTGCCAAGACAACAAACACATATCAACTGCTCTTTGACAGTAACCACTGTGTTTTCCACAGACATTGTGCCATTGCATTATAATGACTCGCTTCTAGATCACATTATTATCTGCTTTCTCTAGATTTCACTCAAAACTATAAAAACAGGAGACAGGGAGAAAAGAAAAGGCCTCTGAAAAAAAGCATTGTTTTTTTTTCAATCTGAAAAATATATGCTCTGCATCCATATTCTAATTAAGCAGACATCAATTGCTGATCCAAAGATTAACTATATGAACAACAGGAGTAGCAGATAAGTTTGTATCTACAGTATTTTAATCACAGAAATTAATAATGGGCTAGAGGGAAAGCAGTAATTTGCAAGACCATGTTTATCATCTGAGGTCAAGACAAAATTAATCAGCTAATGCTTATCTGTATGGTCTTCACTGAAAGGAAGGCTTAAATTCTTCATTAACTGTAGTAAAAATTCAAGAGAGGCAAATCTAAAATTGTCTTGTTTTCTAAATATAGGAGCGAAATGTGACAACTCCCAAGAGGAAGGCTCAAAGGCAAAATGTTTTATGTACTGCATATAAGTGTGTTAAATCTCAAATCTGTAAGTAAGTTACCTGTAACAAGCTTTTCCTTTATTTTAATAATAAAATATCCTATTAATTTCAACTCAGCAAGTCAAAATTAATGAACAAACCTATGTAAGATACCAGAATATTGAGCATGTTGGGCCACCAAGGAAACAACATCATTATGAAACAGCTTGAGAAGTCACGCAGTAGCCTGAATGAAGATTTTTAACTACAGACTGTTTCATCGTTATCTGATATTTTCTATATCTTTCTGACTGCTAATATATAGGGAGGGAAAGAAAGGAGAATCAAAAAAAGCTTGGAAAAGGGCAGGGGAAAATGACATGGTAAAAGAGTTAGAGGGTACAATACAAAAGGAAAAGAGACAATGAAAATTAGATGAAAGGGGAAAAGAAGGGAAACAAAACAGAACAAGTTAATAGATATAATAGGCAAGTCACCACCTGGTTGAATAGAACAGTCTTTTCAGCCAAGAGGAGTGGTCAAGGCTGTCACTAGTCATCAGCATACATGTCTGGCCACTGCTAATTAAAGGTGCCTTTTGCTTTTCTGTCAAGTTACTAGGAACATAATATATATAGCATTTGGGACTGTATCCTCTGTTTCTCCAAGATTACAACCACAATGTTCTCATCTAACTTGGGAAAAGCGCTTCCAAAATAAAGCATCGCAGACATTTGAGATTTTCATTTGACCTTCTTTTGCAACAGCTCTTAAATCTATCCACCTGATAAAGTTCTTCGATTCTCATACGGAAAACTCTACAAAAAACCTGCAATTGCTACATGCCAGACAGATTAGTCTAAAATTCGTGTAGTTATCTTTCTCTATACATGAAAGAAATTTCCCTCCTAAAATGCAAGTCTGAAAACCCTGTCCCTTTCTATAATGTAGCTCCTGTTTCTCTTGGTTATTTGCATAGGTAGTCATGCACAAATGAAAAGGATTGCTGAGTCTGGACTCAGACTTCAAGCATTCTGTGGTTTTAAACGTACATGCAGAACTGCAAAGCAGAATTTATCTACAAATGTATAACCTAGTGAGTCATCCTATCACTATGACAGCGATTGCCCACAGTTACACTCTGTGAAGTGCATCCTTCCTCTTACCTAGTTATACCCTGTGCAAGATGCATTTTGCCTAAAATGACAAGACTTAAGGTTTTTCCTTTTCCATTTTAACTGTCTCCTAGCAAGGAGAGGTTGAGGTACATTACAAACAATATTACTGCACTACTGAAAGAGGGATCATGGGATAGCAACCCACAGGGTCTTCACAGTAAGGACTCGGCCAAATCACCTCTGTTTTCTGGAAGAAGCAAGCAAGGACGAAATAAATACCTAAGTCAGCATAGCCAGCTTGTCATGAAATATCCTTAAAAAGTTTCCCACTTTGCTGCTGCCTCCAAACCCTTGGTGCTCTCTCATACCCTGGCATGCTGTTCTGTCCAAGGAGTTGTATTCACCCACATCAGTTCATTTATCCACTTACAGTGCTGCTTTCCCAACAGCTTGTGCGGCCGTAATTTGAAGGGCAGCGTACAAAGCCACGAGGATAGAAAGTCCTTAAGCCAGCACTGTCATTAAAGTGGCAGTATAATGAAACTATGGCCTAAGTGCCTAAAACTGCACTCCACGCCAAAGGAAGATGGCCAGAAACTGAACTTAATGCTCCATGGCATGTCTACGCTCTAATTTAAACATGACAGGGCAAGTTCACCGCCCAAGGACCAAGAGGCCCAGACCAACCTACATCTATGATCATGAACTCACTGTCCCCAAAACGGAGTGGCCTTGTCCTAACTTCAAACGAGCATGCATGGGCCCAAGCAGAGGAAATACCCCACAGGCGTTTGTGTCTGCTCACCTCTATACCTCATGTATTCTTCCTTGCCTTATGATGCATCATCACAGCGATGCAATGATGACTTTAAAGTGTTTAGAAAGAGTCCTTTCCCCTGTGTTTTCAGATGGTCATTAAAACTACTCACAGAAGCACACGTCCTGCATGTCACAAGCTGAGGCTCCCGAAGTCTCTGCTACTGCCACTTTTCAGGCTCGTGTTCATTGCGGCCAACATCCAACTCTTTCTGAAAACCAGTGGGGCTAACCCACGCGTGTGCGACGGAGGCTACCAGAGCCACTGCTCACTGGAGACACTGCTCCATGCAGTCGAGCTCCTGCTTCTGGGAAATGATGTGGGACGAGAAACCAGTGTTGGAGCTCAGCCGTGCTAGGTCACACCAAGGTTCTGCACCAAGGCATTTTTTCTTCTACAGGGAAGACGTGAAAAGAACTGCCAACGCTATGGAAACTTTTCACTTTTTCTTGCCAACGTGGTGCATCATATGCTGGTATAACCTCAGGCTTATTAACACTCTTTTAAGATGACTGGCGTGATAGAGTAGCATATCATCTGAATGTGAATATTACAAGCGTCGTTATTTTATTATGCACTTCCTCTATAACTCTTTCCCAGACTCCATTGCACCTTAACATGAGGAAGAGTCTTACTTTAAGATCACCCTGTCTTTAGCCCTCATTGCAAACTTCATTCCCCTCTGAGCCTTGCTGCACATTTCTAGCCAAGATCACACCTTTTGGATGCGACAGTTAAGGATGTCAGTATGAAAAATTCCTCCCACCTCATAACCACTATTTACAAAACTAAAGGCAGGCTTGCAACTTCTTCCTTGGGGTTAAGCCATAGATAATGATTCTCCATTACCTAACACACAACACCAGCGCTTGATTAATTTTCCGTACATGGCTTGAGCCTTTGCAAAGCTAAGTGAGCAACTCGAGGTCTTATTTCTAGTATGTCTTACCATTTAATTTCTGACAACTGAAGCTGACACAGACTTATGGCCCACTGAAAGAACCCCATGTTTCTGCATTATGCCTGAACTCCAGGTGCTCTCTGGAAACTAAAATCCAACACAGATTCACATGAATGCACTGACAGCTTTCCTTTTGAAGACAGACCACTTAAATTGCAACACATGATGCAAAGTGTAAAACTAGAAATATACTATGTTCAGGTCAAGATTCATACCTGCATTTAAATCCTGTTCTGAAAATCAAGTATTACTTACTCTCACTCTGCTAGAAGTCCTTCTATTTTAAATCATGACAATGTGATACGAGAAGCTCCCAGCTACTTAAAAGTTCTGTTCTAAAGAGTATTTTTTATATTCTGGTACATCTGTCTGTCAGAGGCACTCAACATAGAACAATACTTCTGTTTACCTTTTAGAAAATACTTCCTCTTCTCCTTCAGCCCATTCTGAAAGCCTTTTGATACTTCTTACTTCACAGTAGGATCAGATAAATCTTAAAAAGTTAACACCACAATAGATCACATAATCTCTTGCAACCTGTGGCATTTGGGATGTGATTGAAGCATTCTGGGATTTCATAAATGAGCCACAAAGAACAAAAATACGTGTACCTTCTGCATTTGTTTTTTAAAAAAGTATGTATTTTTAAAAGATGGGGAAGAAAAGGGAGAAAATATGCACCATAGTATTGCCATCTCAAGGTTTAACTCAATTCTCAAGCGTTTTTTATTTGCATAGAGCATAATTTTGCACAAAGGCACAGCATAATTTATAATTATTTTCTCCACTGAGACTCTTGACGTAGCCATTAAATGATAAATCTGCTAAAGGCAATTAATCTCTTTCTCCAGCTCAGGAGCAACTAAGGCACTGTCAAGGAGTTCTCCGGGCCAACAAGTACTTCTCCCATCTTCTGCAGGAAATACCTTCAAATTTAATTTTCGTAGTGACTGAAAAGAAGGAAGCCTTAGCTTTTTTCCGCTTTACATAAAAGGAGATCTCTTACTTCAAGGGGAATTCTGTTCCTAGAAACTTTGTTTCTATATAGACCATCTACATGCCTTCTGCTACTTGAGATGCTGTCTGCCATAGGACTACCTTTTTTCTGTAATTCCTCCTGTTCTCACAAATGTTCTGTTTAGGACAGGGAAGTTATTCTGATACTTTAAGATTTAAATGTTTGTTGACAAAAAAAAACATTTCCAAAAATGTCTAACAAAACCACTCTGATATTTTGATAGCTTCTAAGTGGTATCCTTTTTCTTTTTTTAAAGTCTCCTTTTAGAAAATGTTAACTAATAAATTTTAACATAGAGCTGAGGACAACAGCATACGTTTAGTGAGTTGTGTGATCCTGCAAGAAGTGTTAAGCAGAAGCAGCTCAACTGGCTCGATGTGCAAAGGTAAGATCAAAAAAAGACATATTTTACAAAAGCAAAGAGTAAATAAAATTAGCCAGTGGCCATCCAAAACACCAGTCTGCATTTTAATTTTTAATGTACAGTGTACTGTCAGGATATTCAGACAAATTCTTTTAGAGAAGCATATTAAGAAAAAAAATTAAAGATTAACTAAAAAGTTACAGTCAATTCTAAGTCAAAGTGACCCCAGAATATAAGGAGAGGAAAAAAAAAACAAAAACAAAACAAAAACCTACTTTGAGAGGAGATTAAAAACTTAAGTCCCAAAGTATTTTTATTTTCTTTTGAGTCAGTTAAAGTTTTTACAGTCTATGAACAGTACATTGTCTGCTTTGGATTAAGAGTCAACATTTACTATTCAGGTAAGGAGAATGAAATTGCAGCAACTGTTGCAATATTTTATTTTTTTAATTATCAAAAAAACCCCAAAAAAACAAACCAACAACACTTCTTTAGGATGAAAATACAAATCCTACATTTTTTATTAGATCTCTAATTCCTGAAAGCATTAAGACTACAAGTTGCCACCTTTGCAATAATTTAAATATTCTCCAAGTTATCATTCCTTTAAAGTAGCAGTGTAGCAAACTAAGATGGGAATTGGGTTTCTGTTTTTTTTCTGGTTTGTTTTTTTGTTTGGTTGGTTGGTTGTTTTTTTAAAAACAAATGATGAACATTAAAGTATGTTATTTTGAGTGATTTGGAGTCTATGTTTCTGCTGAGAAACAGCAAAAACATCCATAAGTAATCCTGATTGGGTATTAATGCTACTCACCCTGTCAGGCAAACTTATCCAGCCAAAGGCCCTGTGTAAAGTAAATGGAGATACAAGATTTCTTTTGGAAGGGCTTAAACTCCCACTAGCTATGCACGCATGTTAAACACAGCTAATTCCATATCAAAACATAAGACACAGATACAAAAATACATGGCCCTGCTCCATTCCTTTCTCCCATTCCCATTTCTTCTGTCTATGCATTTTCATCCCCTTCATGTGTGAGCCTTAGTGCTTAACCAAAGATTCAGTCTCCTAAGGCAGCCTAAAACCACACACCATTTTGGTCAGGACAGTCATTAACCCAGGTGAAGACTACACCAACTTTGCAACAGGGGCTGCTGAGTACTAACAACCGATGCAATGGAAGTGAAGTGACAGAAGTACACACTAGAAAAGCAAAACTGTTTTCAGTACAAACTGGCTGTCAAGTCATACACTCATTCAGTGATGTTTTCCTCTTCTCTCCAATCTAAACTTACAGGGAAACTGAGCTAGAAAGCAATACTATTCATCACATTAGTAATAGTCTTAAAGGTCTCCTTGCTCCTCCTCAAAGGACCTTCTACATCTTTCAGGTTTTACTGTTAAAAGCCACAATACTCCATTCAAAAATGTTTTATGTAAAATACTTGTAGTCTATTTATCCTTGCTAAGCAACTGCAAACATTTCTATACTCCTTGGTGTATAAGCAGAAGGAAGTTTGCTAGCAACAGGAGAGTTCACATCAGCTGCTAAATGGTGCTTTATGTCAGTAAATTGATATATAGGATAGTAGCAGTAATCCTTTAAAATGGCTAAAATTTCAGAAATCGGAGAAAGAGAATTGTTTCGGGAATGCACACACTGCCTAGGCAGTCTATAAAAACCTTGCAAGTTAAGAGTTCAACAAAGCATTCAACACAATATCGTCAAAATTGTCTTCGTGGGTTACAGCAATATAACACGCAACAGTTTCCTATGATTCAATCTGTTAGCAATGTACTCAGCGATGACAACAAAACAGCAGAAAGTTGCTTTCTTCCCCAAGAAGACTGAGAGCCAGTACCACCCTCTCACAACCTGTAACACCTGTAGTCTCACTAGATTTTAACAGCTTTAGGGAAATACATTCTGGTTTTGCACCCTTTTCACTGACTTGAGCTTTTGGCTATCATCAGAACAATTCTCCACCCTGCCACTCCTCCACCTACAACCAGCTCTTCAAACACGCTGACAGAAGAGAAACAGGGTAAATTAGTTCTGGGCCAAAGCAGAGCAAGCTAAACCCTTTACTTAAATACTTCATGAAAATTAAGCACTTTGCCATCTTCAACACATCAGGTCTACCACAGTGTAATCATTCCATTCTTTAAGCGGTGAGCACCACAGTGTGGACACTATCTGTTAAAACAGCCTAGGTAAATAATGAAGCACTAAGAGACTGTGCACATCCAAGTGTCAAGGCTACTGAAGTTCTTCCAGAAGGACATGTACACTATAACAGTTTGCCTCAGGTTCCCTTTGCTACTGAAACTCTTGTAAGAATCTGAGAGTATGCTAATGGAACTAACTGGTATTTTAGAATTTCTTTTTCAGAAATGCATTTGTTTTATACGGCTAGGATGCTCCTACATCTAGAGAGTATTTTCAAAATATTGACGAGAAGGTATCGGACAGGATGAACTCATTTTTCTTTTTAAAAGCTACCAGCTGCATTTCTGTACTGTGTTACTCTGGGCCTAAAGTACGCTTACAATGACTGTCCCAGGAAACACGGCCTCCTACACGATGTGTAATATCTAAGCTTAACACAGTGTAAATTAAGCAAAGGAAACAAGCTCTTTTAAATGTTTTTATTACAGAAAAACAAAAGGCTTACACTTGACTTAAAAAAGCAGCATTATTTCATGAATTCAAAGTTATCATAGTGAAGTTGCTTTAGGAAACCTTTGAAGACTGAAGGAAAAAAAACCCCACCAGATCCCCCCTCAGACAGCATTCTAGATTACTTGCATGACCACACCAAACTCCTTAATTTCACACCACTTCTGACACCCCCCATATGATTTGTATGCTTTTCTTCTCCCTATGTCTCGTTGACTATAGCTGGAAGAAGGATTTGGTGAAAACAGCAGTACATTTCAAGTTTAATTTTCAACAGTTCAGTACACATCTGATTGATATTACAGTTCAGAAGTGACTGAGACACATGCTTTCCTCCTAACAGTTAGCAGTTAAGTGTTACAGTTTTAACAGACCCTAGTGAGATCTGTTTCTTGCACAGTATTTATCATATTCAGGTCCGTATCCTGGAATATTTCTCAGCAAGTTATTTGGCTATTACTGATTATAAACACAAACAAAAATAACCACAAAAATTAAGGCTCATAGCTGAAACAGTTCTTAGCAGTGCAGCAGAATTCAGAATTATTTTTTTGTAATTACACACCATAGAAGGAACAGCAGTGTTCCAGTGACCACTTCAGGTTTTATTAAATCAAAAGCTGCAGGTTTCCAGCAGAGCCAAAATTAAATATGTAATTGATCTGTATTTGAAATCTTGAGAAAGGAGACAAACCAAGAAAACATATTACTGCCTTAATAGTCCTACATTTTGACTCTCAGCACTGAGTCGTGCGCAAGTCCAAAGAAATTTACAGGCTTGTCATTAAGAGCTTTTTTTTTTTTTAAAAAAAAAAAAAACAATTCAAGAGCTCTACATGATGTTAAAAAAAAAAACACCTTTCTAAACACACTTTTAAGCAACTCACTCCTCACATATATGCTAAAACTACACCTCAAAGATTCTGTCAAAAAAAAAAAAAGGCAAGAAAACTCAAGTCACTATGTACAACTAGCTATAATGATAAAAAATTTAAAAAGGCAATTCACAGAAGGAAAAAGGAGAAAACAAAAAAGGAAAAAAACCCCTGTAACAGAAATCTGCTGCTCAGTAATCTATGAATTCTACCCCACCCCCAAAAAATGTTGGACTCAGAAACAGACATGGAATTTTTCTGAAAAAAATTCCTAATCTCCTCAGATATTGTTTAAACCATTAGATAACAAGAATCTTTGAAGTCAGGCATCTACTTACTGTACTCTGCACTGCAACATGAAGCCAGCTGTTACCAAGCTACTTAAACAGAAGAAATAAGTATCTTTCCCACAAGGAAAAAGGATGCAATACATTTTCCCTGGTTATGATTTATATCATCATCAGGTTTACTGAAACACAGAACTTGTCTATTTAAGATTACCTATGTTTTTAATTTAAAATTCTTTAATTTAGTGGAATTAGAAATTGGTAATTTCTTATGTGATCAAGCTGCTTTAAGTAGGACATTATAATCTTTATGATACAGTAATATAGCCTTAAAAAAAAAAAAAAAAAACCACCAACCAAAAAAAAACCCCCAAACAAAAAAACACAAACACAGCGTGAATACTAAGAGGATGAGCAATGTACGTTTTGTTTCTGTGGTACTCTCTATGACATCAATGCCAAAGGCTACTTTACAGCTTATCCTTGGAGATTTTAACCCTGGACACAAACTAGTCCCTTTCACAGTCACAGAGTTGTATTAAAAGTGAGATTTATGATTAAACAGGTAACAAAAATGCATTACACTGACCAATCTCTATGAATGTTAATATTATGCTCTTAACTCCCTCCTTCAGAGTAGGTAACAGTCTCAAACAAAAGTATCAATACCAACTACCTCTAAGATATATAACGACCTGAATTAAGCACTGTAAAACAAATTTACACCATTCTGAAAGCTTGTCATTAGAGATTTATGCAAAATAGTCAGGGGGTGTTTATATTTTTGTCTTCCTTTATCACATTGTACTGTGGATTCGGAAAACAAAGATCATTTGCACTGTAAGTTTGTGTAAGCACTCATACAAAACAATTTAACAGGCAATCATGTTCTAAAAGGGTTACAATATAGTTTTCCAATATTTTTAGTTGCTAAAGCACTAATATAAAGACTTAATTTAGCATATAACTCCCACATCCTATATCAAGTAAACATTCTTGACTGCCAACAAATATGTTATTACATAGTAAAACAGTCCTCTAATCACTAACAATTTACATTTAACTTGAGAAAATAGAAAAGTTTGGGGTGGGGTTTTTTTCCAAAATAATGTGCAACAGGTAGAACACGTGACTTCTTGGAAAACTCTAAGTTGTCTTTAGCTATCAGGCTCTGAAAGACTTTACAAATCTCTTAATCTTTCTCAGTTTTCAGCCTTAATTTTGTATGAATGAGTGTTTTGCTGGGCTATATTAGTAGTAGTTCATCACATACACTAAGGTCAAGTAGTATTATCTTTATCTCACTGTTCTGGAAATGAACAATTCAAAGATCTTAAAAAAAAAAAAACCAAACAGCCAAAACAAACTAAAAAACAGTGTAGAATTGTACCTGCAAATTTCTTCAGTTTAAATTGCTCTTTGTTAATCTATTAAAGACAATTCAGAAAACATTCATTTTTTTTCCATCAATTTCTCAGAAAATTTGAATACATGCAAGTCAAAACTACCATAATGCAGACAAAAAGGTCCTCTTTCATGAAGATCATCAATGAATGACTACCTTCAATAAATAAGTCTATTTGGAAATTCTAGAGAATTCTTTCGCTAAACAAGTTAGTCTTTTTTCTTTTCGATTATGTCTTTCTGTTTAAGCTCTCCATCTGAAAGTTCTGTATATTTTCCATTCTTTTCCTCCTCTTGTTCTTCCTCGCTGCCGTCGTCCGTGAGCTCCCGATCACCATTTTCCTTTTTAGTTGCCTCATGTTCATCTACCCCTCCATCTGTATCAGCTGTGCAGATTCCATAACACATAATGCTGATGACCCCCAGGGGCAACCCAAAGAGAAAGCATCCCAGAAGTGGTGAACTCTTGAACACAGACTGTTGAAACACAAATTTAAGTAAAAACACTTTCAGTGAATATAAAAAATTACCGCATTACTTCTCTTATTACTCTGTGTATTTATTCAGAAACATCCAAAATGACAGTCAGGTTTTTTAGTTTGGGGGTTTTTTTTTAGGTTGGTTGGTTGGTTTTTGTTTTGTTTTTTTGGGGGGTTGGGGTTTTGTTTGTTTGTTTTTTTAGAAAGGAGGAGAATTCCTCATTTTAACAATTCCTACTATAAGTTCATAAAAAAAGACTTGGAAGTTCAAATATCACAATGTTGCATTGGGATAGTTAATGTTAACATGCCAACTATATATCCTATTCATTGTTTGAAGCTTGAGAAACAGCTGTTCTAACAGTGTTAAAATGACACTTTGAAGCAACCAGTTTCATCTCTTATTTGTGTCTCATTCTCAAAAATTAGTTTGAGTAATAAGGGATCTGCAGAAACATTCTGTTATTAGACAGCTTCCTACTGCAGAGTAGTTTAATGGCACAGGAGGAAGGACTTTTGGTTTCAGAAACCGATGGCTAAATGTTGCACATTCACAGAAGTTTGGAAGCCACTCATTACAGAAACATGTGAGTTTCAATTTAGACTCACAGCACAGGTTTTTTTGCTTGTGTAGGACAAGTGAAGAAATGGATTTGTGTACATCTTCCAAACAAAATTCTGTTAAGCACAATTAACCTATAAGAAAGATGATAAAAATATTTGCTTTAAAACTACACCAAGTGTAGTATTTAATCCCCTTACGCGCTAACTAACTAGATTGAAACCATAACATTTCTCAGAACATGAAAATGCTATCAAATTCAGTGAAAGGATGTCAAAAGGGTCAAGGAAAAGATTTGAATTTTCCCTGTTCTATCCCCTAAAGTACATGTCAGACTAATACAGAAAAGGAATGAAAAATGAAGAAACTAATGTATATTGAATATTCAGCACACTGGAAAATATTAAAAACTTTAATCAAGGCTTAAACCTAATATATATATTGTATATATATTATAGGTACGTATACAATATAAACAAACTTACATAAAAATATTTCTAAACCCTCTGAAAATATTTGTATCTTAATTGACAAGGACACCATCTCATTTAATGAAAAATAAAACTTACCACTACAGTAGACTTGGCATCATAGATGATTCTCTTGATTCGTTGCAGAAGTCCATCACCACCCTGTGCCTGAAATTTCAAATGGAACCATGTCAAAACTGCTGACACTTTTCAGTTATGATTCCAAAAGTTCATTCTTCAGACCTTGCAATCTTAAGTCCCCTTAGAAGGAAATGAAAAGTAATTATTCTTATATCTCATGATGCCCAGACACTCCAACTTCTCAAGCATGGATAAACATTTCAATAGTCTCATGAAAAATTCTCTCACAATTGTTTTAAACAATCAGTGCAAACTTTAACAGTGGACTGGCACTCCACTCTCTTACCATAGAGCAACACTAACAGAAACTACCAGCTGTCCTGATGTAACAATTACAAAATTGCAGCGATCATCTGAACTTTCCTGCAGCTGATGGATATCTATTTACGGATTATGACAGAAGCAGTTAGAAAAATCTAAGAACTAAGTAACAAGAAGGTATGAAGGTGTAATAAAGAAAACTTGCGTCAAGCAATGACAGACTATACCTACATTGCTATAGCAGTCTTTAAAATTATTACATGAATCCAAAGGCAATTTGTCTGTTGAACAGGACCAGTTTTCACGTGTCTTGAGTTGCCAGAGAAACAAACCTACATCTTGGAAGCCAACTGATCAGCACTTGACCCTGACCAAAATCCCTCAAATTACAAAAAAAGTCCACAAAAATCAAACAGACTCACAGAAGGCTACCTATGGGGCCTTACAGAAAACAACAAGACAGTCAAGGTGAATAACCCAACACTTCCCAAGGAAGGGAAGGGGTGAATGTTATACTTCTCAGAAATTTAACTGTGGTTCAGAAAGTCTGCCTCCTATTACTTGTTTACCAGCATACTATGGAGACTGTTATTCCTCAACAGCTGCACAATTTCTTGGGCCTGAATGGAGCCAAATTAGTCCCATTTTATGTCTATAGACACCATTTAGCTTAAATGAAATCACATCCTGTATCGTCTGCCTTGTATTAGCACACTCACATACATATAGGGATATGAATTTAGACAAACCTTTAATCATTCTAGCTGAAATACTGCGAACAAAAGGTAGAAAGACCTAAGTGACACTATGGCAAAAACCACAAGGCATCACAAACTAATTCCCTCACAGTTAAAAACCAGACAGAAACCAATTTCATTTGTTGCTTCAACCAGAAGGATATATTTAAATAGAGACAAACAGATGTTGATAACATAATTCAAGGCAATTAACAAAGCATTAAAAAAGTGAGAATTGAAGAACAAACAAACACCAAATAAGTTAAAGGAATACGCCTCACCTTGCAGCTGGAAGCATGGCCGGTAGTCATGAACAGCAAGCAAACACACCTATATTATGTTGCTACATCAATCTGTCAGATTAAATAAACTAAAGTACCCCATATGACTAAAACAATCTACATCATTACTTGTCATTACCACCCGATGACCTAAAACCACTGGCATAACGTAAAGTGGGATTCAGCTAATGCAGTAAGCATTCAATATACAGTGAATTCGGGTTTAAATCAACACAGGCTTCTCCCAGGAGGCAGTCAAGTGATTTGTTAGCACTGCCCCCCTTCGTGGCAAAACCTTCTTGCCCCATAAGCGCAAATGAAAGCTCTGATCCATGGTCTCTTTCTTCATCCACACAACATAGCATTCTGTCCAACTTACAGTACACTGAGGGAATAAGCAAACCTGAGCTTGTTTTGCCAACATTAAAAAATTGTCTAAGCCATCAATTCCAGATGGATTTATTAGTTTTGTCATTTTAACAAAAAGACAGCTCATTTTTAGTTTTAGAGCAGAGAGGGGTAAGCTTGTGTCTGTTTGTAATATGCAGAGCAAGTATACCACTGTTTTTTGAATCTGAACCTATCATTCATCAAGCTATTGGATTTATTAATTTACTACCCAAAAGAAAGGGTAGAACTGAATTATGCACTACAAAGAAAACTTTAAACAAATGCATTCAAAACAAACCAGGAGATGAATAAAAAGCTCTCAATTTAGCAGTGACACCAGTAAAAGGAATATCAAGAGAAGTCAGCTAACATTACGCTATAAACAAAACAAAACAAAAGCTTGCTTTCTACAAGAGGTTCTGCAGTCAGAACAGCGAGCAACGGCACACTTCAAGAATTCACCATCACATATTCACTGACAGCACCCAAGACAGGAAGACAGGCAGATAAAACACATGGCGTTAACAGTCAGAGTAACCAGATTTTTTCCCTACTTTAGCATCTAAGGAAATAAACACCAACCAACATATTCCAAGTCACAACGAAGACTTACTTCAGCTGTACCATCCAAGATATTGTTAATAAACTGAACCATGTCTTCTGTGTTCTCAATGTGCCTATCTGGTAGAAAATACTGCTGATTGGAGGTATTCAATACAACAATAGTAGGGATTGTCAAGTCACTGGAAACATAAAACAGATAGTTTATACATTTAAAGAACTATTGTGTAAAACACCGCAAATAATTCCTATATCATTTAAAACGGTATCCATTAATGTTCACTTTGTGTGTGTTCCTTATAGCAGCTCCTTAAAGGGAAGAGGGAAGGGGGAAGAGAGTCACCTGAAGGGTACCAGCATGTTTCTCATTAATATCTTTTCCTTCACACCCGTGTCAGTGACACTACTGAAGCTTATTGCATTTTACATACCCATAGTGACTGCAAATCAGGCAACTTACAACTTGCCAATTAATAAAAGATCACAAATAATAGCCTTGTATATGAAAGGTACTATTAGCACAAACACATTAAGCGTTTTAGTGCACAAAAGGCAAATGTATAGTACAAAAATTCGGTCCCATACAGCCATGGTCAAACTGATTAGCTCTATCAATCAACCTCTACCTGTCAAGTCAAAAGAATAAGCTATACCAACCAAAGCTTTTCTACATGTCTTTTAGACATGGCAGATGAGCTACAGAGTTTTAAAACAATTATTACACAGCAGTTGACCTTCACATGCATAAGCATTATTTAGTAACACAGAATCAGAAAGAAAGAAAAAAGAAAAAAAAAGAAAAAAAAAAAGGTTAGAAATTATCTCTGGAGATAAACCAGTATAATCTACTGTTCAAAGTAGCCCTAAATTCAAAATTAGAGTAGGTTTAGGAAAATGTAATACTGCACAAATACATTGTTCAATAAGAAAGACTTAAAATACATTAAATAAGTAAGGTGAAAGTCTCCTGTACTCTTTGCCAGTTATCTGCACTTCTGTCAATAATGAACTTAAATACTAGGCGGCTTTTCTTCACAGCAGAAGATGCAAACCTTGTTCTTCTATATTTTCATTCTTGTCTAACAGTGCCCCACCCACGTACATTCGTAACCCATGCAATATTGATGATGATTTCAGCCTTAACTGCAGCTATCAATCCATAATAAATTATTTCATGAAAATATTGTTTAGCATTTACTCAGGACTCCCATTTTTCTCTGAAGTCATAGAAATTATTCTAATTTTTCTCACACATTTTAGGTGGTTTGTTTGTTTTAATTTAAGTTCAATTCCAAACTTAGCAGTGAACAAGTTTAATACTTATACATGAAAATTTTCTAAACTCCTAGAAATCTGAATACTCTAAGACTTAAGGTGCAGACCACGTTCCTAGTACTCAAGTTGAAAGCATGGTGGCACCTCCCTCAAAAAATATAAAGCCAACTACAGAGATAACAAAATAATTTTGTCCTTTCAAAGGAACTTTAAAAAAAAAACAATAACCAAACAGCAAAGCTTTGTCAACAATGACAACCTGCAACTTAAGATTCTCTGAATACATTTTCTTCCCTTGACATTTTTATTCTCTGTTTATTAGGAACAAACAAGAAATTTAAGTAGGAGGCAATCAAACTGAATCAGATGTTTCTGCAAGTGCCTGGTAACAAGTTATCAACCTCTGCCAAAACACCTCATCCCAGCTAAAACAGAACAAGTTTTATTACTTGGATGCAGAAAAGATCCCCCTCTGCCCCCATCAAAAAAGTGCTTCTATTACATTTAACAGTCTGGTAACTGAGGTACTTGGAGTTGGTTGTAGAGCAGCTGAAAGATAAAACTCCATAGACAAATTTTATATGCTACATAGAGATTCATAAAAATACATTTAATAATGTTTTAATGTTTCTTCCAAGAGCTAGGGAATTAATACTTTACATATACCTATAGCCAACATTCCAATGACGCTATATGCGCCCTAGCTTACACAAAGATATATCTTTGCTTTCAGTAAAATACATAATATTCTGTTTTCTTCTTTTGTGCATAGCTTTAACTATACCATTTTTAATCCAAGAAAAGCATGTTCATCCACTGCTGAAGAAACAGATAAACTATAATGTCTACTAACAGAGTTACAGCCAGGTTCATAGTGTACTTCTATCAGGGACTACTACTTCTATCCCCATGAACCATACAATATTTTGTCCTTTGTGAAGAAACAGAATTTGTTCCTATGTGCATCTAGCACAGTAAAATGTATTCTGCAATACATTTCTCATGATTCAGGAGGCTTTTTCTATTTCCACTTGCTGCCATCTCGTGGAAAACTGAAGCACTTGCAATACGGTTTTACTCGGAATTATTCAAGTAGCCACATGAAGAGCAGCTACTTACAACACTGAACATATTTTGCTGCATTCTTTTGCTGCTTTCCACTTATGCTGGAAATATATACACTGTTTAGAAAATAATTAAAAGCCTGCGAGCACTTTAACAGCAATTTCCCATATACTACAAATTATAAAATCAGGCATTTTGCAGATTAAGTTAAACAATCCAGCTGAACAGATCTTGCCACTAGATCACTACCACTGTAAGTGGCAGTTCTGTCTTCTTCCCCTTCATTTTCTTCCTCCCAGGGACCTCATCTCCCTCCCCTTCTTCTTTGCACATCAGTTCTGGTACTCAGCAGAATATGAGGGAAGACATTTAAGAGTTTTATTGGATCAGCAAAATAACTCCCCTACTCTCCTAGCCAAAAAAGTAAACACTTTTCTGCCAGATAAACAGGCTGAACCAGCTCAGCAGACAGTCAGACATAAGAACCTGCACAGGAGAAGCAATTAATGAAGTGAGGAAGGTCTCACTTTTGGCAGCTATAAAACACTAGATCAATCACATTACTTCAACTGAGAGACAGCTGGTTTTAAATTAATTGTATTCAGGTGTTAATCCACAGACATTCCACAGAAAAACAGGCCTTGTACCTCCTGAGTCCCCATGAAGCTCCTAGAAACTTTAGGGGCAGAAACACATGCCTTGTTCATGCTTTGATCCCCAAGAAAGGTGTTTGGAAAACTTACAGAGCTGGCATATTGACTCCTGTTTTTTTCTTCTTTCACTCAAAAGTCCAGAGGAGAACAAGTAGTCAACTGTAAATGCCGATCAACTTAACTTTCTAATTAGGCATTTTTAGACAAGGATAACAATACAGACAAATGTCAAGCATCTTGTTAAACTACTAACATATTTCAAAATGTACTATGTACATATCAAGTGCAGACAGCATCTTCCATGTATTTTATGCTTCTTCTCTGCAGAAGCGTATTTCTATGCATGTCTTAAAAATGTATCAAGAATTAAATGTGCCCCTCCACAAATAAAAACTATAGATAATGCATAACCATTATTTACATTTCCTGTTACAAATTGACATAACTTTTGTCTAGTGCCCTGTACATTTAAGGAAGGAAAAAAAACACAACAGAGTTCTAAGAGTAATTAATTTAACAAAGCAGACCTAAAAAATAAGCTTTGTCAATCAGTGTTATCAGTAAGCCAAACTTCCGACATTAAATTATGCAATTTAATTTAACAAACAATGGACACTATGTTACATGCTGAATTCTGAGGACACTGATTTTTTTTTTAACCCATGAAAGGCAGAAATTCTTCATAAGATTGTTTGCAATTAAATATACTTAGCAACAAATACAAAAGAAGAAAGAATATTCAAATAAGAATTTACTTACTCCATTAGTAAACTATTAATGTAATCATTTCCATCCATATGGCCAAACTGGAAATCCCTGTAAGAGAATCAGTGAAAAACAGAATGAGGAAAAAGAAAACAGAATAGTGGGTTTCAGCAAAAGTTCTTCTTTAAATATTTTTCCTATAACTGAAGATGAGAGCACATACCCAACAATATAATTAAAAAATTGACAACCTATAAGACAGTCGGCATCCCAAAACACACTCAGTTAATGGAATGGTCTTATTGAATATCAGTATATGAATATAAAAGCAGCCACTATAACATTTTTCATGTAGAAAAAAATGACTGCTGCCTTAGAAAGGTTAATGCAGAAGTTCATTTAAGATACCATAGTACCATATGTACCTACCTGTGAAAGTGATCCCGATAATCTCTAGCAACTTCCTGAATAATAGATTTTAGTCTGGAGGGGGGTGGGGTGGGGGAGATTAAAAAAAAAAAAATTATAATCCAGGATATACTCTGTCAAAATACAACCAATAAACATTGAGATTTCCCCAGTAAACAGCAAATAGTACCTCATCAGCAATAAGGATTCCCTACTCCATTAACAAAACCCACCTCATTCATCTTGGTTTCTAAGGGTTGAAAGGCTATCTACCATATAGACTCAACACAAGAAAAACACAGACAGAAAGTCAGGCTGCTTCACTCCATCTATTGCCTTCTCAAGATGCAGCACTGTGACTCTGAAGAAAATCCAAAGAGATCTGGGAAAATACCACACCAGTACTTGAACAATATTTTCTTAGTCTAATTATGTATGCAATAAGAAAGGGACAGGGGAAGGTTTTGCTCCTCTCAGTCTCTTCAGCAAACTCCAGCCCAACTGGAAACGCCCCTTCTTAATGCAAGTTCCACAGACAACTAATACATAAGCATCACTAAATTCACTTTTAATGCAACCAAGCTAAAGAACAGTCATTTGTTTAAACTTACTAAGTTCATCTCAAAGTCATCTGAACTCAAGTACTGTTGTCTAAGTTTAAAAGGTGAAGCAATAGCTTTAAAAAGCTATGCAATCACTGTTTGCTCCTGTGCTCTCATTAACACATGGCAGAAGACTGATACAGGAACTCCCCATCATCTCATTGAACTCACATGTGTTTCAACAGAGCCATAAATTAAGTCAATTCAGTAGGCTGAAGTCATAAATTGGAGAACATCCACAAGTTAAAACCATTCATTTAACCTAGTATTTTTTAATATTAAAGAAACTTCCAAAGTTCTCTATGTGATACCAGCACATTTTTCCCATAGTGTCAACAATACTCAATTCTGTACCTGGTATGTTCCGCTGAAGAGTTTTTATCATCAATGACTGCAATAGCAACAAGTTTTCCTAAAATAAGGAATAAAACGCTTGAAAACATTTAAAAAGACAGACCCATTCTCAGATGGAAAATACTCCAAGCTGCAAGATCAGATACTCTCCAGGGACAGGAATTATTTTAAGTATAAACCAACCTCGATGCCAAATAGCCTCTTTCAGCTGACCAAATTGTGGTTTTCTTAAAGCTACTGAAAATAAATTAAGACGTGGCTTAATGCCACTCTACTACCATTCTATGAAAAGCCTATCTATAGAAAGAAGTTAAAAGGGGAAAAACACAGATAAAAATTAATTCCCTACTCAAGCTGCATATTTGCATATACCTAAATATGAGGCTATGGAAACCTTTATTACAGAATGGCAATTACAAGCTGATTCTAAGTGATTGAATCACAATTGTATGGATTCAGTAATGACTATTTTTCACACTATTGAAAATTTGAAGTATTATCCTAATGAAAAAAAACATGGAAAATTTACTAGCAGAGCCCAGAATTCACTACGTCAGAAAAACAACTTAGTTCACAGACCTCTGTCAGAGGAGCTGAAAGACGAAACACCAGAATATCCTGATCTTTTCAGGATTCACTTTGTGAAGTTTTTCTGATTAAAATAAAAAAATCCAAAGCCTCCTAAGGTGAACCAGATCAAAATATGTCAGAAAGCTGGCCAAAGGTTCTCCAAATCAAGTACTTCCTATTAGGAAAGCAGATCTGTCATCAGCTGGATTAACTAAAGCCTCTGGAGTCCAGAACAACAGTTTAAGTCTCTCTAGATGCCATGATTCACTCAAAACCTTCCCCACCAAGCCAATCTATTGCTCAGTGCCTACATATCACCACGCCACGGGAAGCATTCCCCCCAAAAAAGAAGCTCGCTCTTGTTCAAGTAATACTAAGAGTTTTGAGGGCAGGAACAATGATTCATTACCAGGCTTTCCTGTGAAATAGCAATAGCTTCCCCCTGCCCCACTTCTTCCATACCTCAGTTCTCACTTTACCCCATTTCTTTCCACACCCTAAGACAATACCTAGTGAATACACTAGGAGACAAACTACTTTTTAGACTGGAAAAGAAGATGTAGATAAATTCCAGGTACTGTGTATTTATACATAAAGTTCTTAAAAATAAATGATGGCTTCTCCATTGTATCAATAATTTTTTTTTTTTTTTGGTATTTTGAGGAATGATACAAAAATGTAACAGGAACAAATATGCTACATTTAAACAATCTGTAACAGCACTTCTGTAAATAACCTTTTAAAATGTAGGTATAACAATATTAGTTTCCCAAACATGTAAGAACCTAGATATTTCATAATCTTTAAAACCTGAAAGAACTCAATGTTACATTGAATATAAACTTTCTTTCAAAATGGAATGTACATTATAAGGTATCCTGGCCTGGAAAAAATCAATAGTTAACAACATTTCTTCTGCTACTTCAGAGTATGTATACGTTAAGCACAGTACAAGTCATTTGCCTATTCCAGAAGTCACTTGACTGCAAAGTTTTCATTTGGCTTGCAAAAAATTTTACTAGAGAAAAGCTAAAGTATTCCAGGACAGGTCCACTTTGGTACATGCTCTCCTTCTTTCCTTACCATATCTAGTTTAAAGATACCCGAATCTAGTAGATGTAAGACATATCTAAACCCATCCATATTTGATAATTCTAATTCCAGCCATAAAACTCCCTGTAGGTATTCCAAGAGTTAATATGTAATTTATACAAATACTAAACTGCTCCTAAATTAGAAGTCCTACTAATTTTTTGTGAATACTACAGGATTACATATACTAATTTTTATGTTTTGAGGAAAGGACTAGTGTAGGCTTTGGATGAAGCCTCTAGTCAACAGAACAGGTCTGACCAACATCAGAAAAAAGACTTGCACTATCAACTCTAACTCTGAGATTAATTAATTTTTGAGGTTTAAAAAAAACACATTCATAGTGCTCTTTAATTTTTCTTAGTGTTAAGTACAAGAGATGCCAAAGAGTTTAGCGGTAGCAGCATCTCACCTGTATCTCCAAGTTCATACAGCGTAAAGCCATCTACATTAAGATAACCTTGAAATCTTTCTCTATTTATCCAGGATGACAAATCACCATCTTCATACTCTAAAAAAAGAAAAAGAAAAAAAAAAAAGAATGCATTAAAAAATATATTTCTTTTTTTTGGTAAGGTGGGCAATCAGATTTACTTATTTCAGTACTATAGAGGCAAACGCTATTTTTTTCCCTTTTTTCCTTTTTTTTTGTTGTTAGACAAGACCTCACACATTTCTGGACATTTCTCTTCAGTTTTAAAACTTCTAAAGCTATTTTCAATTGTTGAACAAGAAGTGTATTATAGCAAAACATGAAAAAATGATTTGATAATTATTTTTTCCCAAATCAAGTATAAACAATACTATTATAGAAGATAACTGTGACCCACTGCAGAAAGAACAGTTTCAATCCCTGTTTTTAAAGGCGGGGGGGAAGGGGAGGGACAAGTTTCAAAGTGAAGAGATACAAAAATACAGAAAGCAGTACTTGTGAGAGTCTTTAAATGAAATGGAAAGAAATCAAGAAAAAGTATTTGCTTTAACAGCATTGTGAATGTAAATGAACAAATATTTACATGATTCAGAATCAGTTACACTGAAGGCTACAGTTTCAGATGCTAGATGTTTTAACATACCACCAACACCATTATAATTAGATCATAATCACAAGTAAAAAAGAAAAACGTGTATAAACATATATATGATGCATATATATAAACACAGACAGATAAATGCACATTAAATAAATACATTTATTTTAAATCCTATAGTATAGAGTGAGTTATCAATAACTTCAGGTTAAAAACTAATTGTCGTAAGATTGCAGCAAGCAATTCCATGCATAAAGCTTCCCATAGATCTGTGTCCCATTCGCCTACTATGGGGGAAGAAAAAAAACGAAAAAAACCACCAGACAATGCCAGAGTATTGAAATGGATTTCGCTAAACCGTTTTCTTAATAGTGAGCTCTTCCAATTTCTGCCCAATCATAACAGCTGCACATGTAACTTTATCCAGTCTTTTATACTGCATCTTTGTAACTTGCTTGACTTACAATAATGTTTCTAGTACATTATGAAGAGTAAAATATTTACAAAGTAAATTAGAAGACTGGATTATTACCAGTTTTGTGTTTCTTTTGAAAGGTATGGAAAAAGCAAGTGGGCCGCGCAGCAAAAAGCAGTTCAGAAGTGTTTCTCTTTGACAAGCTTGTCATCTCCAGGCCCGTTTAAAAGAAAGAAAAAAAAAAAAAAAAAAGCAAATCAAGGAGGCTGTAGAGTGAATTTTTAACTGGAGGATGATTGGCAAGCCAACAGACTGAAGAGGAAGACAAGTACAGCCACTACATGAAATCGCAAAGAATATCCTTGATGGCCCATCTGGAGTATTTTACTGTGGTACTACTGATCCTCAGAAATTAAAACAGGAAAA
Source organism: Leptodon cayanensis (assembly GCA_027564655.1). Taxonomy (NCBI): domain Eukaryota; kingdom Metazoa; phylum Chordata; class Aves; order Accipitriformes; family Accipitridae; genus Leptodon; species Leptodon cayanensis. Next base: position 6,435,120 of record JANXJC010000049.1, read on the forward strand.
TAATCTTCCCAGTGATAAGTTTTCAACTTAAAGTAAAAACCTGCATTTAAAACAATCTAAATCAAGAGTAGACTCTTTTGTAAATAGGCAGTGTACCTATAAGCCAACCCATGATATGTAACATAAGTACATGTGTGTACATGTATCTAACAGACTATAAAGCATGGGCTTTACAGTATAGTCTAAGTATAATCTAGTACTTATATATGGATATCCATACACATGGATATACACTTTTTATATAAATGGCAGGTGTACTGCTGTCAGTGGTGTTATGAAACACTACTAGTCTCAGGTGGCCATTCTACAGCCTACAGGCTCAACAAGCCAGTTTAAGTAATTTATTCAGCCTAAAATTGGATATCAACTGCTCCAGTGACAACAGCCCATGTCTCCTTAATCTCTTTTTGTAAGAGACACTTTCAGGAAGAGAAAAACAGACTGAATGGTCAACCATTCTATGTATGCATAGTACGCTCCGTCAGTTATATAGGGAGAGGTTATGCTGCCTGATCCTTTCCCACCACCAATATCCAAGTAACACAAATGTGAAAGTCACATATGCTCAAAGCTATCAGTTAAGGCCCTCCAAATTTTAATATTGGGAATAAAGGCAGAATTAGTTTCCTCTTCCTTCACAGTGTTTGAAGGAAGGCTTGCTGTACTAAGAAAGTATGCAGCCTGTATTGCCAAGGCACAACAAGCTCAAACTGGACCCTTTTACACAATCTCAGAGCAGAGTACACATCTATAAAAACCTCAAGTTAACTTCGAGAGATGTGACTGTCAGGAATAGCACTTACGAGAAAAATCTGATTAAATATTTGGAACCGTAAATTCATCTGATGTGTGACATCGTCAGCAAGAGTTTTCTTCTGTTTTGTATATGATGAATTTGGACAGTGAGTGAAGGGATAACTTATAAAAGTGCATTAATGCCAGCAAAGCAGTAATATTAGAAGCTACAACTTACTGATAACACAAAGCAAACGTCATCACTTCTACACCAGTATTGCTAAAACGAATTTCTTCTCAAATGCATTTGTTCCATAAGAACTAGTTAGTTTTTTCTCTTCTCCTTCATGAAGGAGCTGTTATTTATCATAAAACTGGGGAATTTCCCAGCACCCCAACACAACCTTCAAAAAAATCCCAACTGTTCCAGGTTCTCCATACATACTTTGAATATCTTGTTTTAAGGTAATGTCCACTTTTACTTACCATCATAAACAAAGTAAGTTCCATCTTTGAAGACCACAACAGCAGGCAATTCAGGCAACGTCACATACTGAAAGAGGTGGTTTTCAATTAATCCATGGAAGATTAAAAGATTTTTAAACAAACAAACAAAAAATCTTGAAATATGGAAATGTAGCCCATGGGGAAAATCTCAAAGTACGTTAAAGTGTTTTCTGTCTACATTTACTAAAATAAATTTATCAGCTTCTGTGCATTAAAAAGTAACACAACATAAACATATTTTTGAGAGCTAGGTCTCACAAACTGTAAATGAAGCAGGATTTTTACTAGTATTTGCAGTAGCACAAAGAATATTTTATTGGTTGGACATGAAAATTAGATAGGAGTTCATAACTTGAAGGTTTTATCCATCATGCTTTCTGTTCCGAATTTGTGCTGTTGTCAGCATACCTGTCATACCGTCACTTCTACTAAAAGGAGAGTCAATATTGTAGAGTAAAATAGTAACACTGATAACATGCCCCACTAAATCAGGGCTATTTCCCGTAGTTCAGGCTGATGGGAATATAAAAACACAGGTTCAGCAGATAGGGCTGCAAATAGCCCTAATTTAGGCAAACAGAACAATAAATGCCTGCATTACCATCTTAAACATGATATTTAGGATGGTCAGCAACATACTCAAAAAACCTACAAGGTGTAGAAACCTTTCCTTTGGAACTTGAAAGAATCTTACTCAGCTCACGTTTTCAGTAAACTGTCACAGAAGAAATACTGCATCTGTGCCTTACTGCTTGCTACCATTCTAAGTTAAAATTCTAATAGTATTTGTGTTTAAGAAAGGACTGTATCACGAGCTTAGTTTTGATGATGACATTGGCTGAATTGTCTAATTTACAGATATGTTTGGGAAACATAAGAACAGTATCATGAGCACTTTTGCAAATGACATGCCTTCTGTAATCATTCTGCATTATCCTCCTTGGAAATAAAAGTAAAAGCAGTAGGTTTATAACGTAACACCTTATGTTAATGAGCAAGAAGGTGGTAATTCTAGGTGACGCTTTATTCTCTTATCTGCCCAAAACATAGTTTAGCATCTTTAAAGGGCAAATCAGTCTATATACAGCTTATGGCTTGCAAAAGACGCCTGAAGCTTGGAACAAGATTACCTAAGGTGACGAAACAAAGCCTAACAGTGAATACTGTCGTGCAAAGCCTCATTACAACTAGCAACTGGTGATTTTGTAACATTTTTATTTCTTTCCATAGAATATTGCATACCATCACTGCTTCAGTTTAAATGACACTTGTGTGAAATCACATCCAGTGGGAAAAACAGCTCACTGCTTACATCACTGTGATCACAGAATCTCAGAGAGTTCCAGCCTTTTACGCTCTTTCCACTGCAGGAGTGAACAGTACTTTTCTTGCTCAGCTGGGACTGAGGTGCAAATTGCAATATTCAAGTTGAGGTAGCTTTTGATACAAGGCTTCTGGAAATCTAATATACTATTTATAAATGAGGCCAGTTCTACTTATGATGTTGGAAAATGCAGGTGCCTAAAAAAAAATAAATTATGCTAGTTCTCACACTGCTAGTCCCAAACTAATTTCAAAGTCATGCATTATCAGGCATGGAGTAGACTTGGGTCCCACTTGGAGATAACAATAAATTCAAAAGCCTCTTAACTTTGCTTCAACACATAAGCAACAACAGTTAGACTAACAACAGTAGTAGCAATTTTTTCCACCCTTGTGACTAACTGTAATAACCTTCTTGTTACAGAATCCTCCAAAGAGCCACATGAGAATTCTGCAGCCAGTAGATCGGATCGGTTGATCCCTGGGCAGACTAATGTTTTGATCAGCTGTATTGCACAAGGTGAAAATAACTTACCTTTTCACTTACTTCTCTGACTGTTAGGGTACCAGTGGTACTCCATCCCACAGACACCCAAACTAGTTATAAAAGTGGTTGGTGAAAGGGCTGTCAGGAGCAACCAGAGCTTTGCACTGGGTAAAAATCAAAGTATCTACCTTCTTGAGCCCGTTGTATGGTATATGTTGAGTTCTGCATATCTTCTGTTTAATTTTATTAATATGACTGAACAAGTAATTTGGCCAATACAAAGCAATCACAGACTGAAGCTTGGTTTGTATTCTTTCCCCAAATACTCAAAAATGAAATGTTTCAGTGTAATTAGATTGAAATTTATCAAAGCCAAATATATTGTAAGAAGCAATCTCTGTGCCATCAAAACAGCAAAATTACATATATGAGAACTATACCATTTCTGTGGAAATAGTAGGAACTGAAACAGCTTACCTCAGGCAGCACATCTTCTGAGGCAGAAAAAAAGTACGTATAAACTATTAGTTCTGAAGCAACTTCAATGTATTTTTCCTGCAAAAATACAAACAATGTTTTTTAATTTCTGAACTTTTAGTATGCTTCACACGGAAGATTTGTGACATACGTTATCTTCAAAGAGTAATTACAAAATATAGTTATGACACAAGATTGTAAAAACACTTCAATAAACATAAAAAAAGATGAGTATTTATTACAAGCATGCACTTCAGTCTTTTACAAGATATATTAAACTACATCTGTGACTAGCCAAAAGAAGCAACTTTATTTAATCAAGCTTCAAACCTTTAAAGGAGATTCACCACCAACATACACAAAGAGTACACGATGTCTCTTTTGCACATGCTCGAACATATGCTGGCTAGGAAGTGGCCTGATAAGAGGTCTGGGAAGAGGGAAAAAAAGAGAAAGAAAAATCTCAGTTTCTGCAAGCTGCAAAACCCAAACAAATGAAACTCCCCAACAAAATGCCATACAATTTTTTGTGTTTGGGTTTTTTTTTTTTTTGCAAAAACTAAATTCCCCAATGCAAATTCATTTAGTTTCTCAATCTATTATTTCAGTTTCAGCTAAAAGCAATAAACCTAAAAATCCCCCCAAAATAAACCTGTTATGTTCTTCAAACAGCACACTTAAATTTGAAATTAATATCTTAGTACAAAGTGCTGCTATGATGTAAACATGCATGCCATTTACTGGCCACAGAATCACAGACTGGGTTGCATTAGAAGGGACCTTCAAAGATCATCTAGTCCAACCCCCTTGCCATGGGCAGGGACATCTTTCACTAGAGCAGGTTGCTCAAAGCCCCATCCAACCTGGCCTTGAACACTTCCAGGGATGGGGCATCCACAGCTTCTCTGGGCAACCTGTCCCAGTGCCTCACCACCCTTACAGCAAAAAATGTCCTCCTTATGCCCAATCTGAATCTACCCTCTTTAAGTTTAAAATCTTTGCACCTTATCCTCTCAGTACAGGCCCTGATAAAAAGTCTCTCTCCATCCTTCTTATAAGCCCTCATTATATAGTGAAAGGCCACAACGAGGTCTTCCCAGCCACAGTAAGGTATCAGTCATTTGAGAGAGAGAATTCTGAATGTAAGCACAGCAGTTAGAAAATGTGGTCTTAGAAAGAAATAGTCCTACAACATTCTGGTAAATTATTAGACATCACTGATATTCCTAAACTACAGAATTCCGAACAATGATTAATATTATGTACCTACATGAATGCTTAATTATATTTAAGAATGAAGGACAGAAACGTGATTCTTTTTTCTCTCCAAAGATTACCATCTATAACATTTTGAAGCCACAGGCCACTGTAGAGAAGGAGGAAAAAGCCAACAGAAATTGTTATGAACAATTCTGTAAAAGCAATTTCCTTATGTAGCCAATTGCTGCAACTTTTCAGGTGGATAAGCATATATTAAACTAATATTTATAAGATAACTTTTGAGTATTAAACAGATTCTGCCTTAGTAATGATGTCTATCTCTCTGCCAACATTTAGGTCAGTATTCTTGTTTCTGGCTTCCATGAGTTTCATTTGTTCATAGTTTCCACTACTTTGAAAAGCCCTTAGTTCTTGCACTGTAAAGAAGGGATTGTGACTAGCCAGTCTCTACTTACTTTCTCTGTGCCACTCACCACCAGTCTCACATGCAACCACATGTACAGTACACATTCTAGCTTTTAACTTCATGTCAATGACTTGTTCTTTTTTAAATAGATTTAATTTTTGGCCCACCTTAAAACCCTACAGAATTATTAAGTCACCAGAACCAGTCTCACAGAAGAGTAGACTTACCCTGCCACTCTATTAGCAAATTCAATTATATCATCTTTGGTTCTAGGTCCTCTATAGTTGTATGCCAAGTCACCTTTTAAGCTAAAGAAATAGGAAAAACAAAAAAAGAACAGAATTAAAAACAACTAAACTGTATCTGCACACGTAGAATTATTCACTCTTCACATGTTTATTTCAGACACCTTTTAGCAAGTGATAAGCAAAGTCATTTTTCTAATAGCCAGATAAAAGAAGTGGTCAGCAGAATGTAAAACTCAATAATGCAATACAATGCAATTAGGGACTAAAAACTTATTTACACATCATCTGATTTACTGACTTTTAAAAATAATTAAACCTCTTTTACAATTATTTTTCCCTAATGCACAGAAGTAATTTACTTTGTAAACACACAGATCATTTGGAACATTTGCTTATGACCACAGAAAAAACCCCACACGCACAAACCAAATACCAAACATTCAGCATTTATGCCACTTAGGGATTAGTCCTTTTAAAAGACAAACACATAAACTTCTTTAATGCTTTTTTATCATTGAAAAGTATCAAATGACCTGCAAAACCTTCTGAATTTATGTTTTAAATTAAGCTTCCATGTTAAAATGTTTAAATTAAGCTTTCACTTCACTGTAATCTGCTGACAGGGGATGTAGCACACTTGCATTATAAGAATATTCAAGGAAGTTTTACTAATTCTAACAGGCTTTTTCTGAATCCATATAGGTTTAAGAAACTCACAGGAAAAAAGTAATCATAAACCCAATTTTCTATGCCTCTATATGCCAGTAAAGTTTTTCATCCTTAAAGATTAATAAGCTGAACATCTCTGCTGCTTTTTTGAGAAAACTAACTTGACAAGATTTATTATATATTATGAACACTCTTTGCTTAAACAATAACCTGCTAACAAACCCAGTATGTTCACAGTAAAAAGTACTCAAAATTACTAAGTCTTTATTTAACATGACCTTGTACTCAACTGTACGTGTCATAAGCAAGTACATATAGTATCATTATGGACTGTTATTTTCCTATGAATTTTGTCCTCCATTGATTTTTCTTTTTTAATTACATGAAGAAAAAAAATCTACATATACTTCTCTTGTCAAACAACTGCTCTCACACTTCACCCTATACAGTAACCACTACTGTCATTTACATAAGATTTTTGGGTACACTGAAGGGAAGAGAGAGGTAATTAAAAATAAGAAAATGCAATCAGCAACTCACAAAAAGTTAACAGGAAGACTCAGGTATGCACTTACTGCCTGAATCACTCTAAAGGTGTCAGATCAATTGGTGCATGAAAATCCTTTTTATAGTAATAATTTAAAATATATATATTTATATACACACACTTTTACAAAGTTGCATAGAAAAGAGCAGTTAAATGAATTCCAAATTTGCTAACGTGCCTTTAAGAATTGCTTCTAAATAAGATGCTTGATATTACTGAATTTCAAAGCAAAACAGTCCAGCAGAAATCAAAGATAATGTCAAAACGAGATGGTGGAGTATTTTGGTTTGTTTTGGGTTTTAGGGCTTTTTTGTGGTTCATTTGTTTGGGATTTTTAAGTAGAGAGGACTATTTTTTTACTGTCATAAAATCAGTGGTAGGATACATAACTGTTCAAAACTCAACGGGAAGCATCAACTTACAGCTTAATTGTTGGATAGCCTCGCACTCCAAATTCAGATGCAATACCTGAAAAAAAATGTGTTAATGCCAAAATGAACCAAGACTTTCTTGCTCTCCTACCTTAATCTTTAAACACAGTTTACTATTCAAGCCACATAAATAAATGAAAAACCTACCACTTAGTTCAGTATGAATTATTTTACTCGTTTTCAAGCAGCTGCTGTTATGAAGCTATATCATTAAATTTTGGACCTCTTTCAGAGGTACTGTAGGGTCCCATCGTAGGCTCTCAATTCATATGCCACAAGTCAAATGGCATGAGAATCCTCTAAATAGACATGCTTGGTCAGTTTTCACCAAAGGTAGTATGCATTTAATATGCATATACAATTGGCTGAAAATATCAGAGGCAAGAATTAAGCATCATGCATGTAGAGGTGTAAACACTAATGCCTAAAAGAAATATAAAAGACAATTAACTACTCGTGCTACAGTAATGGGTAACAACAAAAGTGCAGTATCATACTGGAGTAGTTACAAAAAAGTCAGTTTTTAAAGCATATTCTGCAGAGGTAAATGTCTACAGTCATCAACTTCACCAGGAATAGACACTTTCTATGCAATCAGTTACTTACCTGCTGCTCACAAAAGTCGTAAAAAGTAAGACAATCACAGAACTTTTTCCCCCTTCCTCATGTTTGTTTAAAACCTTATATCTTGCTCCCATCAATTAGAGGAGTTCAATTTGCAACCACCCTTCCAGTTGTGAGCATAGCAACTGCCACCTTAAACTACACTTGCCAGTTAATTCAGTGTTTTCCAAAAGTTAAACAAAGCAGTCTTCAAAAAAGGCTAAAATTCTGACAATGCTTGTGCAGTTCCCTACTGAAAAACAACCCCTGCACTCAAAATGCACCAAGATTCAATACTTTTAACATAAACATTCTGAAGCTACCAACCACATGCCAGAGCAGCATGTGTGGGAGAACTTCTATGCAGGGCTCTGAATAACGGTTTAGAAATTGTGACCCTAGGGCTGTTTGTCTGGATCAAAACCATAACTGCACAGAAATACAAATAAATCTACCAGCATCTTAGTCAAAGGAGATTGATCTAAGAAATATGCATACTGGGAAGAATTTGATACTGATCCTTTTCTCTCATAGCTGTACTACATAGAACTAGAATGCATTAAAATGTGTATTAGAACATTCAACCACAAGACCTATTGACAGGAAGTTAATTTCTCTTTGTACAGCTCTTGAGCACAGTCAGGAGAAGTACAAAATAGACATTTTTTAATTTTAGTTTTTTAAACATCCCAGACGTGTAGATTACTAAAATCCTCTCAACATCATGGAAGTGACTTACTTATTTACATGATCATCTCCACTTGTTGATATGAAGAATGCAGTATAGGCAAACAGCAGCAATTATGCTAGCCCCCAGGTGTGACGTATTTCTACTCTGATCACATTCAGTGGACTTCTGAGGCTAATCCCCATGAAAATTCAACTGATACCACACCAAGTGACTGTTCTGTTGATGTAACTGCCATATCCTCTTTCCACACAGCTACCAGAGGCAACGCTTATTGGATGCTTTATATGTTGAGCTGTGATCTCAACTCTCTGATGACAAGCTACCCAAAGTTCTGATTTTTCACACTACTTCATATTCCTATTAGGAACACAAACCGTGCAGAGCCCACTATTCATGCTACTTCCCAGTTACATGCATGTGCCCAGCTGCATTTCCTTCTGATGTTCTCAAGATTGAATCACTTTGATTTCAGAGAATCTTTAGATTGGGAAGACACTAAGCAGAGTTAACTGAGCTTTTCATATCCAGATGTTGTAAAATTTCCGTTTTCAAAATAAAAGCATGAAACTATTTCAAAAGATTTATCAGACTCTATTCTTCATAAAACTAGTAACAAATCTGAGAAGAAAAATATTTCCAGGGCACAAAGGTACCCCTGCAGTTAGTAGTAATTTTTAAAAATGCAAAAACTAATTTTAGAACAAAACCAACGTGCCAATTCTGTTCTAGGTAACAAATACAAAAATTTAGTATCAGGATGACAGAATATTTCAGGGTAAGACTTTATACAATTTGTATGATTTAGAATTTTATATAGATGACGGGAATGTGAGAGATCTACCAAATGTATTCCTAATTTTGAAGTTACCTGGTTGCATGATCTTGAAACTTTTCATTCTCCAGACTTATTTTGCTTTAGCAAATAAGTATCTTTAAGATGAAACATGAGGTCAAATTTATGCGGTTTTACAAGAAAAACTATATACAATAAATTGGTGTTTGAGACAAGATCATTTTTATCTCAAAAGACCAAACTCTGCCATATGTAGGCACAGAAAAACTGGAATATCACAGAAAAAAAAGTATTCTGCCTAATATTTTATGCAAATATAACAATCCTGAATAATCAGGTTTAATGCTTATTAACTAAAAACATTATATGTATTAACAGAGTTTCATTACAATCAGATCTCACTTGGGCCCCACTGCTCCCTATGCCTTCCCTCTTAAATATCCTCCTGGTTCAACATAGTTTTAAGTGAAATGACAATAAACAAGCACGCTAAAACTAAGAAAATACTGTTAGGCATGCAAGAAACCTCTCATGTCTACCCAAACTACTTCTCTAAATACCTAAAGTTTTGGGTTTTCTCCAAAAAGGTTAGTACATATGAAAGGCATCATCAAAAAATAAAGCATTAAAATAGCTGAAATTGGTTCTTCAAGAAGACATTTACAGAGAAACACGGGGAGAAATTGGTTTAACACTGACGTAATGACTTCAGTGATTTCAGCAGGCTTTTGGCGTAACATCTGATTACCTGAAAAGAATAACAGGAAGAACACAAGCACTTGTCCAACAATTATACAAGGAACCTAAAATTGGATGCTGTCAAGACACACACCACAAAGATGCTTGTATAGTGGTACTCTAAGAAGCCTATCAAAAGTGGATCTTTGAAAAGCTTTAACCTTCCATTTGTCAGGAAGAATTCCCTACATAAGCAGAAACAAGTGCGATAAAAAATGCATACTACAGCATGTTGTCACTTTTAGAAATAAAAAGATCAGGAAATTGTTCTCCAATGACTGTTTGCATACATATGCTATGATACAGAACAGAAGAATGACTTAATGAAAAAAATTAAGAACAGTTTCAAAACGGAGGCTCTCATGAAATTACCCCTAACCAAACCATACTTACTAGAAAAGGAAGTTGCATCCATCTTCCCAACTTTTACTGGAGAGCCCATGTTTCTCATTTCTATACCCACTTCATTCCAGACAGGCTCCAGTTTCTTGCAGTGGCCACACCAAGGTGCATAAAACTGAGAAGCAAATACATTTGAATTAAAAAAAAAAAAAAAAAAAAGAGTAGTTAATGAGAGAGAAATAAGAGAGAAATAAGTAAGAGAAGCTGATTCTATGATTAACCCTCAAATACACCAGCAAGGCTTATTTTCCAGTCATGGTGCGATTTAAGTATTAATAAAACTGCAAGTTAATTACAATGCTGGAGTGACAAAGCTTTTATGATTTGGTGCTACTTTTAATGTGAAAGCACAAGTTTGAAAAGAATACATTCAACTGCTGTACTATTATACCATTTCTTATTTAAAAATAGACTGTGTGGTAACATTTTTTTTTTTTTTAAATCTCTTTTGGAATATTTTCCTCCTTTTTTGAAAGTTAAAAGATCATGTAATTGATCTACCCAGGAGTATGAATTTATTTGCCAACAGGGGAACACTATTCTTCGAAAGGAAAGGCAATATATATATTGCCCTCTGGATTCCAGTTCTTCAGCAACTACTTTTAAACAAGCACACTGTAAAATTGATCCCATTTTCTCAGGGCCAACAACACCTCAGTGCTGTAACACCTCAGTGAAATTAATAGGGAAGATACCAATATATTGGTGTAACAAGATCAGGTCACAACTTGACAAAGTTGGATTTTGTTTTCCTATACATTACTGATCAATTCTGAATCTGCATATATAGTTTTCCCCATTCAAAAATCACAAATCTGAATTATACAATTTGGGAATTACATTTTGTATTTGGGTGAGCTAAAAACAATTTTATCTCATTCCCAAACAAGCTCAATCTTTTAAATAATTCCTTGAAATAAGAAGCACTGAATCTTTCCACATATGTTAGAAAAGTAAAAGAAACCTCTCATATATTTGATGTTGTAGTGCTAAATGTCTAGAACACAAATTAGCTGGTATAACTAAAGAATGGAACTAAAAATTCTGAACAGAGATTATCACCTCCTGACTCTAAGTGTTAGGTAATCTGCTTTCCTTTTTTAAGGACTGTAAAACACAGGATGAAGCATCCTGTCTGCATCCAGTACTCAGCCTAATTCCTGGTTCATCCTGAACACAGACAGATTGCTTATCCATCCTGTCAGAAGAATTACCATCACGTAATTTTTCAGCACCATGTACAAGCAATTTTCCAAATGATGAAGCAGCCTTACTACAGAGTGTAGCATTGTACATTTTGTGTTTTGATTTCCACTAACAGGTCTTCCCATTTTTCTCATATACTCACATCTACGAGCCAAATATCATCTTTACGGTTTTCTTTAAACCTAGGAGGGGAAAAAAATGAAATCAATATATGATATATTTGAAAATAAGTGAAGCGCACGTATGAAACAGGCGAAGTCTTCAATTAAGTTGGTACAAACTATAGATACAAGAATTCTGTTTTGTGTCTTTCTTTGAGGGTGGGGGTAGGGAGGAAATAGTTATTTTTCAGTATTAAGATTGCCCCCCACACAGGATATTACATACTCAGTTGTACCAATTAGGTTTCTATAACTATTTGCCAAGACAAAAAAAAAAAAACAAAACAAAACAAAACCCCAGAAAAACAGTAAGAAATCAGAAAATACATGAAAACACACAAAAGATATTTGATTAGGATATGTAATCTAAGGGGAAGAAGTATTTTGCAGCTGTTCTAGTTATATTAAATACTGTTGTTGACTGTTTAGAAAATGTTGCATTTTTATCGATCAGCTGATACAGACTCTTAGAGCATTGGTTTACACTGTTAATCTTAGCTTTACTGAACATAGAGTAACTAAATTATCTTTAATGTTAACATGCAAAGCAATTTTATTTCAACCTCTTTTAACATTTTACTATAGGTGTGTCAGGTTTTTTTTATCAAAAGTGCACACAAGGAACCAAGTTATTGGAATAAAAATGTTCAAGTTATTGATAAAAACCAGAGATACACAGGTACTACTGAGTACTCTTAATGCTAGAAAAATAACATCTTAATGAACTGACTAGCTTTATTAACTGTAAATTTGTCACTAAATACTAAAACCTCTAAAACAAAAACAGAACCCGATAAATCAAAATTCCTTGTTACCTCTTGAAATGTTCCCTACACATTTCACTGAACTGTTGTCACTACAAGATGATAGAAATTATCACATTACTTAACTATTTCTGTGTTGAGAATTAAATAAGCCAGAATTTTAATGTAAGGTTTAGTTTTGTAAAAGATAGGCTTCGCAAAAGTGACTAGTACTGGGAGTAATATCTCGTGTTATAAAATACATTACACACGTTCTTACCGTACCACTCTTATTGTGAAAGGAGATTAATATATATACATAATTACTCAATGAGTGTGTGATCTACACTCCAAGTTAAGATCCAATTAATAGAAGTTATACCCCAACTTGTCAACTCCCAATATGCAGCACGGCTATAAATGGCTCATAGGTGGCAAGCAGAATCAGAGAACTTTTATTATATTTCATTTAAAGTTGAACAGACTTGTAATGGTCCATAGTGGTTCTGAAGAAATACTAATGCTGATGCTGGTCTACTCTTTGAAAGAAATAATTCAGAAATCATGAATATAACCTAATTACAGCACCGAGTATTTTAAACTTAGAATTTCAGCATTTCACTGGTAAATTCAAGTCTTTTTTGTTTTATTGATGGCATACCAAGGTTGCAATTCTTGTACAGCAGAAAAGGTATTTGCAGCGACTAACATAAAACTGCTACAGGAAAGCAGCATTTTTGAGTCACAAAATTGCTTAGTTGACCACCTCACTAAAAATTTACTTCACCACCCTAAGTGCTACAGAGCTAATGAAAGTACTAGCTAGAGTCTAGTGTCTCTTGAGAATTCTAATGAAGCTCCAGCTAACTTCCAATTACAATGTCAAATAATTTGTTATGATGCAAAAGGCAGAAAGCAGCTATTGAATCATCAGATCCTGGGCCATGCTTCAATTTAGAGTACCACCTTTGGCTTGTAAAAGAAGAATGTATAATGAAATGTTCTCCTCCTCCTGCCACAGTATGACTGTTATGGGAGATTGCAAAGAGCATTAAAGCATTGAGAAAGGTAGACTGAAATCTTGCAAAACCACTACACAGCAAGGAAAAGAGAGGAAGAAAGGAAATGTCTGGAGGCAGAACATGTTTCAATGGAATTTAACAACTTTAGCCTAAGATACTGTAAAAAATACTGCAGTTCTTACAATAACAAATGTCAATCTTTACCACTCATTTACAAGCACCTATTTAATCAACTTCCACAGAAACTAATATCTGAAGTGTGACAAAAACCAACTATTTGAACTCATTCTAGTTTTGTTAATGTCAATGACTGAACTATTAGACAGTATTAATAAAGTTCGACATACTGTTGAAGAAAAATGGAAATCTCTGTACAAATGGGTATTTAAGCATTTTCTGAAGGTGTTGTCTCTAGACCCTGTAAATACATTTCCAAGCGCAAAATTTCAGTCTTTTTTTAACTGTCCTGTGCAATCCTTTCTCTGTCAGCTGACACAGGCACAATCATACTGGTGAAAAGATGACATAAGTGTTGCATATCCTTGAATCAAAATTATTTGCTTAAATACATACAACTTCCCAAAATTTGGCACTACATGATCAAATGTTGTCTCAACCTCCACTTAATCCATGCACCCCACTTAATCGTTAACGGTTAAAAGAAACCAGTGTGAAGCAAAACTGAAGACCAAGGCCACAATTCCAATGGCCTTAAACCAATCCAGCTGCTGTTTCTATTCCTCCCCGTCTCTCTTCTCACCCCCCAGCACTATTTCTGATGCTTCTGTTCCTGAGCTGAGCCACCAATGCAACCTCACAGACAGAAAAATATTTCCCATTTTAGTCAGGTTACTTATCTGCTCCATTATCACACTGGAACAAGTCAGCAAATATTGCAAGATGAGTACTGATCTGAGGCAGCCAGCAGTTTGATCAGCATAGGCTGATAGGAACCATCGCTCTTATTCTGCATCCCTTCCACAGCCCAGTTGGGTGATGCTGGGTAACTTGCATCTCTGTTAGTTCTTCTCTGCTACTTGTTTTCCTATATCCTGTAAGCTTGGGAAAGGGACCTGCACCTTGTGCTAGTACGCATTGTTTGCAATTACCAAAATTCAAATAAAATCCAAAGTTTTCAGCAACAGCAAAAACTCCATAATGTTTAGGCATCTATAAAATAGAAATCTTGAAACTTTCACCAGTCACTGCTCCCAATTTTTTTAAACTGTTTTCCTGACCTTTTTCACCATTTGCCAATTAGCTAAAAAAAAAAAAAAAAAAAAAAAAAACAACCCACAACCTATCCTGAACAACTCCCTATTTAATTTTTACTCCCAACTGCAAATACAGACTTCTGTATAGTTTTGTAGTTGAAAAATCCAAGTATTCTAAAACAGGATTTTCTTTTATCAGCTATTTCAGAAAAGTTATGCAACTACAGAATTATGCTTCTTCACTCCAAAACAGCAATTACATTTAAATTTATACCTGTGGAAACATAATCTGGGAACATGATAGGGGAGCAGAGATACATGCTATTTTATTCACTTACCCTCTTTATCTTCAGTCCTTGAAAATAAGAGGGACATTTCAAAAATAAGCTTTGAAAATCAAGTCCAAGCAGTTTCTGTGCTTCAGGTGCTTTTTTACAACACTTTAAACACCAGAGATGCTGATATATCTCTCTTCAGTACCCTTTCCATACATTCTCATTTTCTCCCCCATAATTCCACTGTACCTCATTTGATCCTATGATTATCTGGTCTAGCTGAATAAGCAATATGGTAAAGTGAATGGTTTTCTGAGTTTTTAGCTCTATGATGCAATTTATCATGGATTGAACCCTCATGAAAACATCACCTTCGACTGGCTTAAATTTATCATAAAGCAGCCATTTAACACCACCTTCTCCTGCCCTACCAGCTAGTATTTTCTATATCTTCTATTTCAATTCTAATAATTGTTCTGCTTTGTAGCACTTTAGATCAACTAGCTGATCTGACAAAACCAAAAATAATTTCGTTTTTGGAAAGCTAATTTTTATTAGAAACAGCAAGTATGTAGCCAAACTGCTAAAGCAAGGCAGTACATGAACAATGACACAACACAACCAAGTTAAGGGCAGGACTACTCATTTCAACACCTCCAGTCTCAGGGCTAAATCTGATGTAAAAGCACATTTTTACACTGGAATATAATTCACTTCAAGCAGCCATGAACTTGTCCTGCAAGCCTCCTTCTCTCTTCCATTTCTGGCCATGCATGAATGCACTTATACTCGTTCTCCCAACTCCCTGTGGCAGCTACACAGCAAACCCTACCGAAGAATTTAGTCAAACACAATCAGCTTTTAATTGGGGCAGGCATCAATCTACCAATACGTTTACCGAAAAGAAAGAGGAGCAAGGAAGACTGAGAACATTTTTGGCAACAGCACCCATAATAACAGCTTTAAAAAGAATTGCAAAATTAAAGTGTTCCTCAGCTTCATTAAATTGCACCTACTTAATACAGGCCTCAATCTTTCTGCCATTCCTGCTAAGAAAAAGACAAACTTATCCAGCGTAGTTTTCTTGACAACCACACTCTGCATGAAGCTGTGCGTCTTGGATCATCCCCCCCGCAAAAAGAAAAACAATACTTAAGTTAATAAGGCAAGGCACCCCAGTACTTACGACTCATCCAGATCCTCCACAAAACCGGCACCGGACGCCACGGCATGTGCAACCACTGCGAGGTAAGGAAAAGCGTACCGTGAGTGATCTCCAAACCAAACCGGGGGTGCTCACCCACGCCAGCTGACAGGCTCACCGCCACCGCC
>JANXJC010000049.1:6454397-6468147 GCA_027564655.1 Leptodon cayanensis
TGCAGCTGAGGAGGGGGGAGTGATAGAACGGCTTTGGTGGGCACCTGGTGTCTAGCCAAGGGTCAACCCACCACAATAGGATAATGATAGATGAGGTCTAGAGAAATCTCATGGGGGTTTTGTGTTTGTATTATTTCTACTATGAACATTTCATTTGAAAAAAAATATAGGATTAATAGATTACTACTAACAGATTACTAAACTCACTGGAGTTTAGTGCAAGAAAGATGGAAGGAAGAAAAGGGATGACTTTGGTAAATGAACTGAGCAGGAGGTATGAAAAATAAAATGACAGAGAAGGGTAAGAAGCAAACATCACAGAGAATACTGTTGAAATCCTGGGAGGGACTGCAGGAAAAAGTGGGAATTGCAGGGAGATCAGCAATCAGTGAAACATCGGAAATTTAAAAGACAATTCACGTATAAGGTTTCAAAGGCTCCTTCCAATCCATATTGTGTAGGAAGATTTAATGGTCTTGCTGTCCCAGATAGTTCTTGTTCTGAACCTGATAGATGGGGAGGTTCAACACGGACAAGATACAAGCTTTGCCTCGTGGCCTGCTGAAGTCTGCTTTTCAGAGCTTTTTTGCTGTTGCAAGATTTCCAGTCTGTTTGTGCAGTTTGTCTGCTCTTCTTGCCCTGTGTGAAGGGCTGGGAAAAGGACTTATCTGTAGTGCTGTCTAAATTGTACAATGTGGACTTATTTTTACTGGAATGTGTGGAATTTTGCCTCAACAGAAATAATCTCTTCCAGATAGTTTCTTGTCTAAGATTCATTAACATTGTAAACAGAATACCAAGGTTGGTTTTGATACACATAGGCTTAAATAAAATACTTAGAATATTAAAGTTCTTTGTGCACATCTTTATTATTATACAGTGAACAGTGTGTCTGTGACACCATGCTGAAGGAGACTTCCCAGCACTGACCAGCCAGGCATGAAACGTCATAGGGAAGGGTCAGCCTAAAAGCACAGAGAGAGGATGGAAGAGTGGAAAGAAAGAAAAGAAAGATGGGGAAAAAAAGAGGAAAGAACACAAAATGAGAGCTTGGACAAGAAAAAGAGGCATAGAAGAAGGTGGAAGAGCATGCATGAAGTTCTGGAGCTGGATTTGGTAGTGAGATAAGGCAACCTACATCAAGAGCTTATGATAGGGAGGGAAGAAGTTACAAGTTATGAAAAGCCAAGAAGCTGAGGTGCTGAAGAGAGAACGGGTTCTATCTAATGAAGAAGGCAAACCAAGAAATTCACGTGCCTTCTAATTTTGCCGCCAGAAGTATCTCTCAATGATGCTACTATTTTGGGGCGTATTTTACTACTTGTCTTATATAAATTTTACTGTATATTTTGACTTAATTGTATATTATTTACTAAATATATTTGCTATTATAGAACATGAAACATGTAAAAATAAAAATGAAGTTTACAAAATGCTACTTCTGAACGTTTACACAAAGATTTTATACAAAGTGTTTTCCAGCTATTCATGTTTTCCTTGCTGTTACGTGAAATCTGAGAATGTGTGGAAAAATACATATTTAATTTCAGTAGAAGTAGTCCCAGAATTACCTTAGTAATTTCAAAATTAAAAAGATTTCTTTTTGAAAGTATAGAAAAATATGTTTCCTACTACTTAATAAGGTACAGGTGTTCTGTACTTTGAGAATGTTCACCTCCTTGGTATTTATCTTTTATCAAACAGTTAAGATTACAGTGCTCGCAGTTAAGAACTGCTGTCAAAGACATATTAAGCAAAACAAAAATCTAAATAAATACTACTCAAGTAGCTTTTCACATAAACCAGATAGACTGTAGCAGTGAAGGGGAAGGGAGGTTGTGTACTTTAGTTTGAAAGTGGTAAGTGCACATTTGTGAGCAAACACTTCTTTTGTTATTATGTTTTTACAAAACACACCCATGCACTCTCAAAACTACATGCCAGCTACACAAGTGTTTGCCTTCAGGTGTAATACAAGTACTATTACAAACAAGAATATCAGTCACTGTATCATTCAGTATTGAATTTTGTAACAGGCGATATGCAAAGTTATGCTGCTATAAATGGTTTATAGCAGTGCTGTTTATTACTCTACCATTACAGGAATAAGCTGTACTGATACATAGTATCTTCCCATAGTGACTGCACCTATGATAGTGGGATTGTACCACTTGAACTGTGTCAGTACCTTCCTATAGGTACAGCCTAAGCCTGTGTCATAAAATGAACTAAACCAGTTATAGGGTTGTCATTAATCATAGTTAAATTCAAAGTAGTGATAAACTTGTAGTGAAATAACTTCACATCTAATTAGAAGAACAAATAATTGCACATATTCTGGTACCCTTTGGGGATTTTTTCACACGCTTTGCATGAGAATGCTTGGAGTTTTTTCAAGGTGCAACATGATGTAGAATCTGAATTAAAAACATAATTGTGATGGCATCAATACTGTTGACACTGGCAGCAGAATTTGGCTGGTCTTGTATTAACATTTCACCTTTCCATATAATTTTAGTTTTTAGAACAGCTTGAACTCATCCTTAGAGGGCTTTGAATTTTTTTTAAAACCTTATATTTTTACATTCGTTTTACTACAGAGACACCTGGTGGTCTTTGGGTGTATTTACAAAAATAACATTTTCCTTTTTTTGTCTGGGTTTATTTTAAAGCTTGCTTTATCATTTATAATATATCACTTATATTTATACCCTCCTATATTATGGTACTACATCATTTGAAAATTAAATTGAGAAAATTTACATACTATCCGGTATGTACCAGATATTGATTCTCATGGTTGATCACGGGTATTTTTCTTGCATCTTCCCTATCAGACCTATATGAAGGAGAGATTTGGGCATATTATAGGCTAAGTGAAGTAAAAATACATTTCTTCCAAAATTTAATGTGAAAATAATAAGTATTTGGTTTTCATGTTTTCGGCATTCAGTTTACATGTTTTTGTTTCTGATTTGTCTGTTTTAAGAGATTGAAATGATGACCAAAAAGTTACATCAGAAGCAGTTTAGTGTCCAGATCAACATGTTAGTACACAAAGGAAGTAGTTTCTGCACTAGAAGCGCAAGAACAAGACTATGCTACCATAGAAAAGTTTTAATAGTACTCCGTGCATACTGCATTTTATAAATAATAGGTAATTACACGTAATTGCACAGCATAATAGGTAATTACATGGGATACTAATGTTAGATCTCTTCTCAGAAGCGGCAGCGTCAATCAGATCCTGAAGCAACAGCCTCTGGTGTTACAGCAGCTTCTTCCAGTTTCCCTCCCTGTAGCCATCCTGCCACAGCAGCTCTCAACACCCACCCACAGCAGGGACCTGTTTGCACAGCTCCGGCAGACTCATGACCTCCTTGTAATGCAGCTGGGCATAACCATAAGCAACTGGAAGCAGGTGGACAGGCGCTGTCGTTCAGCCATGGCTTTAACCAGCAGCTAGGTTTGGCTTTTCGGTAAAAAAAAAATCCCCATCCTCTCTTTCTCTGTGGCATGTACTGCAAAGCAAGTTTTAAATGATAGGTATCTATATTTTACACAAGGTGGGGGTGGGTGGGAGTCAAACTGAATATTTGCAGCTAAAATGAATGCTATTCACTTCAAGGAATACAAGTAACATAGGAATATTCTTACCCAAATTTAGAATGCGGTTTTACAGCTTTTACCTTAGTGAAACAAAATTGGCATTGCAGTTATTTTTATTGGAAATTATCTTTGTGGGTTGGTTTGGGTTTTTTTTATTTGGCAGTTATCAGACCTGTGCCCGTGATGTCATTTGACAATCTTTAAGGGCTAATTAACACAGTCTCTTTTTTTTTTTTTTTTTTAAATTAAGAAAATTTTACAGACACTTGGAAGTGATTTTTGCAATGCTTACAATTGCATTTCAGTTGAGGAGTGGTTTTCACATCTGAATTTCTATTATACTTAGTACAGTGATTTTCTGTATGTTGCAACACTGATTTGATATAGTTAGAAACTCCAAGAGAATAATTCAGGCAAAAGAAATGTATGCAACTCTAGGGAGCTGTCCTATGCAAGATTTGTATTTAGTTTTATTATACTTTAATTTTCACTCTTCTACTGGCTGCCAGAAAACTTGCCCATCACTCTGACTATAGGAACCAGAACAGATTCATGGTATTTTTGGGAGATCCAGAGGAAATGTAAAGAGTTACTCAACAGTATTTTCTCCCCAACTTAGCCACATCATTTCCTAGCAAAAATATTCAGCATAGGAGGAAAGAACAAGAAAACAAAAGAAAATATGCTTTAAATTAATGTTAGTTAACAAGCTGGTGGTATAATTTAAGTCAAAACACATTAGTAATAGTGCAGTCAGATAAATTTAGAAGTATTCTTTGTATGCAGCAGATGCTACCTTGCAAATAGGAACCTTGTAGTTGGAGTCAGTAGACAGGCAGAAAGTTGAAATCACACGTGGACAAAGTTATTAGTGAATTCTTAAGGACCTAATTCAGCGTAATTAAAACAAAGATTACTTGTACATCTTGGCGATTTTTAGATCTGGCCTAGAAAACTGAATGCCTGTTATTTGCAAATTTTGTTTTTCTTTAACAAAGACAGTTGCAGCCAAAGAAATAATGCTTTTGGAATTTACATCAGCTTGTTTGGCAAGAAGTTATTCTTTAACTTGATGGAACTGTGCAGAATCCAGGATCTGAGAGCAATCTTTCATTATTGTCATTCACTTAATAAGGGAATGGCTCCCAATGGCATGGAGTGAATGACTTATATATCTTGCATGCTCTGAACCCACACCAGATGTAAAATTAAACTAGAATACACTTTCCTGTTAGGTTTTATCAGTTAAAAAAAAAAAAAAAGTTTCATTCTTTCTTAGCACTAGTAAGCAAAGTTATCTTTCCTATTTCAGACTTTTCAGTTATGTCAGTATTTGACATGATAGAGTTACTAAAGCAACGGTTCCTTGCTGATAAACAATGTTACATAGCTTTTCTCTGTCATCCTGATGACTACCTGATTGGCTAGTGTCATGTAACTGATGACACTTGCATGTCAAAAAGTTGCAAATCTGGAGGTGGAGCAGGAGCCATCCTCTGAGTGCCAGAAGTCACCAGCTTCCAGTCTTCACCTTCATGGCAGGCTCCATTTTCACACTTGATAAGCACAGACTCTGCCTGCAACCCCTTCATTACTGTTGAATGTTCAGACTCTTGAAGAAGATCCAGTTGTTAAGGGATGTTATAAGTGACCATCACCTCCAGGCACAGGGGTTCCTCCTGCGTGGCCACTGGAGCCCAGCTTAGTGTGCCCAGACAGATGGGGATCTCCATCCCAGGCCAATGGATTTGGCTGCTGCTTTCCCGTTTGCATGTTCAACCAGCAGCAAAGCTGAATGTGTATCCCAGAGACACAGATGCACAAAGGACACTGACATGGCTGGCTACACAGACTGATGTAAGCAAGGTGCTGCCATCAACAGCACCTGCATACATGATTCACATAAAACATAACTATAGATGGGCAAGTCTCCTTCCTCCTCTTTGGCTGGTAGAAGTAGAAGTTCATTAATGAAAGCACACACCACTCTACATTCAGAACCACATGTACAGTCATAGATCCCTTAAGTATCAGCACAGCCCCTCTGTCTGTCCGATACCATTGTCCAGATCCCAGGTCCTCTTACCTGCTCCACAGGTCTCGTACTCGCTGGGTTGTCCAGCTCTGTGCTCACTAGCAAACATGCATGTGCTCACAGAGGCATCTCACAGGCACCCCAAACTCATGGGTCCCCCCCAGCACAGACCGTCTGCCCAAACCCAGGGCCTCCTACTCACCCTCTGGTCTGGCTTGAAGTTTGCTATTAGACACACATACTCCCATGTACAGCAGGTTTGGGGAAGATGCAGACTCTGGTAACCCCCAGTAGTCAGCACCAGCCACATGAACTGTGACCAACAGTCCTGCTCCAGCTGGTGTTGCTGAGCCTCTCACTCGCTTTGCTCACCCCAGTCCCCCCTAGTAGCTGTGCCTGGGACACCCACCAGTCCCATCCCAGTGGGTGGAGTGGAGACCTCCATTCACTCCAGCTGCTAACACCACAGGCCAGGGATGCCTGCACCCTCAGTCTGACTCCAGTTGCCAGCTCTGTCTGCACTCATTGGTCCTTCCAGTACCTGGCACACCAGACACAAAGTCTGTGGGACCCATAGAGATGTTCCCAAGAACTATGCCCCCTCCTCAGCTACTGATGATAAGACTCTTGCCTGCTCCAGTAGCTGGCAACAAACCCACTGACACCTGTCTCACCTGTAGCTGTCACCTAGCCCTTACAGCATTCACACACATGAGATAGAGAGTGAGATTTCACAGAAAGATAGTTAAGAAAGGATTTAATGAAAGGATAGGACAGACTGCAGCCGTCAGGCACAGGGCTTGGTCAAAGTGCTCTGGCCGGTTGTGTTTTACATGTGACTGGTCCCTTTTATAGCCCTTTGTGCCTGTCTCCCACTTTGTCCCTCCCCGACCCTCTTCCTCTAAACATTCCTTCAACAGTTTTGCATGGTCCCAAAGGCTGCCCTCGAATATCCCAAATCCTCATGTTCCTCTTGTTTCCTACTTCTTACCAGTTAAAAAGTCCAGGCTGGCCCTTTCCAAAGCTGTGCCTGCAGTTTCTTGATGGCCCATCAGTTAGCAACTGGAGGCTTCCGGTCCATGGCATTGTCTCTGTTATCCCTTGTTTGTGACCAGGTTTGTGCCTCTGTGGGCTCTTGTTTATCATTTCCCCCTTTACTCATTACTGAGCAAAGAGTGATCAATGCATTGGGAAGGTCCTTGATCAGATGACGACCTTAATGAAGCAGGTGCTCTCCTCTTCCACGTGCACCCTTACACCAACCCATTTCTTATCACTTCTGATGCTGCACAGCCTGGTGACCTCCTCCTGCAGCTCCTTTGCTCAGTGACGAAATGAGCAGGCAGGCAAGGAGCCCATCTGCCCCTGCCCCAGCCTCAGCAAGAGGCCCCAGGCATCCCTGCAGAGCTGCAGCTCATTCGGTAGCTCACTTTGGGTCGAGGTCCCTGCTGTGCAGGGTGAATTCCTCCAGTGGAGGTTGGGGACTGTGCCCTGTGGGACATCACTGCTGCTGAGCACAGGGACAGTCTTCTCGGCAGAGCATCTGTCCCTGTCTGTGCGCCCTTCTGTGCCAACTGCTGTGTCGGAGAGGGCAGAGCCCTGTCCCTCAGCACTCACACCAGAGTGGATCTGTAACTGCTGATCATGAGGGCAAGAAGCAAATACACCAGATTTGGTGCACTGCTGATTACATAAAGATGCCAGTCATGGCCTAGGAACAAATCAGGTAGGTGGAGAGCGTTACCGTCACTAGTGCCATCAAGGGACGAAGAATTCCTTCTGGGATAAATCATGTTCTAGCCAGCTGACACACGGCAATACAGTAACAGGCAGGTAGTGTTGAGATACAGCCTTTATAGAAGAGGAGTGCTCTGTCTGCACATGCTGCAGACCATCCTTGTTTATTTATTTTTAGGACCTCTGTATAACAGTTTCATTAATCAAAACATAGCTGCCCTCTGATGATAAAATAAAGTTTACGTGTCTACCTGATTCTTTAGATACAGAGAATATTTCAGATTTTCAAGTTTCTTGCTTCCCCCCACTCCTTGTTCCCATGTAAGTAACAATACATAGATTCTATAAAGCAAAATTCTCAGAAAATCTTACAGCATTTTCCTGTTTTGGAGATGGGGAAACCAAGACACAAAAAAAAGGAGAAAGTAAGCGAGGTGTCTATGCACTGCAGCTTTAAGAGATAACCCACAGTCCTGTAATAAAACCATGACAAAAGACAAAACTAGCACCTGGAGCGCAAAGTCACTAATTCTAACAAGTAGCCATTCAGCTACATGTCTGGGAAATAAAACTGCATTCGCCAAGGAAAGATAAATGCAAAGGAACCAGGGGTGTCTTACATGAAAGGGAGAATCAACAAAAATTATGCCAAGGATCTTTTCTCCTGTGATAACTACACTGCCTTGAGAATAGTCACAGCATATGTGTAGAACTTACCTATATTATATCTCAAAATTAGTGCCAAATATATCTGAAATATAAAGACTACATTTTCTGGTTTGAAATACTGCGTTTTGCTATATATGGCTTCATTCTTATTGCACCTACTCTGTAACCCGGACATTTTGCTCGTAAAGAGTCCAGCTAATAATAATGTTATTTTATATAATTTTCATCCAGAGAAATTACTTATGCCTGTGCAATCAAGGAGACAGATTTAGTAGCTAAGTAGCTAGTAGATTTTTCTAATTATTCAGTTGTTAATTATTATATTCACTATAGGGTGAATAATGAGTTGCTAATAGTTTTCATCAATTTGTTTAAAATATGCTTCTACCAATTTTGAATTATTTTATGTGCCTGATTTAATTTTCATAATTAGTCATCAGTAAGCAAGTCTACATAAATATCACAGCTATGGACATAAAATGTAATAAACAAGCATTTGTATTAGAGCTTAGATTTTAATTGTATTTGATCCTAGCAGCCAAAGCAGTCAGTTACTATTCACAATTAACTGTGTGCTCAGAATGCAGACTAGAAATTGCATAGATATAATTTTCCAGTTATGTAAAGGATAAATGGATGGAAATATTTTGAAGGAAACAATTGTAAACAAAAGCAAAGAAAGAAAAAAAACAAATTTATTTTATTTAAATAGTTTACTATAAGTTATTATCCTGATACTGTGAAAAATCACCCCTTGCTAGGCCATATTTCACATATGTGGAAAACATACTGTTAACAAGACACTATGCAACATCTGCAGGAGGAATTGGGACAAAACATAAGTATAGTTGTTCTGTAGCTTCCTTATTCTTTCTTTGGCAACTCCACAGTTAGAATTTTCTACAATTAAAATAGAAAATTATTTTGCAGTTTCAGATTAAGGTGCCATATCAGATTAAATGTGAATAAAATAACTTCTTAATACCGACCACCGTAATTGTAGTACCTATAGATCTCATTAACCACACAAGAATAATCCCATTTAGTTTATGCAAGTTATGTGTCACTATGCGTATGATGACCACTACCCTTCTTGAATTTGAATAGATTAATTTGTTACTCTCGGGCTGCACGTGTCTATGTATCACTGGATACCTAAGTATTTTCTTTCTCCTCCTTCTAATGGAGGGGTTTTATAGACATACTGTAGCATGGGCTGTAATATGCTTGCATGGTGGAAAAAAAAAATGAAAAAAATAATTTTCATTTAATAAGAACAATGTTATATTGTTTTAGATGGACATGCAAGCACATTTTTGTTTTCAATGGTTCTGACATTTTTGCTTGTTCAAGGGCCCTTTGACAAAGAGGGTGATTAATTCCCAGGGTTTTTTTCTTTGGTGAAATAGTTTCTAAATTGTGGGTAATAGCAAACATCTGCAGAGCTCTAGTTGTAGAGCCAACAGGATGCAAGTAGATTGTGGGGTGTTAATGTAATAGCTGTGATAAAAAACAGACACTGTATTAAAGAAAACCAACCTCTTTGGCTGGTAACTATTACTATTTTTGTATTGTATCTCTCTATATACACTTTCTGCATAAGAAAAGTCGTCTTCTTTTGAAAGAGAGTTACTGTAGTATGTTACGTGGAACTTAAACCACGTTACATTCACAGTCTTCCACACAGGACGTCTTTCCGTGGGTGCACAGGGCCAGAAGAGCTGAAGACCGCCAGGGCGTCCATCAACAGCCCGAGCCTCTGAGATTGCCTAGCGCCGAGGGAGAAGCCCTCAGGCCACTGCGAGGGCTGGTGGCCCCGGTGGAGGGGGGGCCAGGAGGACAGTGGGGGCTCCCTATGGGCCCATCCCACCCCCCAGCCAGGAGCAGGGCAGCTGGGGGGGCACCGGGGCAGTCCCAGCCCCAGGCACTTCCCTGGGCCCATGGGTGGGCAGGACAGAAATGTGGGAGCTGGAGACCAGCCCAGCTGGGGCTGACTGCTGCAGAGCCCAAGTGGGATTGTTCTGCTTGAATAGAAGAATACAGCAGAACCTACGAAGATCGTTGTTGGTATTTTAAACATCCAAGTGAATAACAGCCCTGTGAATTTTCTTTTAGAGCCAGACAATTTCTGTCACTAGACATCCAGTGCTGTGCTGTGATGACCTTTGCTCTGTCCTAGCTTTGTAATCTCCCATTGTCCTGAGGTTAGAGGCTTAGAATTAAGGTTAATGTTTTCCCATGGTTCAAAAGTAAGATTTATTTTTCTTTAAAGTAATCTGAAAGCACTAACATATTATCCATCCTTTTTGGGTTTTGAGACACAATTGCACATGCAAAAATTCAGCATTTGCCAGACAAGAGTTTCAATAACAACAAGGGAGATTTTTTAGGATTCCAACCTCATGTAATTGACAGAAGTAAAATTACAGAAGATCTTTCTAAATGCTGTCCCAAAATACCAAAATTTCAAAAGGACACACTCATCTCATCAGGAAAATACCTGCACAAGGTACAGAATTAGACAGACAATACAATATACATGAATAAGATATTACTGCTTTACATAACTGGTAGTGCACAAATAGACACACAGCTGGACACCAGGCTAAGGCCCCTAAGAAAAAATTTCTCAGCCTTTTTTTTACAGCCTGCGTAGAAAACAACCCTGTTGCCAGATGTCTTGTTGAAGTTAGGTCTGTGATATCCCCTCTGGAATGATGGCCAGCATCTTTGTAGCGAACAGCTTAGCTTATGCCTTAGCTTTCCAGCATCCCACTGATTTTCACAGAACTCTATGTCCTCCTTTTGGGCTTTGAAGCTGCAAAAGAAAGTAATGTTTTGTTGGCTTGTGAACCAGTCTGTCAACATCTCTGGACTGTAAATTATGGCATGCTTGCTACAGTTTGCTTGGATTGGCAGAAACTAGTTGTACACATGTCAGCATCCTGTGATTATTAGCAGCAGCGGAAACTGGAAGAGCTAACGTAATAAGGGACTAAATGAGATATCTGGTAAAAATATTTTTGAGGGTTGCTGTTATTTTGTTCTGATTCTTCCATTCATGTGAGAAATTATTCTGTTTTTATTGATCTGAAAACATTATGTTCTGGTAGGCAATCATACAATCTTGTTTGAATTAAAAAAAAACAAAACCTCCCAGCAATTTTATTTATACTCTTTCAAATTTATTTGCTTGTTTTGGCACTCTCTTTTTCTCCTATATCTAAGAATTGGTTTTCTGCCCATTTTTTTAAAGATTCTAATCTGACAGAGTCTAGGAGTCTGAATTCCATATCATCTGTCATTTACTTCCTGTGTGACATACATTGTATTAATTTACTTCATCTGCAAAGACACAAAAAATATTATCATAAAGTTGTTGTGGGATCTAATGTTTTTAAAGCACACTAATCTCTTCCACTGAGAAGTCTCATAAGAGAAAATTTATGCTGTTCAGAACATTACCTCTGAAGAATATAAACATATAAACTACACATATAATTAAAAATCTCACTCTGGGAAGATTTAGCTTGGCTTCGAGTTAAATAAATCAATATTATGTATGATCCATAGATATTCCCTGCATTATACCAATACCAATATGAAAAAAAGGATTAAGGAGTCTAAGTTCTTATACAGTGAAAAGGCAATGTGGGAGAAGTTGACACATTACATGAAATAAAGTTTTTGTAATTTCTGTCATTCCTTTATCCCAGATATTAAATTTCCCCTGATATCATTGCTTATAAAGTATAGTTTAACTTTTTTTTTTTGTATTTGTAGTAGCATCTGTCTTTATAAGAATAGTTTTAACATTAAACCTCATAATACAATATGGATGAATTTGAAATATCCATGAACATCAAGGAAAATATGAGAGGCATGAGTCCCAGGTAAAGTCTACAGTAGGATTTAAAGGACAGAATTTAATAACCTGCTATGCCAGAGATTTTCTTCCTGAGAAGTCACTGTGTCTTAGGGTCTTAGTTTCAAGAAAGGGAAGTAGCATGCTAACACAATTTTCCAAGAATTTAGATATTCTGAGAATCTTACATTTCCAGATACCTGCAGGAATTTCTTAACAGGATTTCATCAGAAGGGTGTGTGCCACTCCATGCTGATTTAGATGTACTTTTATTAGCTGCTTACACTGAGAACATGGGTGCCAGTAACTGAAAATTAGTTTCTACAGGGATTCTTCCATAGTGTTGTTAGATGAATACATGGTGTCTAAAAACTTCAGTTTTCTAGAGCTATCATGCCTTAGTCTGCTTTATTTTAATGGTAGACCCACACCAAATCCAAAGAAATGTTTTTCAGCAAAATATTTTTCACTGAAAATGCATATCAGAAACAAAACTGTTGATGCAAAAGTGTTGTCTTCAATTAACACTTCATGGGTACAAAGAAAATGGGGGCTTAAATTCTAAAAATGGCACTATTTTGAAAATGAATAAAATATCTTTACTTTTTCAGTCACTAATTTTGAATTTTGAGATGACTACATAAAGACATTAAGTGCTCTCATTTTATCCTTTCTAAATTTTTCCTCTATATTTTCACAGTTGATTGTTACAGATTTCTGGATAATAATCGCTTTTTAGTCTAATTTCTCACAGGACAGGAAAACATTTTGCTAGCTGTAAAATGGACACAGCGTCCTTTCTTAGAAGCTGAAAACCCTCCTCTGTCTTCACTTCGTTTGGGCAATTTTCACCACCAGCAGAGACTGTAGCAAGGTACAACCGAGGGGTACAGAGGGGACTTTTGCTGGATAATAGATGTGATGACAGGCTAGAACCAGCAAGCTCCTAGGTTAGGTATTAAGGTGCTTGCAACCCCTTTGAGAGTGGCTGAGTCCTTGCGGGCCAGACAAGCTGGGGAAGGGCCAGACTCTTCCAAAAGGGCTGACCTGCCCTGCTGCTGCTGAGTTACTGTCTTCCAGTTCCCTGGGGCTGGCAGGAGGGAAAGGTCTTACAGTTTTACGTCAGTACTTTTTCCTTTGAGCCCTGGAGCTGTTAATGGTTGCTGCTTCGACGGTTGCACTTCCATCTGTTTTTACTTTCCTTATCTTGCCTAATTTTAGCTGGCCTGTTTTCTCACACCTCAACAAAAATTTTCTCAGTGAACTGGAGCCAAGGTTAGGCAGAGGGGCTGTACAAACTAGGGCCGTGGTTCTCAGACAGCTGAACGCCACAGCAGAGGGTCACGCAGCAATTAAAGAGAGAGGTTACTGTGAGAAAAGCTCTGGTACAGAAGCCAAGAAGGCAGTGAAACAAAAAAAATCAAAGTCAGAGATGGGAAAAATAGGCAAAGGAGCATAGCATAAATAGTTTAAGACGCAGGTTTCATTGTACAAGTATGATCTATTCAAAGTCTAGCTTCGAATTTCACGTCCCTGCATGCAGGTATGAAGTCATGGCCAAGTGTCAAGGTACGACGATGAAAGATAACTATCAAAGGTATCAAAGACAATTACATCTTTTTAAATTCATATAGTAATTAAGTTGACTTCTGGAATACGTTTTTTTTTTTCTATTGATTTAAAATATCCGATATTGACTGAATTGGAAAAAAAGACACGATGAGATGCCTTGTGTCACGGCCCTGAGGCACGGCCAGCCCTGCCTCTTCCTGCCCACCCCCAGGGCTCCCCCCACCCTGCCCACAGCCCAGCGCCCCATTGCAGCCCCTGCCCCA
>JANXJC010000049.1:6468250-6493359 GCA_027564655.1 Leptodon cayanensis
GCCTTGGCCTGTCCCTGTCCCCGTCCCCAGGGAGGTGCCCCCTGCCCAGGGCTGGGGCTGCCCCGCTGCCCCCGGCCACCCTGCTCCTGGTTGGGGCGCTGGGACGGGCCCTGGCTGCCGGGCCCTGCCCTGACTGACCCGTGGGGAGCCCCTGCCGCCATCCTGACACCCACGGTGCCCTGACATCTTGCACGAAACTGTATTCGAAGAATATTAGAGGTAAAAAGTCCTACACACAGGACTATTCATCAAGGCACAAAATGTCTAGAAGAAATGTTACAGTCTCATAATAAATATATTAGCACCAATTCAAAGAGCAGGTGAAATTTAACCAGGAGGGAGGTTATATAGACCAGTCAGTACTACTGCATTGATGCTCAGGACGTTATTTTCTTTCCTTCATGGTCCTGCTGCAGATATGCTCATAAGTATGATAAAGTCAAATAACTTTCCACCTAATTTCTCTACAGGAAGATGAGAATAACGATACCTTTGCTTTTGTTGAAATCTGCTTTGTAGAGATTTGGGTTTTTTGCTGAGATCTGTGGAGGAAGAACTGAGATCTACTATTTCATACGTATGCATGATATACCCCAGCCAAAATCTGCTGAAACAGTTTCCATAACTATTGTGCTTTACAACACACAGGTTGGATTATTATTCAAATACCTCTGTATTGCCACAGTCTCACGCTGGTGGAATTTGGTGAATAAGACTGTTCGTCTTCACTCTTCAGTGCCCACTCACAGTGTTCATTTCTGGAAATGAACCAAGCAAGAGTTGTGGCTTATTCATTATACATTATTTGATTTTTAAGCTTATTTTGATAGTACAAATGCTTTGTATGATCATATGGTAATGTTGAATTTGGAGACTATAGTCTGACTCACAGTGCATAAGGTACACAGTGTTCCACAGAACAGCAAAACGTTGTTTGTTACTAATTTTTAGTCTCATAAACATCATTATGGATAAATAATTTATAAAGTTACTTAACTGTTTATCAATATTTCCTTGGTACCCTTCATTTGAAACAGGTTATTCTTAAGCCCAAGTTCCTGTACCACTTTCTCAGCTTCACTAGTCAGCTCCAATCAGGACTCTCTTAACGAAACCATAAAAACTTTTAACAAAACTGATATAGGAGCTGATTTAATCTTTTCGTATGCAGGAGCCACATAGAGTCAAGTTGGAATAGAATGTGTTTCTAACTACCTGGAAACATGTATCCCTTCTAGAATATAGCCATATAATTGTGAAAAAAAAACATCTGAAAACACTAATACGTGTTATGTCCAATCTTCAAAAGGTGGCAGAACTGATGTTTTTCACGTTTGGAAATGATAGCACATATGCTGAGAATTGTCCCAGAACATTTTTGCTGCTGACTCAGTTTTATTAGGAAGTTAAAAAATTTTCCATTTACAACATTTTTTTCTCTTTGTATTTTGTCATGGTGACAAGAACCATCATTTCAGTGTAACTATAGCCAAAGTTTCTTTGGCAGAATCTGAATCTGTAGTTTCATACCTGATTAGATTTATAAACAATGACTTCTGCAGCACAACTATTGCTCCAGAAGCAAATATTTCCTAGAGAATGTTTGATCACTATCAGAAAAAAGGCAAATAGAAGGAAAATAGTTATTTTAGACAATATATGAACAATAATGTATACAAATATATTCTCAAAAATTCTAGTTGTTACCATAACTCAAGACAGTTCAGTTTTGCAAGCTTGCAAACTATTTGTATCATAGTATATGCAGAAGATTTTATTTAAGCAAAGATTTTCTTAATTTCAGCACAATTTCATAGAGATAACATAAATACTTTTTAATAGAAACAGGTAATAAAGCAGTTTAAAATTCTCCATTTCTCCTATTCTAGAATATTAATAGTATTAGCAGAAAAAAACCCTGAGCTAAGTGTAGTTATATGCTCATAGGGAAAAAAGAGAGATATCAGAATAACCTCTAACTTTAGTTGTAGTTTACTTCAGGAAACACATACAGAAAGCCTGATTGTAACTTCAGCCTGTTTAATGTTAGATAACCTATTCTCTTTCTGAGTTGTATTTGGTTGACGTTTACCAATGTCAATTTGTTTGTGTATTTAGTTATGTAAGTATGGCAATTGACATATCATAGATATATTAGGAGAATTATAATATTTATGGATTTATGTATTTTGAGTAAGAAAGACAATACTTGCACGAGTGGTTAACATTTTGTATTAGACATTTTTACATTGTGGCAATAAAAAGTCACCTTTTGGGGCAAGCTTTTCTAAGATATGTTACCTCTCCCAAAGATCTTCTTTCATACATTTAGGTGATCATGCATCTAACAAGGGGTTTAGAAGAACTTGAACAGGAAATCTAATTGGCAGAAAGCAAAATTGTTCAGTGCCTTGAAACATTAAAAATACTATCTTTGGTAAGGTAGGAGCAAGCTACCACCACTTCTTTGGTTCTGTACATTATCCACTTTCCTCAAGTGAAGAAGAATATGTTAAGATGACAAACTACATCAGGTCTACTTTTCAAGTTGCAGCTATTGGCACTGGTTGGCAGTGATTCCTTTGCAGCATAATCATAATCTTTTCTGGTTTTTAGCCTCAGTTAGAATTTGAAAGGTTCCTATTGATGTTCTTTCTGACTTCAGTTAAATCTCATCTTTATCTGGCAAAGAAAATATTTTTAATTTAATCAAGCATACCTCCAATGAAATAGCTTGTAAACTGTACTAGTACAAATTAACTGTGTGCTCAGCCTTATATAAAAAAAATGGAATGAACTTTAGGAGAGGAAATTTTGCCATGCATCTCCTTGTTTTCATCTAGATATATTGCACAAGTCAGAGAGAGCTAAGGGGATGTATTAAGTGACTGGGAGAGGATTGGAAGGAAGCAATTTTCTATACTCATGGAGAAACCTAGGGCTCTAGTGCAAGGCACTCAGACCAAGGCACCTTTGGCAGTTCTACCTTCCCGCCAGAAAGGATCTACAGTTGGCTGAGTGTCCCCACAGCTGCCCAGGGACAGCCACAGCAGGAAATGCAGTAAAAGCTAGTACCAATGCAGGTGTTCTCACTCAGCATGAAAGTCAGACAGCTGCAGGACTACAATCTGGTGAAAGCAGTTTTTCCAGTTTCTCTATCTTTCTGCTCGTTAATTAAATCTTGCTGAGCCATTTCCACATACTGCTCAGAATTTCAAGCTTTGGAAGATAATAATCTTTTAGATGAGATAAAGTAAGGTAAATGTGCTCTGAAAGTTGTATCCTACCTTTAATGTGGAAATCGTAGAACTTGGCATTGGAGGCCACAAGGCACCTGTGTACATATAAGATATGTTCTAAAAATATGTGAAGTTTAATCTGGAAAAATTAATAACTAAGGACTAACAGGTCAAAATACAATTTCATTTAGATTTATAAAACAGAATTC
Organism: Leptodon cayanensis; assembly: GCA_027564655.1. Lineage (NCBI taxonomy): Eukaryota > Metazoa > Chordata > Aves > Accipitriformes > Accipitridae > Leptodon > Leptodon cayanensis. The sequence continues at coordinate 6,471,699 of JANXJC010000049.1, forward strand.
ATGAATTATTAGCCAGATGTCAGATCTTGGTGCACATAAAGAAGAACAGTTTAAAGCCAAAAGCATGTGGTTGATTTTAAATAACCAGATGTCATGCATCTCCTCTTAGGATTTAATATTTGCTAAAGTCAGTAAGGAAGAAAAAGCTCATGTCAAAGGTGTTTTTCTTATTTCATGAGTGCTTTTTTGAGCATGAAGGCATATTAGTATCAGGATTATAAATCTTTTTGATTTATTTGTATTGTCTCCACCTTATATACTTGTATATTCTCCTTTTATTTATACACACAACCTTCAGGAATGGTAATCAGGTGGTAGTAGGTTTCATCTCCTATATCAGTGAATATCAGCTTGCCATCTAATTTATCTTTTCATATAAATTAAAATACTTTGTAGCCAGACTATAAAATTCATTTGAACTAAAATATATCCACGGTCATATGCATGAATGTGTGTGGCGGGGTGCATTGGACAGATAATTTGGTCACAAAATACATAACAGAACAGTGCACTTACTTGTGAATAAAGACAAAGCTAAAACCACACATAATTAAAACTAACAAGTTAACTTCTTCAGATTGACATCAGTGGGTTCAAATCAGCCACAGATATAGAAAAAAAAAATGTAATCCCATTGCACAGAAAATATGTGCATATGAAAAACATCAATAGAAAAAGAAATTATCTATCTGTCTTTTAAATCTGTTCTTTTAGTCATGGGACTGTTGACAACTAGATCACTCAAGTTCAGGGTTGCCAACAGGGTTGCCTATTTAGCCAAAGGGAAACAGTGGAACTTTTACCACTTACGTTCATCAGCTGTAATTCTTACTGCGAGCTGAATAAAAGTAAGTACTGACAATTTAACAGAAAGTGGCATTGTTTCTTTTTCTTAAGAAAAAGATTATTTATGCAGTGTTCTGAGAGCAGGATTGTAGTTGCTTTTCTAAATGTCACATACATTAGACAAAATTAACACTTACTTGGAATGTTTTTTGTTTTGCTTATTTGAGAAGTCAAACAATGATTTCCAACTCACTTGATGCCATCATCGCTTCACAATACTGTCTACATTTCAATTTATCTACTTTAGCTTAAAAAGATAAATACTTGTGTAGTTTTGATTTGTAATCAGCAAGGCATTCTTACTGTCACTAAACCTTTTCATTGTGGTAAATTAAATTGTTACAATATCTCACATAATACAGCAAAATATCAGACAGGTATAATGGTAGTTTTTGTTTTTAAAATTTATTGTATTTTCCTTTCTTACCACCTTTCTGTCTTTAATAGCTGTCTTGGAGGGTGGGCAGAGAGGAGAAAAAGAAACAATAAAGGTGCAATAGAAGTTGTATATTTAATTCCTCTGCCTCTCCAGAGACGTATCACCAGCAAAATTCTATAACATTTTTTATACAGATCCTTTGATATTTGTAGATAAAAGCTTTAGATGTACAGATACAATTAAAAATGTCCTTTGATATTTCCGTAAGACTTTTTGCAATTAATTAGTTTCAACATTTTTCAAGACTATATTAGCTAGAAAATTTCAACTATACCTTAAACTTCTAAACACTAGATGAATTCATACTTGGCTAAGGTGATCAGTCAAAATGATGCTGATCCTAGCCAAACTCTGACAAGTGAAAAGCAGATCACCTGTTCAGGTATTAGGCAGGCTGTAATTCTCAGTCCCTCTGTAGAACAGTAAAACTCATCAGGCACTAAAAGATTTAAGGCTTATCACTGCAACAGACTGATAGTAGCCACCACCCATCTAAAAAAATAAATTTATCAATAATCTAAGTATGCTTGTATTACTAAATTAGTTTATTGATGGTTTCTGTTTCCAATTCTGATATCTGATTTTCCATGCATATTTCTTCTCATTGCAAATCTGTATTTTTGAAGCATGTTTTTAATTTACAACAACACAGTTTTTAGTGATTATTAAAGCTGAGTCTTCATAGCTAAATTATGAGAGGTGGAGGACAGAACTCCTTTTGTGTTAGAAAGCGATCTCTCTCTAGCACTGATTTTCTTTAGGCAAGGAATGGAGTGGAGATTTAGCAGAACAAGGAATGGAAAGTCTCACTACAGTTGACTTTCTGAGTGGATGCTTGCACTGTAAGACAAAACTTTTTTTTTAGACTTCAAACAAAGGTGCTGCTGTAAGGGTGGAGGGATCCTTGCCTGTAGATACTTCCATACACAATTTGGTTGGCTTGCTTTAGTTTCCCCCCGCACACACACACTTTCCATATGTTATTCCCACCTTCATTTAACTATCCCAAATAGTAGAATGAGGGATTAAGTTACTAATATTTTAGATTTTTGAAAATTATCCTTGTAGCCGCTCACATTATCTGTCTGAATTGCATTAATGAGCGGAGTTTCCGCAGAACAGTTTTTATTCTGTTTCTCTCTTGCTTTCCTGCCCTTTTCTTCTTGTTCAGAAGAAATGCTAGCCATCAGCTTGGGTCGAGTTAAACAGTACAGAATGTATTTCTTTGGCTTATCTGTGATAGGATCTTGAATATTGGGAAAGTTTATCCTTTTATTTCTGCTGGGCGTTCCTGTGCTTAAGTATAATGGAAAGCCACTAAGAATAGAAAGAAATAATTAGATTAAGCAGAATATATTAGCGAGAGGGTACTCTGAAGCAGTACAAGGTTGTGCTGAGCAGTTTGCTATTGAAAAAGGTGAAGTTAAAATGTAAAAGAAACTGTTAAATGAGAGAGTAAATATTTTTAATGCATACACATCACTCTGTAGTACTCCTTTAGAAATGACGAAGACACGTAAGTCCCTGAGAAGCCCAGAATGCAGGTAATAAGCAGTGTCTTTTTACATTTCAATAAAAAAAAGTTATAAAACAACATGGCCAAAGCTCTAGTTTCATTATTATGGAAAATAAAGTTTAAACTGGACTCAGGATTCCCGTTGAACATAACCATTCAAAATAAAATTAAATCAATTCAGTCGTAATCTTAATAATTCCCTGGGAAATGGATGTACTTCTCAGGCTAACCCATAGCAGTTACTTCCATATATGTTAGCTTTAGGCCTCTCAAGGGTATAGTTAGAATGGCTTAGTTTACCAAGGGGCTCCTCATTACTGAGGGGTTACGTGGAAGAGTTTTTAAAAAAGGATGTACTGCAAGAAGTGTGCATTATCTTAGACGCAAGACACGTGCGACAATCTTGACCCTCAGCTGCATCATGCTGTCTTCATGGGTATGCATCTGTTCAGACTGTTGCTGACAGGTAAACTTTGAAATGTGAATAGAGATGGCTGTGAGACTCTGTGGAAAAAGCCAGATAAATTGTGCATAGTACTTTTAATAAGGGGGTATTTTTAAACTATAGTAGAGATTCCTGTCTTTAGATTAATGTCAGCTCTCTTTTACAAGCACTTCTGGTACATGGTATGATGTAGTACTTGCAGCTTATTTGTAACATAAGTACATCTACAAATACTGTTCCTGCTATCATAATTGAGAAGTGATTTGCACCACAGCTTTAATTCAAGACACTTGCCTGACACTCTGCCCCGACCAATGCATTCTTTTGTTTTATGCTCTTCAGTAATACTGTAGGAAGTAGTTTGTGTATCTTTCCATGGTACAGTCTTATTCCATATATAGTAGTCCTGGGTGATTAATAATGTTTGTTTTGAAGCTGTGATTAATTTTTTACAACAATAACAGGTAGGTTAATGAACAATAGAGTAAAATCTTGCAAGAGGAGTTCCCTGTTTTTCTCATTAGGCTGCTGAGAAATTCCTTATTAACTAAAATTAGTTATCGAATTATACAAAAGAAGTACATTTTTATCATGTTTTAGTGGTGCAGAATAGCCTTGAGTAAAGAAAACTGCAAAAAGATAAAAATATTCTATTGTTGTAAGTATTATTTGTGTATGAAAAACAAACAAACAATATTACATTGATCCAAACCCAAAACAGCAGACTCATGCTTGGCTTTCTGCATAGAAATGTGATCTGGATTCTAATTTTGATTTAATCCTGGGTAAGGACAACTGACCTAATCAAAGTCATCACAGGAGTGTAGAGCAAGGTCTTAAATACATTCAAGATTTTCATGGTCTCTTTTACTGCTGTTGATCTATAAGCAGTGCTAAGACACTAAATTTCAACATCTGTATGCTGCTGATGTTCACCTTCATTTTGGACTACAGGAAAAAAAATCAGGAACACATCTTTTTTCAGAGGTTATTTATAATCTGCTGATTTAAAGACTTAATTGTGATAGCTTCTTTTCTGAAATAGATACAAATGAAGTCCAGATATTCAGAAACCTAAATGAAAACATTCTTTTTATTAATAGCATAGAACCTTCAATCTTGCCAAATTTTGTCACTTAAAATGCTGAAGATACAAGATGTTTTCTTTATTGAGAATGGCAGTCCTACAGCCAGAGAGATACTGTTGCTTGTAAAAGTGAATAAACCATAACTTTTTAACTCAGTAACTGTATTTACAGTGATTAAAGATTTTGTGGCAGGCACTGTTGCTGTTTGAATATTAAGTACCTGCAGTAATGCTATCCTAGTAAAAGAAATAACTACTTTTAGATCAAAAAGTAAAATTATGAGTTTTCATTTACTGTGAAAAATTTGAAATTGTTTTTTTCAGAATGGGTTAAGTGGTGTTTATAATACAAATTTAGACATCTTACCCGCTTTAGGTGTGGTCTGATGAAACACTAGTCACATCACGTTGCTGTTACAATCCCGTCTAGAGCAGAGGTATTCTTGCGGAAGATACTATTATTCTTAGGTTATAGGAAGGGGAAAAAGAAAAGGGTGTTTCTAAAGCTGTACTTATTAATAGCAGTCACATTCTAAACATGCAAAGTAGTATCTCATCCTGCAGCCTTCCCAATGTGATGTTGGAAGATACACATAATTCTTGTACACTTCATTACGATATTTGTCAACCTTTTCTGAAAAAATACATTTATTTTAAAATTGATATCTGAGGAAAACAAACCAAGATATCTGAGCATATGAATGATTCATCAAGAAATACATTCTCCATAAAAATATCAGGCTTCATAATTCTTATTACAGTGGGGGTCCTTTCACATTTTTCACCAGAAATATATGTAGAGATTACTTGATTTCTTTTATAGAAATATGTTGTCTAGTACTGATTCAAAGTCAGAATTTTATTTTTGATTGAAGGTGATGAAATGAAAAATCTTGCTAAGTCTCTATCTTCTTTGCACCCACATATGCATATCTTTTAATCAGTGCATCAGGGAACAAATCTAGAATTCACAGCAGCATCACACCTGTGTGCAATTAATGAAAGGTTTGGCAAAGCAGCCTCTCCATACACTCTGGTTACACTGAAGAGCAAGAATAACCATATATGTTTGACTTAACTCCTTCTAATTTTTCATATTGAAATTTCAAACTAGAAACAATATTTTTTCCTTCATAAAAAAAGAAACTGCTTAATTTAGTCTTAATTTGATTCCATTTAAAATTCTTCTAAAGTACATTGCTGCTATTTCAACATTACATTACTTCAACAGTAAATTGTAGTTATAAATTATGAAGTTATATTAGTCTTTTCTCCATCAGATATACCAGAAGTTTTTAATGATATTTTTATTGAGACTTTAATTGGAAGCTATTTTGCTGAGTTATTTATAATGTATTGAAAGGAGGAACATTTCTATAGGCATTCAGTAGAAAATAATACAAATATCACAAAAGAAGAACAATTCTTTTTGTATTTTTACTTCTATTTCTCACCTTAAAATTACTGGAATGTTGTCCTTTTGCAAATTCCATAGTTTCTTTTAAAAATAATCATCAAGCAGTCAGGAGACACCTGGAATAAGATGAGGAATAGTTGAAATAACTGAGCTGGTTTCTCCTAGTTTTGTTTGTTTGTTTTTTAACCATAAAATGCTCAAATTCCACTACCATGTGAGAATAATTTCTAGTACACAGAAACCTTCAAATGTAAAGCCTACTTCATAACCTGCTCTATTTATATTTCTGGATGTTGGGAATCGGTGCTAGTTCTGCCAAGCTGAGGCCTGTCGAAGTATACTTAGCTATAATGAGCAATCCAGTTTCAGGTGTTACATGTTAATTTTCACTAAAGAGTGTAATGAATAACAGAGAGTCAAGATTATATTTACAGTGAATCTTTAAGAACAAAAGTAATTTTACCACAACTTTGCTATACATGCTGTGAAGTACTGAATAGCCTAACACCAGTCAAATGTAATATGTAGTTTTTCTTGTCTCAATTCTAATAAGCAAAGAACTTCAATCAGCAGCACAGACCTGTACAAGATAAATTGTCTACATTTATCTGCTGTAACTCTTTGCACCTGTGAATCAATTTAACTTGCACAGGTGAAGTCAGAACTGGACTAACAAGCTAGGCAAAATATTACCTCTAGATAAGCTTCTTCCTGGTATGCTTTATTGCTATGCTAGAACAAAGTTAAGGATTTTTTTGAAGATGTTGTTATTTGATGTTGCTTGTAAGTTTTATGTTCTGTTTTAAAGTTGCTTAGGCAGGAGAGAGGTGTTAAATGCATAAATGGTTTTATTTGTGTAATCCTGTTATGCCTGTGTGTAGCCTGTTGTTGTTTGCTTTGAAAGTTTTATGACAAATACCCTTGTTATGTGATGATAATTTTGTTCAAAGATCACTACTTAAGTTTTTAGGTTAATATTGTTAATGGATGATGTCAAATTAATACTACTGAATTGAAAAAATAGAAGCAAAGCTTTGTTATGATTGGTTGTTTAGTACATGCTAGAACTTAGAAGAAAATGGGGAAAAAACATTATTCCTCTTTTGAATTTCTAATTTTAGAGAGATATTCTAGAAAACAGTTACATTAACCATGTCTTCTTCCTAGTCTGTATATCAAAGAAACAGAATTACACTGTGTTTTTCCACACCGACTAGTCTATACACAAGGCTTTGTGGTGTCTCATTTCAGGTGTTTTTTTGTTACTGACTTATCCCTTCTGTAACTAACTATATCTTCCTAGGTTTGCTTTTTTATTACATAAGTTTGGGCTTTGCTGTTGCTGCAGAGATGAGATGAAAAGTTATAGAGGTTTTTTTGCTGCTATTTTCTCCTTTATGCTTTGAAGGTATCTTCTACTGTCAAATTGTTTTCTATTTATTTTCATCATCTAAGGGAGCATGTCTGGGGTTGAGGTACAATAAAGGATGACCTTCGATCCTTGTATTTTCAAATACATTGTGATGTTTATTTCTTCACTTGTATGAAATTGTGTGGGGTAATATGAAATAATAGTAAGATTAAAAACAGGTTTCATCAACAGAGAACTACTGACCTATTTATGTGTTTTTTGAGAATACTTCAGGAAGCCCCATTTCAAAAATATCCAATTTTAGCGCTTCATACCCCTTGCTATTTTCCAATTTACCTGATAGGAATGTTCTGATTTATTGCTATTTGTGCTTGAAGTACTTTATTGGTTTTGGCTTGAACAGTAATGTGGTTTAATTTCTTATATCTGCTAAAGAAATTGCATCAATATAGTAAATATTATTAACTTCTATGTTTTGAAAAAGACTTGCTCTAACTTTCTCCTTCGAGACAAATTAAATAATCTTCTTCATTGGCTTAATAATCCTGAAAAGGATCAGGTCTTTTCCTTTATGACCCCAAAGGAATGGGTCTTGACATTTCAAAAGTCAAAATTTAACTTTCATGTTCTGTTAATGCTTCTCTGTGGATCTTGGAAAAAGCAGGTCAGACATGCTGCCAATGTTCAAATGTAGCTAAAGTGAAGGGAGTTTATCCCACGCTAGTCAGGGGTGCAACAGTCCAGTTGACAGCTAAAGCCAAACATATCAAAACACATGTTCTAGATTATTGATGCTGTCTACAGTCTTTATCATATTTTCCCTGTACAATATTCTTACAAAAATAATGACCACAGTCTCATTCTCTCGATGAGTGCGTGAATGTTCTTAGTATGTACTTACTAAGAATAGTTTACATACCTGGAGACTTATAGGAAGACAATTCAGTTCCTTGTGTGAAGGTCATGTGTTAGCAAGCTTGCATGTTGGCAAAACCTGTTGTGTAATTATTACAGAGATAGGCCTAACATCAAGGTCAATGGTCATGTGAGACTGAAAAGGAAGGATATGTTTGCAAGTAAAAATATAAAAATAGCTGACTATTCCACTTATTTTTTTTCAATAAACACGTAAAATTGCTTATCAAATCTGGCACCATAGGTGTGTCAGGTTCCTTGCTACCTTTCCCTGATAGTACTTCATAGTACTTTCTCTAGTAGTTCCCTAGCATCATGAAGAGTTGCAATCCACAAGCTTATTTAGTACAAAAACTTTTTGGTTTTGTTGGGTTTTTGTTTTGTTTTGTTTTTTTTTCTTAAATTTGATTCTTTTATCAAAGTTGATGATATATTTCATCAAAGTTTATAAAAGCTGTCATCTGCATAGTTTGGTCCACACAAATTCACATGGTAATTTCCCAAATTTACAGTATAATTTTTTTAATTAAATTTGAATGCATCTTTAACAATGGTATAAAATCAAGATTCCTCAAGGAATTGGCAATTACTATAGAATGTAGCAGAACAGAACATGAGTTTTGGTTATAGCATTACTGTTGGTCTATTATGCGTAATTCTTTTTGTGCCTTTTTTTCCTGAAGAATACAGTTTTCTTTCCCAAAAAGTAGTTAATGATAGTGATCATTTTTGTTTTGTTTGGTTGAAAATGGATGTCCAGGAGAAAAGAGCTGAAAAAGAGGTTCTGAGGATTTTTAAGACATCTGTGGCAAAGAATTCAACATATACTTAGCAGTACTCCCAATAGTACTACTTCTTTCACATGGTGTACTGACACGTTTGGTTTTTTGTTTGTTTTATTTTATTTTTGAATCATAAATTCTCTGTTACAGATTTTCACTTCTAAAGATATTTTCAGCTCTGATCAAAGTTACTTAACTTCCTCTCAGATAAAATGAATGTGCATCAATTTCTTTAGAAACTGAGAATTTGTTTGAGGTATGGGCAATGGAGCAGGCTCCTTGGATGCATTCAGAGACTGCAGGAAGTGAAGAATGGTGGCAAGTGAGTTCTGTATCTTATGAATGGGTTGAAATGTGATTAGTTACAAAGGAATAACATACTGTGTAAGTTATGATGTGTATATAACTTGATTTTTAAAATGTGAATTGATTTCCTACAGTAGGAATGATGGAACGTAGCCAGAGACTATCCTAGTGGGAGATAAGATATGTGTAGTTGCTAAAGAAACCAGGAAAGATGCATAAAGTAGCTGTTGTCTTACTATTTTATTTTTGGATTTGGGTTTTGTTGGGTTTTTTTGTTGTTTTTAACTTGATACAGACTCAGGGTTTGGTTTTGTGTGGTGTTTTGGTTTGGGTGTTTTTAGCTTTGGTTTTGGGGTTGCTTTGTGGTGTGGGGTTTTTTTTGCTTTGGTTTGGGGTTTTTTTTCTTTGTTTTGGTTGTTTGGTTGTTGTGTTTTTTTGTTGTGGTTTTGTGTTGTTTTGTTTTTAATAGAAATGTCTAGGTTTGGGTTTTTTTCACCTTTTTTTACTGAGCATCTTTTGTCTCCTGGCAGTGGAATAAACTTCTTGAGTCACAGAAGTCACATAATGCCCACATAATTGATGGGAGTGGGAGGTGTTGCTTGTTCATGTCCTTGAAATGAATTTTAAAAAAAAATAAATCCTAGTATCAGACAATCCCCTTATTAAGTGAAGATTCGTGCAGCTGTAGCTGCTATTCATCATGAAAAGACTACCTGCTATACTGCTGTTAACAGGTGGTGGAATGTTAGTAAGGAAGGTTCCTTAAAGCTATGAGTAAAGAAATCTGGCTTCTCAACCTGACATCATGACATAGGAATTCTCAGTATTCTGTACATGATGAGTTTTTTTTATTTAGAAATATTTAGCTTTTCAGAGCTATCGCAAATCATTTTGGCTGTGTCTGTCTATATTAGTTTTATGGCTCGAGGACCTGCCACTTAGATGACCTGTGATACCAGTCTTGGGACAGTGGTGTCATGCTCTGTCGCATGTCAGTTACGAAAATGTTTGAGCTTATATTCTTTAAAGAAATATTTCTTACCTCCTATTTTAATACTGTAAATTTTAATGCAAAGGTATTTCATTATTCAGAAATGAGCTTTTCAAAATCAATTTTTTTTTTACTTTTCCTCACCATGTTCCTTTCATATATCTGATAATCTAAAATACTACAATTTTTCATAATAATGTTGAACAGCCTCTGGCTAATTACTGAGAAAATTATGAAAATATATGTATTGGCTAGATGATATACAGTCATGCAGAGGGGAAAACTGGTCTTATTATAGGGTATTTAAAACTCAGGAGGTATACTAAGAGCAAGTAGTAGCATTAAGAATCCATGCAACCTGGAAAAGACTGGTACCTGTGCTTTAACTACTGTGATTAGAATAATCAATTCAAGCTTATACCTAATGTTTGGGGGACTGGGGTCACGGTCTTCAGTTTAGAAAGGGAGGGAGAAATAAAAACTGAATAAAACAATACTTAGTGAAGAATATGGCAGAAAGTTTTATTTTGGATAAATTACTTGCACTTAAAAATGTGGTTCTAGTTTTGATAAAGCCTGACCAATGAGAATCTTGTTCAAGTTACTGTGGAGCGGCCTTAATGCTGTAAATAATCCTGTTGGCCAAGTCCCAGTACTGTGCAGATGAGAAAAGGATGCAGGAAATTCTGTTGTTTACACATGTGTCTGTAACACTGAGAAGCAAGAGGAGCCCAGCAAATCCAGAGGGTAAGGGGTCTTAAGCTTGTGGGTTTACTGTTTAATTTTTATATTTCTCTTCGGGGACAAAGTATGGGTTACTATCATGCTGATGGTAAGGAGGAAAATAATCTTAAATGCCCAGCAAAAGTATTGAAAATCAGAAAAGAGATGGGATTTGATGCGGCTAAGTTAGAACTAGCTAGATTTTTTTTCTTCTGTCCTTTTCATTACTATTGGGTAGTACTAATTCTAACACCCCATAAAACATAGCTTGTTTTTCAGATGTAGTAAGGTCTTTATTTACCATAACCAGGTACATTTTCAAAATTTTCATAGTGGTAGTTTATTAAATGATTATTTCTTATTTTGGATTTAGGAATCAGTATAAATGCAGAAAGTTCAAAGATTATACTGTATCAATACTGAAAACTTTTTTTAAATAACTATGTGAAATGCTTCTGCAATAGGATAAACTGGTAAAGCTTTGGTAAATTTTAATCATTATCGATATGATGAACAAAAGTGTCATGAGAGTAGTTACAAGTTTGCAGCAGTTCATATTGTGGGTTTTTTTTGTTAGAAAGCAGCGTTTTCACAGTGTTTTTATTTCCATAAATTCCACTAATGAGTTGTACAATCCTAACTTCCTTCAGAAAATATCTGATGATAGGATAAGAAAAAAGTGTGTTCTTATAGCTATAAAATATTATTCTAATGCAAGGAAATATAATTTATTGATACTATGATTTGTTGATGCTGGAGAAAGATATTTAGTTTGTCAGTATTTGAAAGGCAAATATCCCAGATGGTATGAGACTGTATGGATGATCCGTCACCAATGAAAACCAAGGGCCAAATGTCAAAAATAATATTGATGAGTTTAATAAGTATATTTAACAGATGCTACTAACAGGCCTCCTACTGACTATCCAGATATAGCTGAATTTTGTGTGTCTTGGTTGTAATAATCAGTGAGAACTGTGTTGTGAAGCAGACTTTGCTATGAATAATCTGATTGCTAGAAGCCTAGTTTTTGGTTTAGATTACCTATGTTAGAAAATCTACTTTTTTTTTTAGTTTCTGAATGCAATTCTTTGCATAGTATAATGAAGATAAAAGGATTTTTGTAGTATGTTGGGTATCATTAATGAAGTAGTCATATTGCTCTGTCATGAAATCTCCTGGAGAATTCTACAAAAAACTTAGTGAAAAATGTGAAATAGGATGTCTGTCATTTTTATGTATTTGCATGTAGTCGGTTTTGAATTGAGTCTACTCTTTCACCTTAAACATAAGGTTTTAATGTTAACTTCATGTAGATCTGAGAAATAAATCATTGTAACACGAATATTCTAAAGCAGCTGGTAATGAACAGACTTGAAATGCTGTCATTGACTTTAGCACCAAGAGGGGTAGATCTTGGAATCATTTAAAGTGTACAAATTTGATATTCTACTAGTTGACTCTTCTGTGGATTGAAGAGACTAGCAAATGGTACCCACAATAATAATTCCATATTGATAACCATTATTCCTTTAGAATCTGCTAAATTTAACAAACAGAAAAATAAAATCTTATGTTTGAAATTGCTTTTCATAAAGCATTCAGAATAAAGAAACATGTCTACTACCACTTTTACTAAACAAGTTTTGTTTTACCCTTTTCTTCTGAAGTATAATTGGCAAGAACATATGGACATTTAAGGGAGTATTCTGTCAGGAAAAACTACTAGTGCAAATTTTAATTCAACTATCTATATCTTTGTAGCCTAAGAAATACTCTTACAATGAAGTATATGCTATTTTTATTTAAATACCGTTTTCTACTTTTTTTTTGCCTTTTTTTCTATATCAAATACTTTTAACAATTGCTAATAAATGAAGAAGCCACGACAATAGTACAGCTACAGAAAAAAGTATAAGCAGAATTCCAAGGGAAAAGCAATTTTAACATTGACTTTCAGGCTACATTAATTGGATCTGTAAACAGGCATATGTAGCATGTTTTCTGAAGTGTATACTACAGCTTTTCATTGTTGGGCTTGATTTTGTCTGCTTCAAAAACTGTAAACAACCCACTGAATGCTCCAGCATCACGAAAAGGAATATAGGGCACCATGGTGCATGCAAGCTTTCCAGGCTACTGAGTAGACCTGTCCTGCTGTCCATCACTAACAGTGTTATCAAGGTATTAAAATATATATTAAAAAAAAAAAAAAAGTCGCACTAGAATGAACTTTCCTGTTCCAAGGGTCCTTGTTTGTGCAATGCAAGGTACTTCAGAGAGACACGTGAAATTAGGCTCCCTAGAGGAGGTAGGAAACAATTCCTTCTAGGCCAGTAAATCATTTATACACATGTGAAAGGTGCTGTTTCTAATGTCATTATTGTTACTTTAATTGAGAAGACTGGGTGTGGTTATGGTGCATTGTGAACTTCATAAACATGATCTATCTTATAAGTAGTTGTCAGTGGGTCTAAAGGCAATTATCTTTCTGTGATGGAGGTATCCCAAGCAAACTGAATTTGGAAACAGCAGTTTTAGGGGAAGTCCTATGGAAAACAGATAAGTACTTTATTTGCATTTATATTAAAATATATTTCAGTAAAATGGAGAAAAGGGAAGAAAGAATAAGAACAAATCTTTGAGTAATATCGAAATCCTCAATTTAAGTTTCTGTGTTTTGTTTTTCTAGTGCGGATTGATGTATAACTTGTTTTCTTAGAAATTCTTTGTGCCCATCCTCTTTAATGACTGTCTGTTCTTTAGCTTCCTTGTTCCTACTTTTCACTTCTTTTTCAGCTTTGAATCTTCCACTGTACTTAACTAAGTAAGTCACAATGGTAACTGAAAACTGAACATTAATCTCACAATTTTGTAGGGGCTGCTTTCATGTACGAGATTTTTCCCACATTCCCAAAATAGGAGATCTTTATTGCAGTTACAATTTATGTCTGGTAACTATATAACTAATAAAATAGGTAAATTGGCTTCTAAACAGCACTTTTATTGTTATTGATAGTCCATTCCATTTGTAGGGACCCTTACTGGGCTTTTCTTTTCCAAGCTGTTAGAAAACCCTTTTTTCCTCTCCTGTGCATTTCAATAAGGTATTAACAGGATTGTACAACAGAGATTTACTTTTTGTTTAACTGACATCACGTAAAGCTGTATCTATATATATAAACTGCATTATCTTGGTATTAATTTCTTATTAAGGCTGCCAGAAACCATATTCTGCATTCCTTTGGAAAAGCAGGTTTCTAATCAAAGGACACTTTTGCTCCTATTCCCTTTGAAGTCCGTACAATAATCTTTCATTAAATGGTTTATTGTGAAAATGATCTTCCCTGAACAACTTGATTATCTGCTCATGCTGATTTGAGTAATCTAAGTCTGATTTACATTGGGTTAAATGGGACAGGTTTTATGCCAAATCCATTCTTATTTAACGTCAATCACATTACTGGAGGAATATCAGGGAGGAAGTTCCATAAAAGCTCTTATTTTGATTATTGTTTTTTTAAATGTATTTTTGGTTGACTTGCAGGTTTCTCCATGAATTTTGTAGGTATCCATGTTGGCAAAAGAATGCCAACTTCCCTTCTGTCTGAAGGACAATATTCAAAAGAAAGTATGCTGAGTAACCATTACTTATACAACTAATTTCTTGTCTTCTGGTGGGGCTACTCACTGGCCTGCTGTGGGCACTGAGAGAATAAATAGAGGTTCTTCTCTATGCATTTAAGTGATGTCTAGGATACAAAACATGGTACTTTGTGGATTATTTTATGTGACAACTCTAGTAACTATAGAACCATGGTTTATGTGACAATATGAATTTTCTTAAGTACATTTGCTTCAAAGAAGACTCAATGAAGTTGGAATCATGACAGGATGCTATCTTACAGCATTAAATCCCGCACAGGACTCCTTGAACTGTTGAAAGACATAAGATGGTGTTTAAATACTAAAGTGGTTAAGGACAAGTAAGATTAATTACATATAAATGTCCAAGAAGTAATTTTTTTTAAAGAATATTCTTTAAAGACTTAATTATAGAAGAAATGGCTTCTAAAACTATTCTGATAAAACTGAGTGCATCTCTGCAAAGCAGAGCTGTTAATTCTGATACAACTATATCAAAGTAGTTGAATAAGCTAAAGGGACAGGCTCTGACCCAAAGAAGACAAAATATTCATGAGCATTCTTACTTGTCTGTTTATGTGGGTGAGAAAGTCACTTGTTTCCAAATTAACTCTGAGTAGTGTTTTGAAGAAAAATTGTTTTGTGTCCTAATAGGCATTGGAATGTTTTACGTCTTGGTGTGAAACAATGCATCGGATATCTGTGATTAATTTTCCCCGTTCCCAGTGTTATGAAACTGCTTGTGAAAGTAGGTCATGTTTTGAATAGAAAAAGATCATAAATTATTTCAACTATAACGACAATTCTTAATCTCTCCTATCAAAGCATATTATTTTAACATTGTCAAGAATTTAAAAAAATTGAAGAATTTCTCAGAATATAAGCAGGGATTAAAACCGTAACTTTTTCACAGATATACCTTTACATCTTCACATACTGAAAACAAACAAAAAATAGAAGCCCCCTCAGTGTTGTTTTGTTAATGAGCAAAACCAGCCTGTAAATGAAAATGAAGCTATCCAGTTTAAAGTCACTTTCCACCTGAGTAACACACAAAGTTGTTAGAAATGTTGTACAAACTATCGAAGATAAACTTGTGATGATTCTATACATTTAAGTGACCTCTACTGTTTGGATGGACAGGTTTTAGCATTGTGTCTGACCTAATCAGTGTTCAGTAAAGTGCTCTTCAGAATAGTTAAAGAAGTCCATCTTCAGTTGCCTTTTTCAACTTCCTTCTAAAACTGAAAGGAGCACAGCTGGCCTAATCTATAGCCCAATCTGAAAAATAGAGGTGGAGGGAACCACAAACTCAAACAAAAACACAGATCTTTGAAGTCTTCAGTGCCATTTGGGAGTAGCTGAACATCTTATATTTTGGCTGTATCCAATATGAATTCTACAGAGGTGCTCACAAAGAGATTAATTTGGCTTTAAAAAATAAAAAAAATAAATATAACATTAAATATTAGTAGAATGCTAATGTTAGCAATGGCTGGGAAAGGAACCTAATCATTGAGAACCTGACATGATACAATGGTCTTTGGTCTGAATAGTGTACTGTAAGCTTATTTGCAAGTAAGCTTTAAATATTTATGTTTCAGATATCTTAAACTGATTAACAAACAGCCTGGATGAAAATGAACAGCTGAATGAAATGTTTTTAGCTTTCTTTTCTTCTTTGACTTTAATTTACAACTGGCTTTAATGCTTGCAAATTTTAAGACTTCTAAAACCAATTATGACTGACATACTCAAAGGCAGATCTAACTTTGTGGATGATGTACATCTTGGTTATTATTCCCATACATTTTGGGAGTCTTCCCTCTTTCTGGAAACTTCAGAGCAAAGCCATGAAAGATATTTTTTGTCATGTCAAAGGGTTGTCTGTCAGTATAAGCAAAATAGTGCATGTGTGTACTGGCCGAGCTGTGTATCTTGTATTAACACACTGACAACTCTGATTGTGTGGAGTCTTTTGAGATTCTCTGTTATTGACTGACAACTGGTTCTGTCACAACTGAGCTGAGCAACCTGCTACTTGCTTAGCCTACTCATCTCCAATAAAGGGGCTATGACACCTTTAGCACTGCTGTTCATTTCAATGTGGGGTAAAAAATGTTTGTCACACTAAATACTCACTGAAACTAACTTACTCTGCGTTCTGAACAAACAGAAGAGGAAGAATTATGCACTTGATTATTCTTTGCCTCAGCTTTGGAACTGCTGAAAAAAAAATCAGAAACCATTTTAATGGGATTAAAAGCAAATATCATTGTGTCTGAAGAACAAGATGCCTATGTGTTTTCATAAATTGCACAAAGTGTTCATTTGCATCTTTAGCCATAAGCACTAAAAAAAGATAGTGTTTCAGTATACTGAACCAATATTAACTAATGTGAACCCTATTATTCTGAAACAATCACCTGCTTCAAGTTTGAGAACAGATTACTATTGTTCTAAAAAAAAATCTCTATATGCTATTCAGGAGATGCCTATTAGATCAGTCTGTTAAATGATATGAATTCATTTGTATGAATTACCCTTGCTTAGTTTAAATAGATGCTGAATTTGGCATGAATTGAAGTTATTTTTCAGATTATTATTCATAGCCTGTCTTTCCTAACAATCATACAGAGCATCATTCAGACAATAAAGGTATTCCATGGTAGATTACCAATCTCTGCATAGAATCAATGACATCAGATTAGAACTCTGGTGAGTCAGCTCCTTGCTTAGTCTAGAATTTTACACTGGATTTGGTAGAACCGTTTGTAAGTAGGTTACCCTGAAAAGATCTAAAACTTTGACAGTTCACTTACCCTAATTACCTAGGAAGTTGACTTTGCCTCTTTTCTTCTTGATCATATCCTAATAAAAAGTGATAGGCAACCTCAAAGGAGAGCTAGCCAAGCAAACTTGTGTTTCAAAAGCTACAGTTAGTCAGTTAAATTGGGTTAAGCTTGTCTTGGCTTCTGCTTAATACTTAGTTCTGTTGGAGATTGTCTGGGAAAGTTGTACATTTCACACATGCTTCCCCCCCACCCCATGATCTGATTAAACAACTTATTTTTTCAAGCACAGTGGCTGAGAAATGAGTATCAGTTCTACAGACTCTAATGTATTAAAAATTATGGTTGATATATTGTGAAGGTTTGTAATCAAAACATTCTTGGGGAAATGAAGTTACCGTAAATTATATTTAAAGCAGTACTTCAGAGCTGCTTTTGGCCTTATGGGTTGTAAATGACAACATCTGCATGTACAAATATTTATGTTACCTATATTTAACCCTGATGATTTGAATACATCTTCAAATACATGTGAAGAAACATCAGCTTGTCAATGTAAAAGATCTTGGAAGATACTGCAATGATATGTAATGACTTGTGTTAACTGTTAGACCTAAATTGCAATAAGTATATAATACTGATTCTTATCTTGAAGTAGTATCCAAACTGCTTAGAGTTTGTTGAAAGTAGCAGCCAAAAAAAGGAGAAGAAAAAAATAGTAGAATGTTTAGTCTTTAAATTTATTGTAATCTGTGACTACCTTCCAAGTTGTCTTCTTTATGAATGTGTGTGTGTACAGTATGTATATAATCTGTATAATATTATATAAAATATATTCATGTGTTTAAAAAGAAATTGAAACAGCGAAGAGGATTTTACTTAAAAATGGAGATTTAGACACAGGGAGAAAATGGTAAAAGGAAAAGCAGTGTGTAGGACCACAGAGAAGTGGACCAAGTTCTCTTCTGGTGCACCCTTTCACAAACAGAATTACAGCATTTCATTTTGAGCAGGAACTTCTAAGACCACAATTGGCAACAACAATGTAAGATATGCTGTGAAAGAATTCTTGGCCTTAGTTACAGCTTTTAATTGTTGGCACCTTATGTCTTACTGTAACTTAAAAGACCAAAATCTCTTTTACCTAGGGGTGCTTTTATTCTGTGAAAAGAAAAAAAAAATGCTCTGTTCTTAAAAGCTTTTAGCCATGTTGGTTTGACTGCTTCTGTGGTCAAAATTCTCCTATTGGCACAGAAAATTTCCACTGTATTTTACAGAAGCTATTCACACATTGAGAGAAATATATTATCTCCTGGTTACAGGAGTCACAGTAAAGTTAATAGTTTCAATAAAAACATCAGTCCAAATATGAAATTTTGTGGAACTTTATGGAGTATTAAATATTTCCTGCAAGTTGCTAATTGTTGCTGTTACAGAAATATCTGTTTCTGGATTATTTCCACCTGTGCTTAGAATTGACTTTCAGCCTGGGAAGTATCTGGGAACGCTTGATTTTCTTGTGCACCACTTTTTTCACACACAGTGCTCTGTATAGTCACGGTTTCTGTTGGCAGAACAGGTTTATGGGGATAAAGTCAAGGTTTATACACATTCTTCTTTATTCTTTTTTCTTGTGCCTTACAGCTGTGCCTTTCCACATTGCTACATCAGTGCCTACCCCATAGTGGAAATAAGACTATTAGTTTGCTTCTAATTCAATTAGCTTAGAAAGTGATGAAGAGAGACAGAAGAAAATTGTGTGGCATCTTATCTCTGTAAGAAGCCAAGTGAATCGCTGAGAATAGTAAGTATTAGGCATGCACCGTAGGTCTTTTCTCAGAAAGGAAGAAAAATATCTGAAGATGAAAAAGGGTAATCTTTCACAGGGATTTGTCTTCCAGATTTGAACAATCTGGCTACCCCTCCACCACAAGAAAAAGTAAGTTACGTTAAATATAATGTAACAACCCTTATTTTCAGAGTAGTTCTGTACTGTGGTATTTATTTGGATTTAACTTTTCTTAAAATTTTTATCATACTTATGCAAAACCAGAGATTTAATTAGTTATATCCAGTGTTTGTCTTGCTAGGTGCTGCTTGGTTCCAAAGTAGCCAAGTATTAAATTATTCCAAACTTCAAATACTTAAACTAGTTTACAGATTCAAGCATTGTCTGATGTGTGAGGAATAGATGTACTTTTGAGTGTCTCTTGCCTTCTGCAAACTTATTTTAAGAACAAATCTTTTCTTTGTATATCAGCATTTCTATTCTATCTCCTGGAAACAAGAAGCAGAGACTTGCGATAAATCAAGTAGAAAAGTTACCCAGTTGAATTGTATGTTGTTAATATGCAATCAGGTTTCAATATCTCAAGATACTTTAAAACTGCATTTCTTTCTAGAATATTTGTGTTTGATGCATGGATGACAGTGTGTAGACCCTGGTATCTATTACAGAAGCAATATAAATATAATCTCATAAAATGATCCAGTTCTTACCGAATTAGAGATTTTCAAGAGCGGATTGTAGCAGTCTTAAATATGTAAGCATTAAGTGTTGCATTCTTTGTGTTTTTTTGGTTTGGTTTTGTGTTGTTTTTTAGTTTGGAATGGAAGCAAGAAAATTCCAAGAAAACACGTTGATCCCCTTGAACCATAAGATAAATTGGCAGGTGTTTTGAAGCAGATAGTCTGGGTTTACCTTTCAAGCGTTATAGTGAAAATGGATTAAATGGGAATGTAGTTAAGAGAAAATCTTTCCCATATGTCACTGAATTCTTAAGGAGACACAATGTGTTTATTTTTTTCTGTAGATGTGTGAGGGAATTCTGACGCTAACATGTGTAATAGAATATCAAGATTTTGTTATTTAGAAGTATGTAAATAACAAATCATTACTTATAATATGCAACATTGAAAACAAAATGCTTTTTTTTTCCACAAAATCTGCTGGGTTTTTTTTAAATTTCAAGAATAAAGTTGGTTAGAACAAAGTTCTAGAGAATGAATATGTTCACATGAAAATCAGTAACTCAAGGTATTCCTATATTCTTCCTATTAAATGTTATTTACATTGTAAAATTACTTGATTTTTAAAAAGAAATTAGCTGGAATAGTTGCAAAAGTAAAAAATGTAGATATATACCGTATGGTTCTTAACAACAATGCAGAACCGCTGCTTCTAAGGCAGTGTTGTCACCAAGTCGGCCTATTATGGCAGTTCTCTGTACTTACATGGTGTTTTGTGAACCATTTGGCTAAAAGTTATGTATTCAGAGGTTCAAAATTTGTGATCTTGATTTCCCCACCGGGGGGCCCCCCCCCCCCGCCATTTCCTGGCTGTTATCGTGATGTTATTAAAACTGGGAGAAGCAGGCAAGCACAGCTCCTCAGAAATCGCACTGCTCAGAGAATGATGGAATAGTTGAGGTTAGAGTGGACCTCTAGAGATCATAGAATCCAGCCCCCCCTACTCAGAGCAGATTACTCAGGATTTCTGTATAGCATGCCTTTGTTTCAGAAGAACTGCTGTTAGACTAGAGATTTTATTTTCTCTAAAATGGGCAGGACCACTTCCACTTGGAATTGTAAATCTTATTTCAAAGGATTGGAGTAGGTTATGGGGAAAGATAGCAAATGAGGATAAACTGGCGATGTGACTGGTGTGGCCAGCCTGAGGGCCACTGAGGGCTATTTAATGTTTCATCTCATGAAGTTATGAATTATATATATATATAAAAATATATATATACACATATATAAAATTTTACCCTACATATCTTCATGTGAATTCTGAAAACCTTCAGGAGAAGCAAGCTACTATTAACAATAGAAAGAATTCCTCCTCTTGAGTTAGAGAATTTTTGTTTCTTGCCATGAATACTGGAATATTGAGGAGTAGTATATTTTATATTGTTGTATAGTGTAAAATGCTTATTTCAGCGTTACGGTTATTGCTTTATTTTCCTTTGGGTTTTGGATAATCCTGTCTTGCTTCTGACTAAATCAGAAAAAGATTCAGCTATTTCCCAAGTACTCCTTTCACTTAAATCCCTCTGTAGTTTATAGCCTTTCAGTCACTACCTTTAATGTGCTTGTCCTTTACCTTTTCTCCTGGGAATTTAGCTATACATGGACTGCTAATATAATAATACACTTTCTGAGGGTACTTCAGAAACACCTTGTCTGTCACAATATTTTATATGGTAGTAAAATGCGATTTTCCCTGCAGAGCTACCATTTTCCTGAAGTTACTTTCTGGTTTTGAACTTTATTAGGCTTGATAGAGTAGTTAAAATTTGTTTCTGGTTTTTTTTCAGTAGAAGGCCAAGCTGAAACTTAGGTCTCTCTCTCTCTCTTTTTTTTTTTTTTTTTTTTTTTTTTTT
>JANXJC010000049.1:6494355-6512548 GCA_027564655.1 Leptodon cayanensis
ATTCCCCCCCCCCCAACATATAAAGACATCAAACAATGGTTGAATCATCTTTATACAGACTAGTCCAACATATGAATTCATTAATTCATTATTTCGTTAGTTCATGAACTCTCTAACTCACAAGTTCTCTAATTTGTAACTTGTCTGAGCAAAATAGTTACTGAGCTGTTGGTGAGTGTGGTCATTCTTTATCCCTCCAACATGGTGTGGGTGTCTCCCATATCACACTGGCAAGCATGAAAGCCTCAGCAGTCTGGCTGCTGTTGGATCTGCTTCAGAAACTTTAGGGGTAAGCTGAGGTATTTAAACTTTTCAGCTCAGAAGTTTGGTTTATAGCATTTCCATGAGTAAGCGGATTCTGAAGAAACTGCCAGGCAGTTACTTTGCAAAGATGCAAAAGGTGATGGCTGCAGGTGATATCAGCCCCTGTCTCTTCCTGTCCACTGTGTCCTGTGTACGTGTTGCTCTCACTTTGACCTAATGGTGCTGCTCCCAGCACATGTCAGGCTTTAGCATGAGCTGTGTGTTCATTGTTATTGTATTTTTACTTCTCTTTCCTCTAAACATTTTCCAGGTCATTCTGGTTACCCTAGCTTCAGTTTCTCCTAATACTGACAACTTGTTTGCTAGGGTTTCAGTATCAAATTAATTCAATTCTTATACCAATTTCACCCAAAAGAGTTTGAACAATATATCTTTTAGTTCTATGTCCTATTGGTCTATGGCTTTGTAGCCACGAGTCATAGAGATGGTCACTATAATCAGTACAAGTCTTGTTCCATGCAGGAATGTATACATCAGTTAAGTTCAAATGTACGTTCATTGTCATTAATTTTGAAGCTATAATCACAGGCTCCTGTCCATCGTGCAACTGCATTAATTGAAGGGTACTTTTATTAAGAAGTTGTCTGGATTGTTTTTTAAGATACACAATCATGAACAAATGGTATCTTAATTTTGTCCTTTTATTTGCCCAGTGATTATTAGGAGTGTTTATGAAAAAATTGCCATGTGTTATTTTCTCCTTGTGTACAGTTAGTGTAACTATTGCGGGCCACTAGTGTATGACTAGCTGCCTTACATGCCTGTAGTACCCATTTCACTCTGTCACAACCATATACAGCTTCACATCTAGTGATACCACACATAGTTAAATTCAGGTTAACTTTAGATCTTAGGGTTAATGTAATATTATCACCTAACATTAGTACTTGTCCTTGTGGTATTACAGATGGCATTAGTCCTGTAAGTATTTTTAAAGGTGAGTTATGACTGATCTGCAATACTTGAGTTGTTTCATGGGCAATGTTAAAAGCTAGAACCTGTTAAGGACAAGTTTTGGCTATGTGTTCTAGCTATCAGTGTTGCCACAGTGATATGGTAAGGCCACATTTTCTGCAAAAGAAGACACTCGAGTCTTGGACATAATCCAAACCTCAGTTATTGTTAACTCATTCCATTTAGAGTCTACAGCATCCCGTACTCCTTTTTTCATTGTAAGAGGAGAGTCACCCAGATAATCCCTGAGGTGGATGTTTAACTGCAATCTCATTTTATGGACTTCAGGAGGGTTTTACTTCCATTTTAATGGGAATTTAGGCAGCTACTGATATGAATCCCTTATCTTTGGTACTTCCCATGGGGGTTTGTCATTTGTGTAGCCAGCTTGTGAGTTCTCACAGATAGGATCCCCACTTAGAGTATTAATAGAGTCACTCTTGTGTAGCTGCTGGTTTAGTAGTCTATTCCATCAGTCTACCGTTCCTTTACTTTGAGGTTGATACAGTGGGTGGAAAATCCATTGTACAACATTTGAACCACACCAAGCTTGTACTACTTTATTCTTAAAATTTTATCCATTATAAAATTGTTTTTCTCTGGGTAAGGGAAAAGTAGCAAACCACTGGCTTAAAGCAGCAACAGTTGTGAGACCACTAGTAGCATAGGCAGGGTGCACATTCCCTATACCACTATGTCTACTCCTGTAAGGATGTCTTTCCACTCTCCAGGTGTGCATTCTAAGGGATCAGTGTAACCTACATGCAAAGTTTCCCAGATTAGTTTACCTTCCCTGAAGTTGGTAAAACGATGGTGATGTGCTGTACCATTGTTTGTCAAAAATGGCATGAGTCTACCATGTGTTTTCTCAGAGCTTTTGTCACCGTACATCCTCTCCTCACAGCCTGTTGAAATAAATCATATGTTACAGTGTGTCCATGCCATTCCTGTAACCAGGTACTCATTCTGCCTCAGAGTTTTGTGCTACTTTTATTCTAGCCAAATGATCAGCTACCTGACTCTGTGTTGCCTCAGGATTTTTAGGGTTTTGGTGACTAGATACATGTTCTGTGGATACGTTCTTAGATTAAGCTATATCATAAATCACTTTCCAGTGTGGTGGTTTTCCCCCCATACATTTCTACTATTTACTTGCCAATATTTTTTCACCCGATTCTTTAGCCACTGGGTGGAGCCCCTAACGGTAACAGCTTACTAGTTAAAATCAGTTTTACAATAGCAATAGGCACCCATAATTTGATGTCCTTTTCTCCATTTGATGGCTTGGTAGTTAGCAGGCCCTTGTAAACAGTCTTCAGGGAGTTTTCAGTAAAGAGTTTTCAGGGAGTGGCAGTCAGTCGTTCTTCCCATAATGTGCTTGTCGTGGTTTAACCCCAGCCAGCAGCTAAGCACTATGTAGCTGTTCACTGACTCCCCTCCCCAGGGGGATGGGGGAGAAAATCAGGAAAAGAAGTAAAATTCGTGGGTTGAGATAAGAACGGTTTAATAGAACAGAAAAGAAGAAACTAATAATGATAGCACTAATAAAATGACAACAGTAATAATAAAAGGATTGGAATGTACAAATGATGTGCAGTGCAATTGCTCGCCACCTGCCGATCAACACGCAGTTAGTGCCAGAGTGGCGATAACCCCTGCCCCCACTCCCCCCAGTTTATGTGACGTCCCATGGTATGGAATACACCGTTGGCCAGTTTGGGTCAGCTGCCCTGGCTGTGTCTCCTCCCAGCTTCTTGTGCCCCTCCAGCCTTCTCACTGGCTCGGCTTGAGAAGCTGAAAAAACCTTGACTTTAGACTAAACAGTACTTAGCAACAACCGAAAACAGCAGTTTTCATTCTTCGCAGTCTTTGCATACCGAACTCAAAACATAACACAGTACCAGCTACTAGTAAGACAATTAACTCTATCCCAGCTGAAACCAGCTCATCACCCTGCCCATCTTCTCTAAGCCTTTTTCCTTTATAGGATGTTTTGGGTTCGTGTGACGGGGTTTGGTGGCAGGGGAGGGGCCGCAGGGCCGGCTCCTGTGAGAAGGTGCTGGAAGTTTCCCGACTCCAAGCCGGACCCGCCGCTGGCCCAGGCCGAGCCCCTCAGCGACGGCGGTAGCGCCTGGGGGAGAACAGATTTAAGAGGGGGAACCTGCAGTGAGTGGGGGAAGTGGGATGTGAGAGGAACCCCTCTGCAGATACCGAGGTCAGTGAGGAGGGAGGAGGGGATGCCCCTGCAGCCCGTGGAGGTGAGCAGGGGAGCAGATGCCCACCTGCAGTCTGTGGAGGACCCCACGCCAGAGCAGGTGAATGCCCCCGAAGATGGCTGCGACTCCTTGGGAAAGCCTGTGCTGGAGCAGTCTTTGACTGAAGGACTGCAGCCCATGGAAAGCACCCATGTTGGAGAAGTTCATGAAGGACTGTCTCCTGTAGGAGGGACCCTGTGCTGGAACAGGGGATGAGCAAGGAGTCCTCTCCCTGAGGAGGAAGGAGCAGCAGAGACAACATGTGGGCATGGATGATGGTTGGACTCGCTGATCTTAAAGATCTTTTCACACCTAAATGATTCTATGTGATGAACTGACCCCAACCCCCATTCCCTGTCCCCCTCCACCGCTGGGGGGGGAGGAGGGAGAGAAAACTGGGAGTGGAGTTGAGCTGGGAAGGAGGGAGGGGTGGGGGAAGAGGTTTTTAATGTTTGGTTTTATTTCTCATTAACCTACTCTGATTTGATTAGCAATAAATTAATGGGGTTTTTTCCCCCTAAGCTGAGCCTGTCTTTTGCCCATGACCATAAGCAGTGAGTGATCCGTCCCTGTCCTTGTCTCAAACCACGAGCGTTTCTTTATGTTTTCTCCTCCCCATCCCATGGGGCTGGGGGGGAGCAGTGAGCCAGTGGCTTTCTGGTACTTTGTTACCAGCTGGGCTTAAACCAGGACATATGGGTTTGCTGATTGAAGAAGTAGCTGCAGCAATATGGGAAGTTCTGACTTGCCAGTAGCACTTACAAAAGCACACGTATGTTTTAATTGTTCATTTTGTCCTATTACATTGGTAGATTATACAAAAGAAGAATTAACTGGCTTAATCTGAAGCAGACATTTTCTGTAAAGACACAGAATCCCTTTAAAAAAAAAAAGTTTGGCTGAGGTCCTCATAATTAAGAGGCGTGTAAGTAAGGATTAAGTCATGCAATTAGTAAAAGGGTGTTGAAATATTATGCTCAAGTTGCTGACCTAGCTATCGAACTCACTGAAAAAAATGAGTTCAGTCAGCAGGTATTAACATGGGGGAAGTGTAGTAATTCTCTTCTCTCCTGGTGATTTTGTTAACTGTGTCAGCAAGGGTTAATACATTTGTCTTTGCTCTTAACAATTATAGCCTGCAATAATAAATCAAGAGCTCTTCTTTTTCTTACTGCTGTTTGTAACCATTAGGTAAATAAGTAAAGGTTACAATGTAATGAAATATGGTTCAGACCTATATTCCTTGTAGCATTTGCCAAATGTTTGCACCTGTTTTTTTCTGAGAATTGTCAATTCTCTCTCTCATACTGTCTCCACCTGCCTCACAATACAATGCATATTGCTTCCTATATTTTGTGCATACTTACTTTAGATTATTAAGTTAAGAAAAGCTACTCTTAAAGAGATTCTGTGTTTGTTCTCATCCCTGAATTGTAAAGAGTGGAACTATCAGAAGGTTTCACTGGACAGAAAATCCCCACTTTCATCTGGTTTTCTAACTTTATCTTATCTTTCCTTCCAATTATCTATTAGGTAATTATGCTCACAGAGCTCCATAGGCTGTGAAAGCTGGTCTGCTGCTGCAAACTCAAGCTAGCAAATTTAAAACTAGCTGCAGACAGTGGGGTTTTTTGTCAATTTTCAGACTTGTGAAATTTCTGTTGTTTATAGGTCTGTGTCAAACAATATTAATGCATAGCTTTCTTCTCTTAGTTATCTTTAACATACACCTTAGAAATTATTCTTATTGCCCCCTGGAACAGATTGGCAATGTTCTATACATGAGAGTTTTCAAATTTCAGTGTAGATCTGTGATTTTTTACAGTGAATTACTTTTCTATGTCTATCTGGGAATGCCTCTTCTGTTTAATCTGATTATTTCACTAGTTTTACTAAGAGGTAAAACTAACTAGTCAAGAACATGCAGATGCATGTGTGAGAAAGGAGAGGCTGTCTTTTCAGCAGCAGTGGATTTGTGCTGGGTTACATTGGTCACAGAAGTACAGCAATTGTGCAAAGCACAAAATCCTGCTTTCATTAATGCCAATAGGAAAACATCCTTTTACTTCAGTTAAACCAGAGCTGTATGCAGAAGACCTGTGTATGTTTCACTAGAAAATGAAATGGAAATTCAACAAAGCAAAAACAGTAGCGTGATTAATGTTTTTCTTGAGGTTGTTATTAAATTAATAAAATCAGAATGAGTCATGAATCATGCTTCCCACATTCTACATAGTCATGTTGTCTCTTGAGTTAAAAGTAATGTTAAATTATAAGGCATTTATAGTAAGCACCTTGATCACTGAACAAAAAAAAAATATCTAAAAGATTTCAAAGAAACAGCATTTTTGTACACTTCCCTTGTTTTTAGTAAGTGATAAAACTGCTAAGACAAATTGCATAGAAAAAAATCCCACGGATGAAGTAGAGATCTGAAAGCCTTCAGTGAATCATGGGCTCTAGTTACCTTTCATTCTTGTTATTTTTGAGAATTTGGCTTCACTGCTTTCTTTGTGCTTCCATGCTATTTGATTGTCTGCATTGTGTGCAAAGGGAACAGAGTGACACAATCTAGCTACAAGCAATTAAATTTTTGTGCGTATAGCAGGGTGAAAACAGACTACCTGACCAAAGAAAGTTTGCATGAGTTTCTACATAGTGAAACACCTGGATATTTCAAAGCTGTATTTTCAGTACAACAATTGTGGATTCAGGTGTGAAGCCTTCAGTGCTGTCTTTCTGTTTGAAAAGAAAACCATTTGCACACCTAGCAGTAATAACATTTCATTCTTTGAGCAGTGCTTCTCAATAATTGTTTCAAACAGTAAATTATCCTCATTTTACAGGTGGAGAAATGTAAGCACGTATTGATGAATTGCTATTTGGCTTCTGCTAAAGAGGAGACCAAAGACAAGGTCTATTGTGCTTGTCATTAACCTACTGTATCTACTTCATCAATGTTTAAGATTTTTGATGGTCAGATATCAGTTAAATGATATTTTTTACCAATATAAATATAATGTGGGTTCGTAGGTATCAGTTTGTCTTCAGGAAGTTATACTAGCTGCTGAACATAAGTGCTGCTCAGTGGTGCAGTTCTAGCTGCTTTCCTTAGGGTTTTTTTTGTTGTTGTTGGGGTTTTTGTTTGTTTGTTTGTTTCTTTCGGTTTGGTTCATGTTGTTTTGATTTTTTTTTTCTTCTTTTTTTTTTGTCCTAAGACATTATCCCACAAACTTGACAAGAATGTTCTCAGTTTAGTCAACCTGTTCTACAAGTCCCTATTTATTTGACTTACATTTTAAGCATTCATAAGAAAAATTACAGGGATGATTCTACAAACCAGATCTTGAATGGTTTTACATGTTTTATGTTTTTATCATTTTGCAATTTGGTGGGGTTTTCTTCTTTTCAAATTAAGCAATTATATTAAAAAAAAATCCTCTTTGTTGAAGACCTTACTTGAATATTAAAGAACAAACAATTCTTCAATAGTAAAAAAATCTTCTTTGACTATCTTCCAGTTAAAAAATGTCCTCTTTTCACCTGAAATAAGTTTAATTTAAAGGTATGTGGAAAAATCAAAACCTTGGGCAAGCATAGTGTGTGTTATTAGGTGACATCTATAGTACTTTGCTGAAAGAAGTGTGTTTCAAAAGTTTTCAGGAGCACTATGACTATTTAATGACACTTAACAATTCCTATCAAGTAATAGGTATGTCTGTTTATGCTGTACTTAAAGTATTACATAAAATATATTTTAATAGCTATTTCTTGTTGATGAATCACATTTCTAAAACAGTGACAGCCTTATTAAGATTATCTCATTATTACAGCAGTAAAATAAACTACGGTTTGAGGTTATTCATATGTTTTAACTGAGGGAAGATAAATTATTGTCTTTGTCTTTTTTAGGAGCGAAATTAGATGATGAATCAAAACATGAATTTGGGCTCTGTTCAGAAACTAATGGAAGAGACGCAGGTTTTTGGGACCCAACCAAGACAACCTTATAAATTAGCTGGAGACTGTCAGCCAGGTGGCCGTCTCTGTAATTTAAATCTGCCATGTCAAAGTTTCTACCCATATTCATCTCATTGTCCATATATGCATGTGAATTACAACAGTGATTGGGAAATTTTTGAAGCAGTAAAAATTCGGGAACTGGAAGAAGTCAAAGACAGAGCAGCCCAAATGGAGAAGACCATGCGCTGGTGGTCAGATTGTACCGCTAACTGGAGGGAGAAATGGAGCAAAGTTAGAGGAGAAAGAAATAAAGCCCGAGAGGAAGCAAGACAATTGAGAATCAAATTAGACAGTGTTGTAAAAGAACTGAGTATGCTTAAAAAAATAAATCAAGATTTAGTAAGTGAGAAGGAAAACTTAGAAAATGTACCTGCTTGGAAAACAGAATTCTGTTGCTCAGAAATATCTTCTGTTAAAAAAGACCTAAACCAGTTAACATTTCTGGAACAAGAACCTGTGAAAGAACTGAGCAAACCTAAGAAGATTCCTGGGGCAGAAGATGTAAAGAAGGTAAAAAATGGGGAATTTTTTTTAGTTCATGAGAAAGTGGGAGATTATAGATGTGTATCTAGAAATGAGATGTTTGAAGGATTTTGACCAAAACACTACCTGATCCATTCAATAGCAAACCCACTTTTTTCACCCATCTAATATTCCTAATATAGAGACATACGGAAAACAAATTATATCCTTCAACTATGTCTAAACTTTAAGTAACAGAGGCAGACTATTATATCCAATAACTTGGAGTATTGTTCTGACTCTGTCATATTTTAAGGTAACAGATTACCTCTGTTATCTGAATTCTCCATGTTTTGTGTACTACTATTTTTTTTTCCACCTCCAAAAAACAACATAGGTTCTTCGCTTCTAAAATAAAGTAATTTAATTCTCTCTTAATGCATCTTCTAAAATGTGGGAAAAGGTAAGGCAAATTCTTCAGCAAAGTCACAAGGGTTTTTTGTTGGTAAGAAAAGCAATTAAGCTGTTACGCAGAAATAAACAATCAAGGATGGATATGGTTTAATACAGCTCCTAGTTCTATACAAAAGAACTAGTTACATTGATCAAAATGGAACTATTTCCTCATGTTTTACCAGTTTTAATTCTGTGCCTTGGCATGCATTATATAGTCTTCATAGGCAGCACCATGTAAAAGCTATACTTGTTATTTGTCTGATAGATAGCAGTCATTGTAGATGTAGGAAATGTTTTTCTACATTGTAGGAAAACATGTAGGAAACTTTTTACTTCAGTTCAATGGAAATTCTCAGGATCTTAGGTCTGAATGTATTATGTTTAAAATTTTCACTCACTCTGTAATGCACGTAAATTACATTATATTCCTGTGAATTCTGAAAAAAAAATGCCACAGTGTTAGTATTAAGAATAAATTTGCCCCCAAAATGCATGCCTTTCATATTTTTGGGCAGAGAAATGGGCCATAGGAAGGCAATGACACAAAATATATTTTAACTGTTTCTCCTTAGTATAAAATAATGCACTACTTGAAAACTGAAACTTTATATGTGAATGGCAAACAGTCTTACCTTCTCAGCAGCTTCTAGTATTTTCTGATGTAGATTTCAGGCATTCTTTTAAAAACTTGAACATAGTATGAAATAGGACTGCTGGTAATCTGCTAAAATGAGATTAGTTTTTAAACACAATTTGCCAGAAGTGATAAAACTTAAATGCATTTCTAAAGAAAACTGTGGTTTATAAGAGATGTTCAGTCTTCGTAATAAATAAGTATTTTATTTTTTAATTATTTTTTTCTAATTGTTATTAGTTTTGCTTATGTTTTGTATGCAAAACATGTATCTTCAAAATAGATATTATAGAGCTTTTGGTTTCTGAATAGGATCCAGACAGATATGTTATGCAGGTAACTCTGCTCCTTATACAAAACATGTATAAGTCCATCACCTGCTTCAACATGATTTACATTAGAAGTTTAAGAGTTCTTAATGTAGAGTTTCTCAATATATTGTTTGTATGCATAAATTGCATTCCTGGTTTTGTTAGTTCCAGCATTCTGTCTTCACCATAGTTATAGCCAACTAATGATAACTGGAATTGATTTCTTTAGTAAAGATACATTAGAAATATTTTGGATATGAAACTTGTCATAAAGGAAGGTGTGACACATCACAGAATGACAGTGATTCAACTACAATGACTATTTTTGCACATTTTATCCATATACAGTGCAACTGTATAAGATGTTACTTGTTCCCTTTTTTCTCCTACATGACTTAAATGTCTGGAAGAAAGAGGCTTGATATGCCCTGCAGAAGTTATGTTGGACTTTTCGCTTCATTTATGTTTTTCTCAGATGTCGTATTTTTGTCTTCTTAGGATGTAGAGATAATCAAAAGCCGAAGTAATTACAATAAAAAAATTACTCCAAAGCCTCCTGATTCTTTTTCCTGTGGAGATCCCAACATCTGTTTGGAGGAACCTAAAAAAAGTTTGTACAGTACAACTAAGACGACAGAGAATGATTTAATACATGTTTCGGTCTTGCATTTGCATTCGGCTGAGATGCAGAAAATCTTGCAGAAGGAAAGAGAGTAAGTGCAAAATACATCCTACTGGGGAAATCTCTATTAAAAACTGAGGGTTTTAAGACATTTTCCAAAATAGATATGGTGATATTTGCATTTATAACTCATATGTTCTCATTTCTAAGCTTTATTAATTGTTATTTACAAGGCTTTGATAATAATTTAGAGAGAAAATTCAGCATAGCGTGTTTATTGTTTTCCTTGGCTTGCCTGTCACTTAAATAAGTGCTTTATACAGAACTGTTTAGAATGTAAAGTTAATTAAAAAATTATACTTACTAGCAATTTGGTATCAATGTAGTGGTATCTATGTTATGCTCAGTTATTGGAGTGCTTTGTGCATAATAACAAATTTTCAAATACTCTGCCAGCAGACTTTGAAAGGGTCTAACTGCAGAATGACTAAGGCTGGTTTTGAATTAAAAGTACATGAATACAGCTGCAAAATGTTGTTAATCTTAACCTCTTCACTTCTAGTAAGGTCTATGTCAAAAGCAGATAACAGAGAGAATAACACACTTAGTGTATGCTTATTTTGTCACATTAAATTTACCTCGCATAAATACTAAGTGTGTATTTTGGTGGCCTAAAAGAAGTCCTGTGTTGATTACACACTACATGCTAGCATGTGAGTCTGCATTGGTAGGAATTCCTTAATGTTTTGTAGAGATGATCGGTATTGAGCAAGATTAAATCACACCAGAAAGGCTTTCCAAGGATACATGCAGTATGTGATGTATGATGGATATAGTAGGAGACTTCAGGCACTGTGTGACTGTAACTTCAAAATCAGGTGAAGTTTATTAGAAAATAAAAAAGAAGAAAATTTCCCCTCTATTGCAAATACATTCAACAGTTTCAGTTCAGAGAGTCTATGATGGTAAGCTATGATGAAGAATTTCTTTCCTGTCAGGTTTTTGGGGGGTTTTTTTTGTGGGTTTGGTTTGTTGTTTTTTTTCACAATCGTCCTGTAGACAGTACAAGTCTGAGTTTAAAAAAAAAAAAATCAATGTAAACAAATCCTTTAAATTCCTTACTACTACTTACTGTGTTTTGTTATATGAATTACCTGAGAAGACAGGTGATAAAGTAGTATGTATTTGAATCATATTGCAGCAGATGACCAGAAGCATGTTCTATCTCATTAAAAGGATTTAGGTTTTTTGTGGAAGCAAAAATACCACAATGCCTAACTATTCCAGCTTGTCATGGTATTTGTATATGTGACTTAAGAGACTGATGCCTCACATATGCCTTTACTTCTGGTTGAATTATTTAGGGTCCTAGGTACTGAATTTTTCAACGGCAATCACAGTATACATGCATACATATATAAAACTTCCCTTTTAGAAAGGGGATAATTTTTCAACTCTTATTTTTTAATGACTTCTTAGACAAAATTTTAGTAAACCCTGGTTCTACCTCCTGGTTTTGGTTTGTTCACGTGCCTCTCTACCCAATTTGTAACTGTACTTCAGAGAGAGATTTTGCCATTTATGCCTGTATATATACTGACTGTGGTATACAGTAATAAATCTACTGGCACACGGTAAGAACTGGGGAATGTCTACGCCATGCAACATATGGCAGTGCCAACCTCAGGCAGCAAATGCTCACAGAGCAGCTATTTCCACATAACAGTGGGCATTGGTGTAACAACTCCCTCTCTAGGTCTCTTTGGGCAACATTTCCCATGTGCAAAGATGTTCTATAAGCAGAATATATGCAGCTTAGAAGTATGAAACAATTTTTTTGGCAATGCACACAATAAACAGCTAGGAATAATGTTACTAGGATAAGTATTAACATAGTCACGAGTCTCTCGAGACACCCTATGATTTTTTGTTGGGCAGGCTGTCATCTGCCAGCTCAGAAAGGGTTGGTCTCCACTGCTTATTGGAGTTGACTGATTTTGCTGAGTTTCCATTTTCAGATTTCCAGTTTTTCCTCTTAGGTTTTATACTTGTTCATGTCAGTATTTTTACTCCTGAATCCTGGAGCTGCTAATAATTACTATCTTAACAATCTCACCCCTCTTTGCATTTTTACTTTTTGTTATCTTGCATGTCTCTAGCTTAAGTACTTTCTCACAGCTTCTTTCTCACAACTTAGCAATTTTCTCAGTAAACTTGAGCCAAGGACTTACAGCTGTGCTGCATCAAAAGCAAGCTTGGATCACAGACAGCTTGAACCCCAAGGCCAAAGGTTACCTTGGCAGTCAGTATAATCTTACTCATACAGCACAGGACTTCTCAGCAGAGTTTTCTGATTTACATGCAGTACTCCCAAACTGTGGCTGCATTCTTTCCAGAGTCAAGTTTGCTCATGCAGATCCAGTGTTTGGACCTGCCCCTAGTTACCTGACTAATCTCTCCATAAAATGTTTTGCTGCTTCACCCTGAGAGGACCTATGTTTCTTGCATTCTGTTTAGAGCCATCTTCAGTAATGCCAATATACTCTTAAGCCATGGATCAGACTTTGCAAAATATAAAAAGAAAAGATCTCTAAAACAAAAAACAATAAGTACAAAAAATAAAGAGCTCAAAGTTTATGTTTTAAATTTCAAAGAACTTCAGTGCTGAGTTTACAATGTAAAATCACATACCAAAATCCTCTACTAGGCACTGTGGCTCACATCAAATACACATTTGAGGTCCCATTGACATGAATAGGAATTAAATACCATATGAGTTGTTCAGCACTTTAAAGAATCATTTGCCTAAAATAGCTGTCTTTAGTCATCTTTTAGATCAGTCCATTTTGAACTTTAAAGTGTTTCTTTGTTCTAAAACCAAAAGCCCACCAACTACACTGGTAGTTGATAATGCTGAAGAGGAATTGCTTAGAGCTGGATGGGTAGACTTAGGCAATGGACACAGGAGGCTCTGTCTGAGCATCAAGAAACACATTTTTTCTGTGAGGGTGACCAAACCCTGGCACAGGTTGCCCAGAGAGGTTGCAGAGTCTGCATTCTTGGAGACATTCAAAGGCCATCTGGACATGGTCCTGAGCAGCCAGCTCTAGGTGACACTGCTTGAGCAGCAGGGTTGGACCAGATGACCTCCAGAAGTCCCTTCCAACCTCAACCATTCTGTGTAATTCTGTGATTTAAAAAAAAAAAAAAAAAAGAAAAGCTGGTTACAAAATCCATTAAAAATGCTCTGATCTTGATCTTTTGTTTAAGTAGTAGTAAGCTGTTTCACCCATCTCTACTATATTCTTTCTTGCACTCTTTGTTTTCTTTATCTAAATAGTAAGCTTTATGTAGCCAGGATCATCTGTTTCATTTAGTAGCATCAGAGGGACCTGACATTACTTAAGAGGTACTTTATTTTGTAACACAAAATAAAAATACTATCTTCTAAGTAAGCACAACATACTGGACATTCCTCTTATACTTTTCAGATTAGCCTATTTCTGAGGACTTTCAGTGCATTCAGTACAGTCAATAGGCTATTATTCAAGTATTAAACTGTCATCTTTCATGCTTTCACTTTCTAATGTATTAAGCATCCTTCTTAATAATTCTTTTAGTTCCCCAATTAAGTCATGATACTGTTCAAATGAGATATCCCATTACTTTAGAAGAAAAACTATTCAGTTGAAATACATGTCTTAGGTTCTTTATATGTGATAAAAGACATCTTGCTCCACTTTGCTCTGTGAGTGATGGTGTTTATTTTATTACTATAATGTTATGGGAGCTGTAGGTGTTTACTAAGATAAGCTGTGCTATGTGCTGTATCAATGCAGAAAAAGGAGATCCTGGTTCAAGAACATTAGGTTTAGTTGTAAAAGAAGAGAGAACAAGAAGGTACTTCGCTCAAGTGGACTGCTTCATTAATGTAGCTAACGTTGCTTCCAGGACCTGAGCCAGACCAGTCAGTGGTAGCTCTTGCTATCTCTGTGCAAGCCTGCAGTATGTTGCACAAATGCCCCAGACAAATCTCATCTGTACACTTTGCTTTAATTCCTTAAAGTTAACAGTGCTGTTGTGGAAGATTAATTTTAAACCAAATATTCTCAGAATGTAGTTATAGTCAGCCTGGCAATAATATCTTTAGTAAAAAGGTTGAAAAACTCCATTAGCCTCAGAATAGA
This sequence comes from Leptodon cayanensis, assembly GCA_027564655.1. NCBI lineage: Eukaryota > Metazoa > Chordata > Aves > Accipitriformes > Accipitridae > Leptodon > Leptodon cayanensis. The sequence goes on from JANXJC010000049.1 coordinate 6,508,584, forward strand.
AGATAACTACTTTGGCATACAACAGTTTCTTTTAATTGCCAGTAATAGCATTTTCTTTTCAACTATTTCAATATTTTTCTCTTTTCTGGCATAGTAGCCCTTCTTCCCTCCATTTTCACAGAATTTATATAACATAAAATTTTCATCTCCCAACATAATAGCACTTGTGATTTTATTGTTTTTTGGATTTTAGATTGCTTCAGTGTCCTTACTTTATAGGCTTTATTGTCCTATATTGATGTTTATAGCCAATGGAAGATTCCAGAATTTTAAATTGTGATTTTATTTCATAGAAATATTAGAAATATAATCTGAAAGCTTTTATTTGTAATTAAGATTTTTTTCTTTCACTTTTACTTATGTTCCAAATACTATTTTGTTACAAACTTGCAAAATGACACATACACATTACACAAATATGAAATTATGAAGGAATTTCATAAAATAAACTTATAAGAAGTTCATTCTTGGCTTTGGAACTTGGATAATAGTGTTTCCTGTGAACACAGAAATGAGTTTTTAATTGGTGTCAAAGACAAGAACATCTGTCGTGCCTCTGCTGCTTTGTATTTCTTTCATTATCTCCTGAAAGACTGAAAATATTTTAATTGGTTAGAAGAGGGGTAAAAGTAAATATCAAAGTTCATTGTTTCAGTAATACAGTACCTTTCTCAAAGGAATCATCATTTGTTCTTTGTGAATTGTGTATCCTAAGTAATTTTCCTGAATGTAGTAATGGACTTTATGCTCAAATAACATTCCAGAGGCAAACGTTTAATGAGGGTGTAGTACCTCTGAGCTAAATAATACATTTTCCTAAAATTCTTCTAGTATTTTCTTTCAAGAGCAACTATTTTTTGAAACATGAAATATACATATTTTAATAATTTTTTTAACATCTAAAGTAGATCATCTTTCATTTCAGCACTGTCTGCATACTACATATTGCCCTGTATATGCGTGTTTAAAATAATCTTCTGTCTGTACCCAAATAAAAGTGATATAATACCTTTTCTCTGAGGACTTTTACTAACTCTCCATGTATAAGGTGACCTGTAACACTAACTGAAGTCTATTTCCAAATTGTCTTCAGTTTATCCCAAAATTTTATTTCATTTAAAATTTTAATTCTATACTGCTGGATTTCCTTGTTCTCTTTGGTTGTTATTTTTGGTAAACCTCTTGGAATAATTATGTGATGATAATATAGGTTTTTAATAAGAATCAGGTATACAGTTGACAAAGGCAACAAAATATAACTCAAGCTATGAAAAGGAAATTCAAAGTAATTGTCTGTTGTCAACTTCAAAAAGATGTAATGCTGACTTTTAAAATACTGTTTCAGAATGAATGTATTTCTGGAAAAAGAAATGGAAAAGATAGAAAATGAATTATTTCTTTGGAAATGGAAATATGAAGAACTGAGACAAACCAAGCTGGAAAGCCTGAAACAGGTATGTTAGCAGTACGTTGTTGTCACACAGAGTAAGAAACAAAATTGAGACTTCTGATTTCCTGTTTCGTTAATGAGAGTAAAATCATATCTAGGGTTTATGAATGTGATAAATCAACCATTTATCAACTATTTATGCCCGTAGCCTGGCGGGGAGGGACCTGCTGAGGGTGTGTGGAGAAGCTCAGCCCTGCCCTGTGATGGCGGCGCCAGTGCTGGGGAGCTGCGAGGGCAGCACTAGGGTGAATCTGTAGTCTGACAGGAACGGACTGGCCAGAGGAGGCAGGTACTGGTGCCCTTGTCCCCATGTGTGGTGAGGCTGGTGGCCCTGATGTACAGCAAGCCATGGTCGGGGTCCAGGTGGGCTTATGTTGGGGCAGAAGGGGCCCATGTGGGCCAAGGGGGTGTGTGGGGAAGCCCTGCCACCATGAGGGTGTTGCCCCCGGACTACCAAGTGGGTATGGTGTGGGTAGCAACCTGGCAAGGAGGGAGACCGCGGCATCCTCAGAGGTGGTGGGGACATCCCGAGATGTAGTCTTTGGCCAAGGAAGGTAACTCTTGGTTAGGGAGAGCTGAGTGCCCATTCAGGTGGCACCGGAGGAGAGCTGTGTAACTGCCAGGCCCAGCACACAGGTCCCGGGCTGAGTCTGTGGGGAGCGGTGGCTTGTCCAGCAGCTTGCCTGTGGGAAGGGGCTGGAAACGTGCTGATGGCAGCACAAGATGCATCAGCAACAGTAGTGGCACACCCTGGGGCATGGTCCCCAGCACCTGCTGCTGCCACAGTAGAGACTTTGGCTCATAGTTGCTGAGGGAGGATGTAGGTCCCCAGGCCTTGGGCTGCAGGCAGTGCCTGATACCTTCCTTTCAGGCTGGGGCAGTGGAAAGGAGTGTCTATGCTTACAAGAGGTGTACACTGGTTGAGGAAATGTATTGCCCCTTTTGAGCTGCAGGAGGAAGTAAGCAGGCTGGGCAGGCTCAGAGAAGGCAAAGAGGAGATTAACAGGATCTTCACAGGGTCCCCAGAGGTAAGAAAGTCTGAACCACTCAGGAGAGGCAGCCAGAGACTGCGATCAGTTGTGAGGTAAATAGTCCCATAGTAGGAAGGCTGGAAACATGATTTTCAGCAACTGGAGGATGGCTCTTTTTCCACATGCAGATCTGCGGTTGCAGAATAGGTTCAAAAGCCTTGTAGCAGAGTGGGAGAAGAAACTGGGGAGGCATCAGAGCCACTTTTAACCTGAACATTCATTAATATCAGAAGGAAGTAGTGAGTGACAGTAGTAGGAGACTCCCTCCTGTGGGGACAGAAACCCTCGTGTCCCCCACTTGCCTTTTTGAGGATTATGTGGCTTGCTGTGGGCTTGGATCCAGAACATTGCAGAGAGATTGCTAAGGTCTGTCCGGTCCTTAGACTACTACTGTTCCCTGCTGCTTATGCACATGGGCACCAGCTGGAGGCATATTGGGAATGACTACAGAGCTCTAGGGTTGAGGTCATGAGGTCCCAGGTGTTGTCTCCTTGATCCAACAAGCTGGCCAACCTAATGTGGAGAGCTCTGAACTAGGAATGGTGGGGATGGGAGATCACAGACCACAGTAAAGTGAAGAAGTGGTGATCAGGGGTGGAAAGGTCAGGGTGCAGGTTTATAGGAGCAAGAAAGACTTCAGGAATGATAAAACAAGTTGAAGGGACACCTCTCTCAAGTGCTGGTACAGAAATGCATGCAATACGAAGGAAATTAGTTAAGGGTTTGATGATGAATAATTTCCTTGACCGTAGTAACTTTGAAATAGTGGTGTTTGTGGTCCTGAAGGAAGTCAGAAAGGCAAGCAGCAGAGTACCGACCCCGAAACTAAGGAAAGCAGGATGTTGGTTTAGTCAGGGAACTGTTAGGTAGGATCCCATAGAAGGCAGCTCTGACTGGTAAACAAAGGAGTTCACCAAAGCTGGCACGTCTTGAAGTACAGGATCTTCCAAGTGCAACAAAGGTTTGTCCTAATACTCAGGAGAACAGGTAGATGTGTCAGGAGACTGGTTTAGCTTAGCAGGGAACTCTTAGTGAAGTTCTGGTACCAGAAAACAATGTGCTTTTATAAAGGAGATCAGCCTTCAAAGGAGTAATTTGAGAACGTTTCCTGTTTATGTAGGAATGGTGTTAGAAATGAAGTTCATTTCAATCCAAGTTCATGAGTAGAAGAATAAGAAATATTTATGTTGCAGCTTTGAGGATTTAGCTTTCAGAACAATGGGTTGAGGACCTCTTAGATCCAACAAAACTCAAAATGTGTACCTATATAACCAAACACAGATAGAGAATTTAAAATTTCATATAAATTTAACATCTCAGATTTGGAATAAACCAGTGTAATGGTTTGGATCCGGCTTTCCCACCGAATGCTCAAACCTTACATTTTGCAGCCTCTGTTCCCCCCAGCCCCTCTATGAACACAAGGGAAGGGAGAAGGAAGAAGCTACTGAAACCCCGAAATGACCAAACCAAAGTTGTATAAA
>JANXJC010000049.1:6512648-6530389 GCA_027564655.1 Leptodon cayanensis
ATGGAATACTGGGAACATGACCACTTCCTTGGTTGTACCCTGGTTGCCAAGGAAGGTCTAGAACCAAAACCACTACAACCAGGAAAATTAATTAGCTTTCTTTTCACATTTTGGATAAGATTGCAAGCAGTCTATTAAATTCCAAGTTCTAGTTACAAGTTGGTGCATATGTAAATGGAATTTCCTTCATAGATGAACATCCACAGTGACAAATTAACACCTATCTGCCACATTTGAGTTCCTTCAGACTTTAGTTCTTTTATTTTCTGCTTGCTCATTAAGTAGGATTTTATCTTGTCATACTTCTGCACAACAGAGGAAGTCTAGATTTAGTTAATTGTTTTGCTTAAGAAATGTAGTCTTTATGTTTTATGGCACTGTCAGCAGGAATAGAACAACAAGAAGTAAAAATGTGCTGAGAATTTGCTCGAGATGGATAGATTTCAATTTTTATGTATGTGCATGCATATACACATATATATGTGTTGCTGCTTTTTCCTTGGGAACATGCTGAATTGCTTTAATTGTTAACAGGAGGTGATATTTTAGGCATTATGTTTGTCTTCTGAGATATTTAAGACTTCTACATCTAGCTTTTAAATTACAGGAAAACGTTGGTCTTGATGAATCTGACTAATGTGAATGAAATTACTTACATTTGTGGGTTTTTTTGTAAGTGAAAATTCTTCCTTTATTAAAAAAAACCCAAATATTGTGTGTTGGTGATGTACGTGTGAATTTCACCTGCTATATATTACTGTTGAGAAGTGGATGCTGGAACACCATACAAGGTTTTTGACAGCGAAAAATTTGAAAGTGAAATAAAGGAAAGTGCAGACACATACTAGACTAAGCATGGAAACTGATTCGTACACACACTTGCAATATTAAATCACAAAGGAATTTCTAGATTAATAACAGATTAATCATTACCTCTGGATTATTTTCATATCCTTGACTAAACCTTTTTGGTTTCAGTCATGCATAAATTAATCTGCTATTTCCTTTGGTAGATCATCTGACAGTCCCACTGGGAATGTGGAAAAAAATACTTGGCTTGCAAGTGACAATGCCACTGTAAATTAAATAATTTTTAGGAATAGTTAGCTCTGCTAGCCTTTTGGAAGTTTGAGAGATTTTGTGTAATGTAGAAGCTTTACAGCTGCCAAAATTTGAGTATTAGCACTCCCAGTAACTAATTACTTTCTGTTAAAAGATGAGTATTCACTCATCTTGGAACAAATTAAGTATGGAAATCCTCGGTGACCTTGATAATCATCTGTCCTGGTTTTGGCTACGATAGAGTTAACTTTCTTTCTAGTAGCTGGTACAATGCTGTGTTTTGGGTTCAGTATGAGAAGAATGTTGATAACACTGATGTTTTCATTTGTTGCTAAGTTGTGTTTAGGCTAAATCGAGGATTTTTCAGCTTCTCATGCCCAGCCAGGAAGAAGGCTGGAGGGGCACAAGGAGTTGCCACAGGACACAGCCAGGGCAGCTGTCCCAAACTGGCCAAAGGGGTATTCCATACCATGTGACATCATGCCCAGTATATAAACTGTAGGGAGTGGGGCTGGGAGGGATAGCCACTTGGGAACTAACTGGGCATCAGTTGGCAGGTTGTGACCAATTGCATTGTGCATCACTTCTTTTGTATATTCTAATTCTTTTATTATTATTATCATTATTGGTTTCTTCCTTTCTGTCCTGTTAAACTGTCTTTATCTCAACCCACAAGTTTAACTTTTTTTTCCAGTTCTCTCCCCCACCCCACTGAGTGGGGCAGGGAGTGAGCAAGCGGCTGCCTGGTGCCTAGTTGCTGTCTGGGGTTAAACCACGACACATGATTTTCCCCAAAACTTATGCAATCTGCATCAATTTGGAAATTGTAAATGAGTTTTCAATGTATTGAGTTAACAAAAAGGTAGTAAAGTGGCAATTTATGTTTATAGTAACTGTGAGTATATATGTGGCTTTGTGTGACACTAGCATTGAACTTGACTTGTTTGGGGTTATAAATTAGACCATTTTAACAGATACAACAGGAAGTTTCATTTAGTGTTGAAACTGATCATTTATTTTTCTGTTTTAAAAGTTCTACTCTCCCATTAAATAATAAAATAAGAAGTTAAGATTAATACTAAGAAGCTTATTGTTCAAATCTTGATTGATGTTTGAAAGCACTCTTTCTTTATTTGCAAGCAGTCAAATGTCATCTGTTTTTACTGCACACAATTTGTCTGTTTCTCTAAGGACACTCAGAAGTCCTCATTCATTTAGCTTTCTCTGGCCTTTCCTTAATTTAAAGTATTCTTTCATTATAACACTTTCAAACCAAGTACTAATTGGATATTCTTCTTAAAGATTACCTCCTCACTACAGATTAGGGCTTAAATTTTACCTTCCTTGGCTGACTAGATAGTGAAAATTGTGTCCTGGCTCTTTCGAGAGCTAGTGAATTAAGGCTTTGTGTCTGCCAAATATTTTTCTAGGGAGAAAGGAGGGATGGAAGTGGAGTGTCTCCTCCTTCCACTTTGTGTTTATTGTAGGAAAAATGTATTGTACTATCTGGAGCATCATTTTACAAATTACTGTGAATTTGTGGCCTAACAATGCTATCAGTGTCAGAGATTGTTAGATACGCTTGGGGCTTTTGAAGTGACCTATTTGTGAGCTTGTTACACAGTATTCAGTCCATAAGATCACATCTTAAACTAAGATTTGTTTGACAATTCTTAGCTGTCAAAAACATTTTTGTATGTACTGTCTATTTAATAAGCTTCAGTTCTCCTTCTAGAAGAGCTTGTAGCTCTCAGTAGGATAATAAATCAATTAATATTTCCTATGCCTTTCTTTTCATATGTATTACAACTAATCTATTAACAACACTTTGTTATTCTTAAAAAGGGGGAAGCGATTGCTCAGTATAAAATTATACTTGCATTATTGTTGTGTTGGCATGAGAATCCACAGAAAGGCAAAGATCAAGTCTGTAAAACCATTGAATAAATAAAAGGTGTTGATATTAGATATATATTTTTTTTTAAGTAATCTTTGTAGGAAAAACTAGGAATCTTTAAGGTCTCTGAAGAACATGAAAATTTTGACATCAGCGACATTCCCGATGGAATGTCCCTGGAAATGAGCTATCCAGTTTTGTCAGATACAACTTAGTTTACAGATCAATTAACTAAGAGTCTGAAAAAAATACAGAAAATTGTACCTGAGTCTCATTAGTTAGGTCTTTGGACTCTTCGTAAAACAGAGCAAATCCTTGGTGTGTTGCCCTGATGTTTGTAAACACAGAATTATAGTTAGCAAGACTGTTAAAGTTTTAGGTTTTAGAATGTTCATTTACTCTTATAACATGCACAATAAAACATTCTTGTTTAAACTCTTTGCAAGTCTTCCTCAGCATTTTATATCTGTCTTTATCATTCTGAAGGATGTGCTTTTCTGGTGGTTTAAACGTTAAATACGGATGGAATATTTACAAAGCAATTTTACATTATACTGAAAACTGAAAAAATGCATGTACTGCTACATTCCACTGGTGTGCACTGTAGACTTACAAATGCCACTATAGGCATTGCCTTCTGAGTTGTTTAAAATAATTTTCTGCTAGCTGAAGTACAGAATGTGCCCTTACTCTACATTGTCTAGTATGTTGGTAATTAATGAGGGAAATTCATATTCCAGTTTGTGTGATATGAGGCAATAATTACACTAATTGGTACTTAAAGCTTATTGGAACATCAATATCAAAAGAAGTATCCTTAGATGAAAATGAGCACAGGCTAAATTAGCATTTTGTATCTTTAGCAGAGACATTTCTGTTCTTCCTCTTTTTTGTACAGAGTTAAGGTAAGTCATGAATGCTGCTGATTTTGCACTGAAGCCAATGAAATATCTTTAAAAACCTTTTAAAACAAATGTTTTCTGTTCTCTCTCCAGTATGTAGATGTTTTACACTGTATATTATGGCAATCTATGCATAGGTACATTAGTTTCTTTAAAAGAACAGTAACTGTTCCCTACCTGATGTTTCCCAGGTAGAAGAAACTCCACTGAGTCGAGTAAGGCATCTGGATAAATCAAGTCTACTCTCACTGTAGACATTTAAATGCTGTTTAAAATGGAACAGCCTTTTTGGAGACTCAGGTTGTTAACAGCTACTTCTTGTTAAAGATTCTGCATGATTTCTACCTTTTCCAGAAATCTTTATTCTGAAATTACCTTATAGCGTGAAGATGCTGCAGAGCTGCTTGCCTATAATTGCTATTTTCATTCACTTAGTATATACATGAATTAGAAATAGTGATACTCTGATAACCTTACAAGAAATATAGACACCTGTAGTAAGAACATCTATTCTGTCCCATACTCTTTGCTTGACCCCAAAAATGCCTTCTGATTGGCCCCTGAATCCTGCAGAAAACATAATTTTTATCAGATATAAAACAGGAGCCTTAATAGCTATACTGGCTACTGTTAATTGGTCTGTTTAATTCTTACCTAAGATGCACAGAAATATTGCATACTATGCATAGCTATCATAGGATTAAAATGATGTCCCCAATATTCAATTTGTGATGATTTTATATACTGTAGAATAGCCAGTAGTCTGTTTTAGTGTGTTAAAGAAGTCTTTATAAAGTTTGATAAGAGAATCCTCAAAGCTGAGTTTTAAAATATCATTAGGCAACTTTCCGAAAACGATGTCTGAATTATTTGAGAACTCAAATAACTTTATAGAGTGGAAACTCAATGCAGTTAGTTTTCCTGTGGTAAAATCTCATTATTTTTAGACTAGGTCTAGAATTTGGAGTGTTCCTTACTAGGCTTAATCCTTCATTTGTCTGAGAGGCTGGTGTGATTTTTCAGACTGAATGAAATGGGATAATGATGTTACCACACATCTGATTCGTGGTTTGATAAAAGTACTTAAAAAAGTACTTTAGATATACACGTTTGTCTTTTTTTCCCTGCCTAAATTACAATAGCTTACAGGTAGTTTGAGAGTAAGGAAAGAATTCTGGAGCGTTGCTTAAGTAAGAATTCTTGTAGAGCCTTAACTATTCTTTCTGCTCTTTTCGTAAAACAGGTACCAGTTCAAATTTAGTGTTATACCTAGAAATTATGTACTTAATGTGAATGTTTTTACTGTCCAACATAAAGTACAGTTTGTGATGGTGCATAATGTCAAGGTTCCATCTGATTGCCTCTTTTCCTACAAACGTAATTTGGAAAGTGCTGGAAAAATACTTTCATTGACTTTTTTCCCCATACTGGCTTCTAACAAGATATTTAAACTGTATTGACTTGTACTTGCCAGTATTTCCTGGGTCTTCCTTACACGTTTGGCGATGAAAATACAAACCAAGACCAGGACTTTTTTTATTTAAGGACATTCTGTTACAACTGAAAGATGAAAACTCATATTTATTTCTATGAGGAAATATGTTTAGAAGAAACATATGTGTGCATACTGACACACATCTGTGCATACTGATTTTCTGTGAAAGGAATATCATGCCAAAGCTGCATCATTTGTATAGGTTTGTTTTGCCTGTTGGTCTGCCACTGGCAGAAAGTATAACCTGGTGAGGAAATGTTTTGAAGACAGGGGAGGAATATGTACACATGCACACTTATATATATGTGTGTATATATGTTTGTGTGTTTATATACCTGAAGCAATCTTTGTCCTAGAGGTCAGCATTGCATTTTTAACAAAAGCAGTTTTTCATAGCTTAGACTGACAACCCCCAAATGATGACAAAGTTACTTCTTAATAATGTATTAGTGTGGTCAGTTCACTACATGGTTCTGTATCAGAAATCAATTTTTTGCAGTGTATAGTTTAAAAAAAAATCACCCCCAAAAAGCTTTATTAAATATGTTTAAATATCCTGAATTTGCCTTTCAGGATTATATTTTGGTATTCACTTAGTTTCTTGTATAAGTAAATATTTCTGCTAGTAGGCTTACTTGTTATTCACTCACATAAAATCAACTTGTGCTAAAATAAGCTGTTTTTTTTTAAAAAAAAGCCCACTGATAAATGAAATGTAACGACTGGTAAAATGTATAAAATTGAATTTAATGTCTGACATGTTAAAGACATTAAATTAAAGATATAAGGATTTTGTACTTAATGATGTAGTTGCTTTTTTTTATCCTTATCCAGATAAGGATAGTAATATGTCTCTTAAAAAATAAAAATCTAATTTGAGGGGAAGTTTGTTTAGAAAAATAGCCTTAGATCATTCTCTTTCTTAGTTTTTGAAAATAAAATGCTTTTTTTTAGGCATGACAAATATTTGGTCGTCCTACTTAAAAAAAAAAAGGGGCTTTATTTTCTTGGAAAAAAAGAAAAACCCAAACAACAAATTCCTATCTCAGTTTTTTTTAATTTTAATTTATTTTTTCTTTCCCCCCATGGAAACTAACCCTGTCACCTTGCAAGCTCTCGTCATAATGTTAATAAGAAATGGATATATGTAACCTTATTTATCCAGGGTCTAACACCTTTGTACTTATGAACAGTTTCCATTGTGGACTCAGCAGGACTGTTAGGAATCACTGCTTATGTTGAGTCACAAGTCTACGCAAGCCTTTGAAGGCCTGTGAAATCCATTGCTGTGTAGTAATCTAGAGTTTCAGGTTTACTGTATGGTAAATGGATTAAGTAATTTTTTGCATGCCTTTAAAGGGAAAACACGGGAGGAACTGGAATGAAGTTTCCTGTTTCTAAAGGTTCTTGTCATGTTCTATGAAGTTAAGAAGGTGCCTAAACATTTAGTGTTAGAATTAATGTAGGTTCATGCCTGCCATCTAGGATATAGTTATATTCATACAGCTTTCAGGACAGTTAGGTACTTTTGCTTTCCAACTTATGTGTAAGGAATAAAAAGTCAGTTTTACTGTTTCATTGTGGCTGCTGAAATGGAATTTTCTTTTTGACTCAGCTTTAGCATGTACAAGAGAGCTGTATTGCTTCCTGAACAAAGAAGTAGTATGTTCATGGGAGGTAGGAAAGAAAGAGAACCAGTCATGCTTTGGTTTTTTGCTTTTTTTTTTTTTCCCCTCTTTCTTTTTTCTTTGTAACGTGTAATAGGAATTTTCCTTTCTGGTCTTCATGCTTAAAGAGAACTGTCTGGCACTGAAGTAGGTGTCTCTGCACTGAAGCATTATATTTTCAGATTACTTTCAAACAAAGGATTCAATCTTAGGAAAAATTAATGAGGGCTTTGTTTGGATACAGTCACAAAACTTTTCTTGTTTACATCAGTGGAGTACTGCAAATATGCAGCAAATATGCAAATATGCTCTTTGAGCAACAGCATAAGTGATATCCTGAAATCAATGAGAAAGCTGCTGATGTCAATTAACTTTGGATTAGTTCCTAATTTAAACTGTGTAGTAACAGGTGATTAAAAACTGTGCCAGAAGATTCTTCAGGGACCTTTTTAACTTCAAAATACCAAGATAATGTGTCACTGTAGGTACGGTTCAGATAAAACAGAAGAGTTGTCATGTAAACCGTACTGGAAACAGTAGAACTATTTCTGCAGGCACTTGCCACCAGACCATAGCACTATAGAAATTATCTTACATAATTGCTTATCTAGATCAAGTGACCAAAGCTGTGTATTTCAGGTTCATATGCTGAAAGGCGAGCTGTGTGGAGACAATGCTCTCTACCATATTTAACTGAAGTCTAAGCAACACAACACTTTAAAATTTCTTTGAACAAAGTCAGCTTCTGCATTTCTTGAATCCTGTTGAATTTTCAGTTCAGAAGAGAAAATAAGCTCAAATACTGGCTTAATCTGTCCTTTTTAGCATAGGCTGTTGTACAATGAGAATGGTCACTGCACCAGAACATGGCAAATTTTGGAATCTGGTGTATAAAGCAAATTACCTGCACATGAAGTAACATTGGTATAATAGTCTGGTATTCATCAAGCAACTTTCATGCAATATTGATTTTCCTAAAAATTTAATGTTATGTCCAATCAGACTTGCAAATTTTTATTACGTATGTTGGTATGGATTGTTTTGCCTGCAGGAAAGTAATGATTACAAATTCTGGTGTGGTTTCACACTATTAAGTATTCTAGTAATCTAAGATGTATTTATTTTTAGAGATCTACAATTACAGCACACATCCTATTCCCAGCACCGCTTAATTATTAATCTGCAAAGTCAACAATCTTCATCTGTAAATTAAGTGATCTTGCATAGTTCCTAACTTAAACGTAGAGTGCTTTGACTATTGCTGTTGGTTTTGAAGTATTGTTGGTATGATTCATTAGCAGTTACATCGAAAAATGTACTGAGATAATTTTACTTAGTATTTTCTTTTCCTGTCTATCAGTTGGCATTCTTGTTACATCTTTAATATTACTAATTTAATAATTTCTAATAAGTTGGGTTGAACAATGTTCTGATCTGCAGCACATCATATTGATACAGTCTAGGAAATTCTTGAGACTGATGACAATCTGAACTTGCTTTGAGCATTTCCAATCGTGTTGACCACTATTGATTTACTGTTTTCTTACAGTTCCTTATTTGTCTATACATTTGGCTCAATTCAGCAATATAAAGTCAGGATGGAATGTTGGCTTAGAAATCAGTTGGCAGCAGGGAGGTATTGGCCTTCTGTATGGCAAATAAAACTTCAAAAATATATTTAAAAAGAGAGAGAGAGAGAGAGAGAGAGAGAGAGATTACCCATTGCACTGTTTACTTTTTTTTTTCCCCAGGTGATTTTCTGCATGCCTACATTCATCTTCTTCTGACAAATCCCTGTATTTTTTTTAGTAAGGGTTATCATCTTCATTTTACAGTGCTTATTAGAAAGGCTCATAGCTTATTTTAGTCCCTGAATTAGTTACTAATAATAACTAATAGTGTTATTAAACACACAGCAATAGATAACAACTTGAAGCAAAATGAGCCAGGCTGTTATAGTCTGTACTACTATTAAATTTGTATGCTGTTTATCAGTAAAAATCCCAATTTTTTTAAATTATCTTTGGTAAATTATAGTTAAATTATCAGTGTTCTGAGAGTTAAGACTAAAAATTTAGTCAGTCATACTTTTCCATAGAACAGAAACTTGATTTTACTTCCAATACAGTCTGTGTATGTATTTCTACTCATAGGCATACAAACTGACAAATCTGTTCTTTGTCTTGATGTTGGAAAAGATTTGCACTAGTCAGGCTCAGCTTTCTAAGGGCGTAGTCTGTGTTCCTTATTTTGGGAAGAAGTTTGTTGTATTAGGTTTGGGGAGGAAAAAAAAACAAAAAAACACACACCCCCACCCCACCACCAGTTCTCTCCCCCTGATAAGAGCACTAATAACAAGAAAACTGACTTCAGACCATAAAAACTCTTAAACTTGTTGCAGTACTGAAGTTGTCCATACTTAGATGAAAAGGGAAAAAAGCGAAGTTTAATAAAAGGTTTCAAGTGTCCTTTAAAAAAAAAAAAAGTTTCTCAGCAGAGGTCTGTTATACCTTCTTTTGAAATATAAACCAAAATGTCTAGTATTCAACCTTTAAGCACACTGGGGAACTAGTGAGTAGTCTTTCCTTTTTTTTTTTTTTTTTTTCATAAAGCTAAGATGTCACTGAGGCAAATTAAGGGATGAAAGCTTATGCTTAGCTTCAGATCTTTTTGGTTAAGAATGCCCCAAGCCAGCTGCCCTTTGAGATTTCAAATTAAATTAGGAGAAATAACTGCTATAATCCCTATGCCTAAAACAGTCTTTGCCATTTACTTAAGTTTTTTAACACAGTTTGTTTAATCTATTACCACCATCACCCCTGCCGTGTTCTGTCATAATACAATCAACTGCAAGAAAAGTATGCTACTGTTTGTAAAGCAAATGAACAAAACCCTTTTGGTATGAATATTGAGAGCTCCAGTTTTCCCTTACTTGGTAGTGAGACATAAATATTAAGGTGTGATTTTTATTTTTATCTTTATAAAGAAATTAATTTCAGATACATTTCCTAGATCAGTTGATTTTTAGTTTACATGGGAATTTTTACTTGTTTATTCCCTCGATATTCAACCTCTCCATGCATAGTAGCAAAAGCAACTATGCACATGTTAGCACATTGGACTTCTCACTCTCCAGATGAATGATGGCTTGTCAAGATTTGAGAGTTTGGTTGGCGTGTGTCCCTTATAAATTTCAAGCAGTATTCTCCAAGGGATTAGCTGAAATGTGAATTCTTTCCTTGACTGAGATTAGAGAACACTTTACATTCACCTAAACCACTGTATAATGTTCATTTAGATTAATCTCAGTTGGAAGTATAATTATTTTGTTCAGCTCTAGGCAGAAAAGGAAATGCAGTTTGAGAATTAAGTCATATTAATCCCATCTCAAATATCACTTGCATTTAGGAACATAGCAAATGGGCATGTTGTACATGCCATTTTTATGTAAGGTCATGCTTATCTAGGCACCAATATTTTGCTAAACATAACAGTAAATTGATAATTTGAAGAGCTTGCAGTAAAAAGGATGTTAGAAAAAGATGCCCAGTACCTACATAGGAGTTTAGATTCAGTCTCTGTTTCTAATGATGGGAAGCACCTGAATCTGAGGGGTTTTGTCATTATTCAAAAAACAACCTTGAAGTCAAAGGCTGTTTAAAGGATGCCAAATATTAAAGTTATGAGTATATAGTTACTGAATTCTGTTCGAATCAAGTTTTCAGCTTTTGTTTCTTCAGTCAGGAATTACTCTGAGGGTCACTCTTTTTAGATTTGTACGAGGAGGAACAAAAATTGTTTGACTTATAAGCAGTTTCAAGGCACTGGGGAACCTTTATAAGTGGCTAATGTGAAGAAGTAGGCTAGAATGCATCCCAAGTATCAAGTTGATATTGGATAGTCTGAAAGACCATACCAAAAGGGGACTTTCTTAAGCCATGTAATAAATTTGCAGAGTCAAATTACTGAAGTATGCTAGCGTAGCATCTTTTTGGCGGAGTCAAGTAAAGCCAATATGATCTTTGATGTAGTTGTTAGTACATTTTATACCATGAGCATTACTTTTAAAATACAGCAAAGCCATAGAAGTAGGACAATATTTCTGAACAGTGTCGAAAATAAGAAACACAGAGAAGGTGAGGTTGTGAATGACATCGACAGAAGTTTTGGAGGTGAGGTTCTTTGTCCCAGTCTGAGCCAGAAGCTCAGGTTAGGGTTGAGCAAAAGAGAAAGCTTAAAGGTGCTGTTGGAGTGGGTCTGGAATTAGGGGGGCCAAGGATAGTTAGGACAGCCAAGAGATCTGTACTGCAAGGGCCTTCATGGTGTCAGCCAGAGGTGAAGGTCTTAGTCCCAGTCAGAGCTGGAAAATAACATTAGGGTTGAGTAAAAGAGAAAACCTAGTAATGTCGTTGGTGTTAGGGGTGGAGTGAAGAAAAAAAAAATAGAGAATATTAAATAAAATTTGAAAGTAAGTTAGAAGCATGCCTTTGGGGCAAAGAGTTGTAATGGTATCCTGGCCTGCATTTGGAGGAGCACTGCAGGCAGGCTGAGGGAAGTGATCCTTCCCCTCTGCTCAGCACTGGTGAGGCCACATCTGGAGCGCTGGGTCCAGTTCTGGGCTCCCCAGTACAGGAAAGACATGGACATACTGGAAGGAGTCCAGAAGAGGGCCACAGAGATGACAAAAGAACTGGAGCATCTGTCATATGAGGAAAGGCTGAGAGACCTGGAGAAAAGAAGGCTCAGGGGTCTCTTAAGAATGTTTGTAAATACCTGAAGGGAAGGTGTGGAGAAGAAGGAGTCAGGCTCTTTGCAGTGCTGCCCAGTGACAGGATCATAAGCAGTGGTCACATACCAAAACATAGGAGGTTCCCTCTGAACATCAAGAAACACCTTTATACTGTGAGGTTGACCAAGCACTGGCACAGGTTTCCCAGAGAAGTTGCTGAATCTCCCATCTAGGAGATATTCAAAAGCCATCTGGACATGGTCCTGGGCAACTGTCTTTGGGTGGTGCTGCCTGAGCCAGGGTCTGGACCAAATGACACGCAGAGGTCCCTTCCAACCTCAACTGTTCTGTCATTCTAGGATGCTATTTGCAGAATAAAAAGGAGGAGATGGGGAATTGCTATTGGTAAGATATTCTCCACTTTTTCTTCAAGTAATAAAATCTTTCAGTACGTCTACTGTTGCCTACAATGTAATATAGCTATAAGGTCAACAGATGTGTCTGCATAAAATTATATATATATATATATAGGTTGCTTATATGTAAAATGAAAAAATCAGAGTATTTTCTTCTAAATAGTATAAGGAACAATGATTTGATGGACTATTTATTATTGGCAATTTAATTATAATTAAATTTTTTCAGTAAGTAAATAGGTTTCACTTAATGTGTTCATCCTGTGGAGGAAGAGAGGAAAATTTCAGAATGTTTCCCAGTATCTTGATAGATAGGATATTTGTATCTGAGAGATATTATTAAACCAGCTTAAAAGAAGTAAAACATTATGGCAAATTTGTCAAAATGTAGGAGGAACAGGACTCAGACAACCTGTAGAGATTTCTTTTCTTTTTTCTAATTTAGAAATCTAGATTTTCTTTTTTTTTTTTTGTGGGGTATTCATTCTATCTAAGATGCAGCAAGCAGCAAATCTCCCTCTGACAAGTCACATCAGCAGATGGATGTCCCATTCCCTGCAGCAGGGAGTCTCCTATTGCTATTATTCACTGCTTCCTTCTAGTGATCCTGAGTGGCTCAGACTCACCCACCAGAGAGGCTTCTCATCAGCTGCAGGGACAGTGAACCTTTTCTGAAAGCGCAGGTTATCAGGTAGGGCATAAACCTTCTTCCTAGTGTGAGAAGTCACCAGCTTCCAGCCTTCATCATCATGGGAGTTTCCACTTTTCAGCTTCATGGGCATAGGCTCTTCCTTCCCCTCCCCTACAGCTGACAGTTCAGGCTGTTGAAGCTGCAAGGTCTCGGAGAAGATCTAGTCCATTTGTTTCTCAGCCTCTCTGATGCTGTGCAGTCTGGTGGCCTCTTCCCGCAGGTCTTTCACAAGGAAGCACAGCCCCTTGACAGCTACACGCCTCCTGCAGGCTTGGAGACCATGTGCTCAGCGAGAGGCTCAAGGGACTCCCTGCAGCCTGACACTGCAGAGCTGCATCCTCCTTCTGAAGCCCTGTCTGGGTCCAAGATTCTGGCAGTGAAGGGACAGTTACTTCAGTGGCTCCTTATGTGGCAGCAGCAGGTACCCACCAGTACCTCAGAGGGTTCCCAAGAGTCCCCCAATGATCCCTGAGAAAATGCCCAGAAACTCAAGGAGCGACTTAAACCAGAACGCTTTCAACTTCAACCTGGAGAATGTACTCACAGTGATTATTTCATCTAGGCTACTTAGAAACTCAGTGAATATTAATATTGATGATAAAATTCAGGAATAGTTCTTATCCAAATATTTTATTTTGAGGTATGTATATATATGGCCTGCTATATTTTTGACTGCAAACAGGCATACGAGAGCTCCCCAACGAGTATTGGTGGTAAAATATTGAAATATTTATATTGGCAAATATAAGCTGCATTGAGAATGAAGACAGATGATGCTCATGTTCTGTTTTATTTTGCAAGGTAGATGATATTCATTTTTAGTATTTATAATTTTTATTATTTTTGCTGACTGAATTTCCCCATAGAAAATGCATTAGTGCTCATAATAATCAAGTGTACTTTTTTTATATATATGTGACCAAGGAATCAGTTTTTTCTGCACTTCTCTCAGCTGAAACACACTTCACTGATAAGAAAAATGACAGGTGTTTGTGTGGACTGGTAATGTATGAGGTTTGCATCTTGAACTACAGATTGCTGAGTTCTCTTCTGAAAGATAATAAAATACATGGTTCATTTTTCATGTGCATTAGTAACTTAGTTGATCAGGACATGTGGACATGTTTGATATATTGCCTGGCTATAAAAATGAATAAAGCTTTTATGTATTTGTTCTCTTTAGACTGTGGGTGAAAGCCCCTCAGTTTGCAAGACAGCCTGCAAATTGTTTACCATTTGGCTTATATCTCAATAGAAATGTTTTCTTATGTAAGACGACTTCAGTATTCTTTTCTGGAAAAATTCTTTATTGTTTTGTAGCTATTAGAACATGTGTCATCATCCTTTTCCCCCTGGATACATTCACTAAAACAAAGGACGAGACATGTGTGATTTTTCCATATAGTGTGAGTGTGAATGTTAATTTCAGTATTTCAGGAATATATGACTTAGTTTGCTTTTTTTAATATATATATGGGAGAAAGTAAACAAAAAAACCCAACATTGAATGGGAACCTTTGTTGTTTCGTGGGGGTTTTGTTTGGTTTGGTTTGAATTTCATTTATGATTGATATCTCCTTTTGATACCACTTGGTCTTCTGGAAAGTTGATTTTCATATTAGTTTAGGGGTAAGTACACAGATGCTTTGTATAAATTCCTTGTTACTCTGTAGCTTCTGATTATGTACGCTAATGAATTGGCAGCAGCACTTCATAAAGTTTATTTATTTCATTAAAAAAAGTATATCATTGTTGCATTTGAAAAATTGCCTTCTGTTTATACCACACTGTTTTGCATACAGTTTATTGCTATACAGATCACAAGCTATTAGAGGAAAGACTAAAGAGATACAATCAGAATTACAAGGACTCTGAATCCTTGTGGCAGAATTTCTTTCTTTATTTACTTATTGCTAAAAAAAGAGTAATATAATTCAGGATACTATCCTTCAGACTTTTATAAGTATATCTGTAGAATTAAGGACCACAGCTTTATGTGACTACTGTGTCTTGAAGAGATTATAGATGCTTTTCAGTGGACCTGGTTTTGTCAAGGCTCATTGGGTTTAGCCACAAAATGAAATATACTTGTAGCAAGTCTCTTTAATCATTAATTGTAATTATTTAAACACTGTAGTGTATTGTCTATGTAAGATGTATTTTCAGTTTCTGATAGGACAGCCTTTCAGTCAATCTGTTTACCATCGAGTTTCAGGCACTGGCAAGTATTATTATTGTAGACCCTTTTTTGGCCTGAAGGTAGTACAAGTGCAGACTTCTTTCTCCTGCAGGTGTAACTAAGGCAGATTTTTTGTCTTAATTTCATTTAGTGGATGTAGATTTCAGAAAGAAACCAACTACTTCCCTTCAGTTTTAAATCCTAAACTCTAATTATCAGCTAGGTCATAGTTTACCTGACAGATTTACTCTTCTTCTCCATCAACAGTAAAATTTGCGGGGGCGGGGGAGCAGGTGGGGATAAAGAATTTTTTGTTTACTTAATGTTAATCTAAATCAGGAGGAATCTGAGATAGTAGGGCTCTAAGGGGGATCATGTAATTATGTAAATACGAAAATAGACATTATGTGGGAGAAGACAGCTAAAATACCACAAGGTGCATCGGAAAAGATAGTCATACTCTTACTTGTTTTTTAAATATTCATTCAAACATTCATACTTTTCTGGCAAACCTACAAGAATGTCTTCATGACAGAATTGTCCTTGCATCTTACAGCTATCAGATACTTATTTATAGCATGTGTTTGTATATCTTTATTCTAACTCCTTTCCAGTTCTAATTGGTTTCCTAGATAGTTATTGCAACAGCTTGTTATTCGCATATGGAAATGTGAAATAAATAAGTAGTACTGCACAACTTGGTAGACACTGACAGTTTGGGTATTCCTCTAGTCTCAATCTTTTTATGAATTGTCATCACAGTGAAGAAGGCTAGCATACAGCAAGAAGCTTTCAGTATTTGTTTAGTCATCTTCTTTATCTTTTCCACCTGAAAAATATAAATATCTCTTTTGTTTAAAATAAGATAAAATCCCTTCATAATTTTCCACTAAAAATGAGTGCATGATGTGTCGGTATTCTCTTTACTGATCTCAACAGTTTAGATAGGTAAAAGTAGTTACTCTGAAGTTTTTAATTATTTTCAGGTAATTGGTGAAAGTAGAATTTTGGACAAGCATTATGAATAACTTTCTCTGATACTCATTGACAGAAAACTTTTTTTCCTTGAACGCATAGTAGATACTCCTGAACAGCAGGTGATTGATGTTAAACAATTCTTCATGTGAATTCATTGTTTGAAGTGGGACTCCACCAGTTACATTACAATCCATGCAGATGCTACATTTTAGCCATGAATGAAGCAAACATCATCTGAAATGTCAGGACTATCATGTCCTGATATGCATGTTAATGTGGACTGTTAAAGCTGCATTAAAGATTATTTAAAATGGGCACCATTCCTAGTTTTTTAGTGAAGATGGTAAGTTTATTTTAATGTAATACATAGTCCCTATCAACTTGAACTTAAAAGAAACTGATAAAAGCAGTGCCACAATCAACATAGAAAGAAAGATCTGTGAGATCAAGGGTAAATTTCCCCACCTCACTCCCAGCATTTTCCTTTTCTTGAACTTATTTATGGCTCTCTGCACATATTATTCATGATTGTTGTAAAGTTTCAGCCTTTAGGTTTTTTAGGTATCTATGGACAACTTATATTCCTGAATAAATCACTTGCAGTAAATTAGTCATACACACAAAAGTTTTCTCTGTGTGTAGATGGGGAAGAGGAAAACAAATGTCAGCAAATCAGCGACTTTTCTTTTAATGTCGACATAGTGCAGTGATATCCGCTTGCAGCAGACAAAACATTTGAGCAGTACCAGAAGGAAGAAATATTTGATCACTAAACATGCTGGTGCTCAGATACATGCATTGTTATGAATATAAGCATTCATTAAAAAGTTCAATTTGTTGCAGGGCTTGGTGTCTCTAGATATTGTCAGGCACAATAACATTTATCATGCTTTCAGTATAGTTTTTGATGGACTAAATGGTGTTCTTGGCAGACTTGCTCACAATAAGAGAAAAAGCAGGGTAAATTTATTTTTTCCTATATTAAATATTGAAGTACTTGTCAAATAAAAAGGTAGCCAACATTTGTCTTCCCTTTCCTGTGGAAGGAATGCTATGGATTCTGGTAGAATTTGATTACTCCTTTTAGATGAAAAAGGAAAAGAATTCTAGAAACAGTCACATACAGTGTAAATAATAATTGCAAAACTGCCTAGTGTCACACATGGCAAGTAATAGTTTTGCTTGCCAGCAAACATCACACCTCTGCACAGCAGTGCTGGGCTTGGAAGCAGGCAGACCTTAGGAGCTTTAGCAGTTGTCACCAAGCTCTTATAGACTTCTAGCAGTCAAAATCTCAAAACAAATAAAATAAATTTAAAACCTTCAAATTCCCCAACAAAATAAAGGGTATATTGCAGTTAATGAAGATTCTTGAAAATATTTCCTATCTGCTTGGACATGGCAGTCTTGCTTACGTGAAGTCTGTCTTCCTCTTACACTTTTCCTAAGGGGAGGTATGCAGTGGAATGAAGCCATTGCCATCTTCCAAGTTCTCTAGACACTTCTGATTTAAAACCAAAAGGGATTTCAGAGAATCAGATTCAACAATCTAACTGTCGCGGTAGAGACAGACAAAGCGACACGTACACCTTCTTAGAGTATAAGCAAAGAAAGTTTATAGAAGCACAAGCAGAGAAGTTATAGAGCTTTTTTTTTTTTACATCCTTTCAAGCCAGCATTTTTATACCTATTTTACTTATTACTTTGTATATTTGTCTGTCCCTT
>JANXJC010000049.1:6537661-6554758 GCA_027564655.1 Leptodon cayanensis
GCACCCCAAACTGCACACAGTACTTGAGGTGGGGGCACAGCAGTGCAGTGTAGAGTGGGATGATCACCTCCCTTGACTGGCCAGCTGTACTGTGCTTGATGCAGTGCTTGACCGTGCAGACACGGTTAGCCCTTTTGGCTCTCAGGGCACATTGTTGACTCATATGCAGCTTGCCATCAACCCAGACCCCCAGATCTCTTTCCATGGGGCTGCTCTCCAGCCTCTCGTCCCCATTTGTACATATAACCAGGGTTACCCCGTCCCAGGTGCAGAATCTGGCACTTGCTCTTCTTAAATTTCATATGGTTGGTGATTGCCATACATTATGTGAATTGGCTTAGAAATGGAATTTAGAGATGGCTCTAATTAATTTGATAATTAAGTATTTTCTTGCAGTGTCTTACGTTTTTTGTCTTTGATTTCCTATTTATTCCAAGGAATATACTTTAGTATTTAGATGCAACTTTAGCTCATGAAGTGCCCCTACCTAAATAATATAAGCCTTTGGAAATTATGGACCTCATTTTCAAATGGATAAGCTTAAGGTCGGGGTCTGATTTACACATGGAAGTTGTTTGAAACATCAGCACTGCTGTTTGTCTTTTATTGTTCTTCATCATGAGAAGATGAAGCTTGTGGAGAAAAAAAGCACTTTGTCTTTTTTTTTTCTCCTTCCCCCTAGTCGGTCTTCTGGGGAATCTTCTAGTTTATCATATATAGAATATTACCTAGAGAAATATCTGGAAAAATATTATCATTTTTAGTAAACAATCACTTTGTATTTTCCATTGAATATGATTTTTGTCCTGCCTAGAGAGACTCAAAAAGCATTTCTAGTTTCCTCTGAAAATCTGAATGAGCCTCTTTAATGTTACAGGGTATCTAATTGTTTCTATTTGTTCAGAAATAAGGTGGGAACAGACAAGTTTACTGTTTGATTTAGCTAGATAATCACATTGTTACAATACACAGGGACCGAATTATGTTTTTCTGATGCTGTAATGCCTCGGTCTCTTTGCTTTATGTTCAGTAGCTTTTCATTATTTGCCAGAAATTGATTTTAAAATAAAAGTAACCAATATCTGAAAAAGTACACCTTCCTAGATCTTTCTAAACCCTTGTTGATACAGATATCCTGTTTCTTCAATGAAGAAGTGCCCTGCACTGTTGTCAGTGTCTACTTTTATCAAATAACCAGTTTTAGTCTCACAGAACTGAAAATTGTAAAGTTCTTACAATTTTTACTTTCATGTATGAGCATTTCTCTTCTTTTTTTCACCTAAGTAGAAAGATGTGGAACCTTTCATTTTCACAGTTTTTAATCTATCTTAATCTCCTTTAATCTTCTTATAAGTACCAGTTAATAATAATTTATTAATAGTAAGTACTCATCAATAATAATCTGAGAAATATCTGTTAGTACCTGATAAGTACCTGTTTTGTGCTATAAAAGTAAATTCATTTTATTAATTTTTCTTTTGAAATCTGAGGAGCATTTCGTACATTCTTGACAAAACCTGTGCCTAGTAGTCTCTGAGGGGGAAATAAAATCAGTTGTTAAATAATTACTTTATAGGACTTAGTAACATGACTTTTTGTTGATATGTGTAATTCCTCCTATATATGGATTAGATAAATGGATTCAGAAAGATGGGTTATCCTAAATTAAGGTTACAACATTGGCCATAAAAGATAATATTTCCCTTAAGACTATTAATTGTGACCTCAAGAAATGGAGTACTGTGAAAACTTAAAAATCTTTCATCTGGTCATTAGGACAGCAGTTTCTACTACTGAAGACATACTTTAGAACTTCTTCCATTTAATGAATATTCATTATAGTCCTTCTAAAGTGTAAACAGACTATAACTAAAAATATGCTCTTTGGAGGAATAAAAAGTGAAATTTGACACTGTCAGACCAAATATCAGTCTCAATTTTGTTTAAAACAAAGTCTTTTGTTTTGTTTTTAATTCTGTTGTTCTATAAATAGCAGGGAGAGAAATAAGCTTTGGTTACCAGTTACTATATTAAAGTATTACCTATGCTTTAGGTAAAGGTGCAATTAATGAAAAATTGACTCTTGTGGTCCTTTTCAAGTACTTAATGTTATGAAACATGGAAAACTTGTATCTTGGACTGATTTCTAAGATGCGCACCTTACGCTGAGGTGAGGCCATTAGCCTCACCCGGTAAAGAACAAAGTTTTTTAATCATATTATTCCTCTTTCTTTTTCTCTCTTTTGGTTGCTCTTCCTCCCACCCCAACACTTCCCAGCTGGAAAGACTGCAGTTTGAGAACACCTCTGAATGGGCAAAGAGAGAAAGACTTGAAGCAGGAAAGCAAAGTTTGGAAGAAGAGAACAGAAGATTGAAGTTGCAGGTAAAAGAAATTCAGGGACTTCTGGAGATGAAAAATAAAGCACCACTAACTAAACTGAATTGTGATCATCAAAATGCACAAAGTAAACTGCTAATTAAAAATAAGGTATGTTCATTGCTTAGTTCGATTACTTGGAGAGCATTCCCAAAAAGAATTACTATTTCATAATGTCAAAATGTGCCCCTAAAACAAGGGTTATGCAAGACAGAACAGCCCTGTCTGCATCTCAGACCTGGACTGTTAGAACTCAGTGACTTTGAATTTCTGTAGGGTACAGAAACAGAAGGAAATATCTTTTTTATTTTTAAAAGGAGCAGGGAGAAATGACAAGTCTGACAAGACTAGGGAGCAAAAGTGAAGACTGGGAGTAAAAGAAGAGATTAAGCAAGCTTTGGTACGTATAGAGTCCTGATGAAGGTCAAAGCAAAAAAAGTGTGTGACCAGTCATTCCTCTGTCTTGCTGAATATTGAATCACTTCTTAGGGAACAGAGAACTGAAGGAAGAGCCTTATTTCTTAATTTTTTATTCCTCTAAAGATCTGTTTACTTTTAAACCTTATTGTACTGCTAAAAATGATGTGATAAATTATTCAGAGACTCTTAGCTGTGGGTATTTCCTTTATTTTATGTTTTTCCATGCTAATAATTAAGTGGTAATCCAGAAGGCTCTCACTTTCATTGAGACTCTGAAGGCTGTGCTAGAGAAAGCAAAAAAACCACCAACCCAATCAATCAGTAAATACACATGCTTGATGTTACAAATTGGGCAGCACAAAACAGTTAACATTCTTATTTGCTCAAATAACAAATAATTTACTGTCATTTATATGCATCTACTCTTGAATAATGGCAATCTGAGTAACTAGGGCCAGATTTAGGGTATAGTTACAATAAGTAATTTCTCTTGGGAAAGATTGAAAGTTAGGTTCTGTACTTGAGATCTCCTTTTAAATGTAATGATATGATTTTTCCATATTTCTGTGATGGCTCAGGAGCAGCAAATTACCATTCACACATATAGCTTACCTTTATAAAATATATTGCACAACAAACACCTGTTCTGGATTTTCCTTTACTAGTATTTATTTTATCATACCATATGGTATCATACCATATCGTATCAGCATTTTCATGATTTTTTTGTAATGCAAGTAATTTGAGGTTGGAGATGTGGCCAGAAAGATGCTCATCTGCTAAGGCATATTGCTGTATCCCAAATACCTTTTAGTTATATGGCTGTCCTGGGTTGTTTGTTTGGTTTTTTAAATGTTGCTTGCAGAGAATACTAGACATCTGTGATCAACTCTGTTAGTATCACAACACTAACTGACACAACTTCACAACTTTTTAACAAAGTCAAAAGGCTGAGATGGAGCTCAGTCACCTCTCTTTCCTTCTCATAAGAGTGAATATCCCTGCAGTGTTTGCCTTTTCCTAGCTGATGATTTTAGGATAAGATTGTCTTCAAAACTATTGATTATCAGTTTAAAGGAGAAAAATTAAAAATTGTATTTTAGTGTCAGCTGAAACTATGTAATCTGTCATCTGGTAGATTGGTAACAGTTGTCATCCAAAAATTAGGGTGGAAACTGATTTGTTTGCAGATGTTTCTGTCTCCAGTTTACAAGAACTGCAAATCATGGAATCATAAAACAAGTCAGGGTGGAATGGACTTCAGGAGATCCTCAGTCCAACCTCCTGCTCAAAGCAAGGTCAGCTCTGAGGTCAGACCAAGTTGCTCAAGGCTTTGTCCAAAAGGGGTCTCAAAAACCTCCAGGACTGCACAACCTCTCTAGGCAGCATGTTTGTGATGGGTTGACCCCAGCTGGCAGGTAAGCTCCCGCCCAGTCCTCATTCACACCCCAGCAGTGGGATGGAGTAGAGAATTGGAAAGGCAAAATTGAGAAAAACTCATGGGTCGAGATAAAGACAGTTTAATAAGTGAAGGGGTGGGGGGAAAGGTGATGCAAAACAAATCACACACCACCAACAGACTGATGCCCAGCCAGTGTCCAAGCAACAGCTACTTTGGAAAAACCACCACCCCTCTGTTGTTGCAAGGGACTCTTCCTTCCCAGGTGCCGGACTTTGTCATTGCTGACTTTCACAAGGTACCTTGGCCCATTTCTTCAACTTGGTGACAGAACTTCTTGATTGGAGCATGCCATCTACAGGCAGGGATATTGGCTCTGCCTGTCCTGGCTTTAGGGGGAGATAGAATGACCTTGATGAGAGCATTTTCCCTCAGAGCTGTGAGTAGAAGCATCTGCTGTGCCAGGAGTAGTTTCTCCATTTTGGGCCTGGAACCACACCCTGTGGTGCATCACCACCAAGGTTGAACAGTCTTGTAGTCTTCAGCAGCATTTCCAGCCAGGACTCCTTGCCAGGGCCTGCCATAGTATCCTAAAGCATACTTGCTCACAGTGCCCAGGGCTCCTGGCCTGTGGCTGCAGGCAGAGAAAACGGTACCACCACAGTCTTCTGTGAAACCAAACACCCACTGACAACATGAGTAAAATTAAAGGTCAACAGTATTAGAGGAAAGGACTGTGGTGAATCCTTAACACCACAATGAACTCTATTCACAGCAGCAAAAAGTTAGTAAGAAAGAAAGAGCCTTATGAGAAAAAATACTCTAGCAATGAGTTCATCTCCGAATCAGTCATGGCACTGGAAACCTGGCCAGCCACATGTGGAGAAGGTAGTGGTTTGTAGAGCTAGTTAGCATATTTTTTAACCTTGCTGCTGACATTAAATGAAAAACAGGGGTTAAGGAAGGAGAGAGTGGCTTTTTCAAGGATTCCAGCCTAACTCAATTTATATCTTAGATGGAACCTGTCTATTCCTATGTAGAGACATCCTATTGTCACTGTTGAACCTTTCTAATTTCTGAGACTGTCTTTATCTAATTTGATCTAGTACTATTAAAAACCTGAAAAGAGTGGCTTTGACTTCTGATTCAGGAGCCTTTTTTTCTGGGATAGTAGCTTGTGTTCAAATAAAATAACATGTTATATGCAGCATTAGAAGAGTAGAGAAGGATGATTTCTGTAAAATATGGGTGTTGGTTAGATGTTTAGGTTAGCAAAGGGGATCATATACAAGATTGAAACCACAGCTCTCTAAAGATCTTTTACATCTTAATCTGAATGATTAGAGCTTTTTTTTAGCAAGTAGACAAAAGGGATATGGGTAATGTGTTATGGAATGTATTCCAGAGCAAAATACAGTTGCCTAACACCCTAGCTTTTCCAAAACCTGTATTTGTGAGATGATTTGGGAGATTCATTGTAGTTCAGAACAATATATAGTGTTATTAATTGATGTATGGCTGATTCATACATTTAAAGGGTATAAACAATGACAACATTTTTTCTTTAATAACAGTTTTGGTAAGATTAAACATGATATCAAAATACAGAAGTGAAGTCCTTACATCCTTGTCTAAACGGTTTTATGTTAACACTTAGTTATCTTGCTCTTTAATAGGTATACCTTCACATAATATAGAATATGTGCAATCTCTTGCCACTTATGGTAGTAAATCGTGAAGATTGAAGTTCTGAACACAAAAGTTAATGTTATGTTTTGCACAAAATGCGAGTCCTTAATGTTATTCTTAGCTGGCAGTATGTTGGTTTAAGATGTTTCCATATGCAGTTTTTGAAAGGTTGACTTCTGTTGTACAAGATGAGCAGAATTGATGAAACAATTGAGATCAGACATTGTTACTATGTGATTTTATCAATTGTACTTCTTGGAATAGAGAATACTGTTTAAATTAATAGCTTTATTATTTGACAAATAGCATGGCAACAAATATTAAATGGATCTAACTGATTCATCTAGGAAGGGATAAAATGAAGAAAAAAATCCCTTGTTGATGGTATAGATCAATACACAAAACATGCTGTTTATGGGAAGATATTTTCTATTTAATCTGTGAGTATGACCTTGAAAGAAACTTCTAAATTAATTTTGGGGAATAATAACTGTTCTTCTATATTATCTCTAATTATTATGGTAAAGATCTGGTTATTGAATATTTGATTCATTAAATATGTCTTGTAATTGACTTGTACAGAATTTAAGTGTAGAATATTAAACTATGGAGCTTGTGGATGCATAGACTAAATTATTTTTAAAAGTTTAATTTCCCTCTTTAATATGATAAAGTTATAATGTTGTTAGGAAAAAATTCCATAGATTTTAAAGGTGGAATGATGGACAACATGTATTTTTAAAATGAAACCTTTTTAGCTTAACATTACCTAGCAAGATGGGGTTTAAATCATCAACACTTTGATTTTTCAGAAGTAGGAAGCACTCAAATTTGTAGGCAATAACTTAAAAAAATTGTCTGTATTGGGTTTACATGGCAAGGTTTTGGTAGCAGGGGGACTGCAGGGGTGGCTTCTGTGAGAAGAGATCAGGAGCTACCCCATACCAGATACAGCTGGTTCCAACTGGCTCCAAAAGGAGCCCACCACTAGCCAAAGCTGAACCCATCAGTGGTGCTGGTGGCACCTCTGTGAAAACACACTTAAGATACACTAAAAATGCTGAGCAGCATTGTGTGATAGTGAGGAGTGAGGAAAAAATGTGAGAGAAACTGCTCTGCAGGGCCAGAAAAGGAAGGGGAGCCGGAGCAGAAATTCCCCTGCAACCTGTGGAGAAGACCATGGTGAGGCAGCTTGTCACCCTGCCACCCATGGAGGACCCCATGTCAGAGCAAGTGGACATGCCATGAAGGAAGGTGCAGCCTGTGGAGAACACATGCAGGAGCAGGCTCCCGGCAGGAGTTGCAGCCTGTGGGGGTCTCATGCTGGACCAATTCTTGAAGAACTGTGGCCTGTGGGAAGGACCCATTCTGAAGCAGTTCACGGAGGACTGTATCCCATGGGAGGGATGCCCTACTGGAGCAGGGAAACAGTGTGGGGAGGAAGGAGAAGCAGAGAGGAGCTGTTATGGACTTGACCCATAACCCACCATTCCCCACCCGCGCATAGAGGGAAGAGATAGAGGAATCGGAAGTAAAGGAGTGAAATTGAGACTGGGAAGAAGGGTGAGAGAGAAGGAATATGTTCTTAGTTTCATCTTTGTTTCTCACCATCCTACTCTATTTTTAATTGGCAATAAATTTAATTTTCCCCAAGTCAAGTCTATTTTTCTCATGACGGTAATTTATCTCAACCCATGAGCTATTGCATCTTATTTTCTTCCCTATCCTGTAGAGGAGAGGGGGTGAGAAAGCAGCTCGGTGGGCATCTGGAATCCAGCCAAGGCCATCCCACCCCTTTGTTAGAGGTGGGTGTGTTCCTCGCGTTTCACAGTCAAAAATTAATCTTTGCAATAGCAACTTAAATGAGATTGGTTTTCTTTGTATTTTTAAAATGAAGGGACAATATCCTCTCTCTCCTTTTCCTTAGACAAAAGATGTGAAAGAGGTATTTCTTCCTCGTAATTACAAAATGAGATATTTGATGATGGTTTTCTTATATGGCAGAAACTAGTTACCCTGCTCTAGTTATAAAGTCTTTGTAACTTCACAATATCGGTGTGTAAACTCTAATTTTTGTGAATGCAAAATTTTGATATGGGAATAGTTGTAGTGTGAATGACATGCTTCCTAATTTTAATTAAAAAACACCCGTAAAGGCTGTGAGACTAACTTACTGCTCCCTAAATCTATTTTTTTTAGTTGAATAAGAAAAAAAAGTTCAATCATTCCTTTTTTAATATCTAGAAAAATCAAATTAACAAAAATTTCAAAACAAAATTTCTCTCTTTCTGTACATCTCTAAGCAAGATGTTATAACATGCTTGTACTCACTTCCAGATTTATTATCAAGATTGCATCTTTTTCTTCCTTTCTCTATAGATTAAAGCAACTGTTTCAAACAAACTACTAAAGTACATGTACTGTGATCTGTCTTGGTATGCAATTGTATGGCAAAGATTTCAAAGTGATTGAAGTATTGGGTGGATTAACTGAAGGAAAGAAACACTGTAAATTCATGGAAATAATGGCTACATACTTGATTCTCAAGAAAGGGAACTGAAAATACCACAGTTTTTAAACTTGCAGCATCATAAGGTGCTGTTTCTTCATGATTCAGGGAAAAATATTATCAGCTATTTTTCATTTTTAGTTAGGAACAGACTGTTTTTTAAAGATTGCTGCATATATCAGACCTCTTTGTTTCTAGTGTCTTCTGGGTTTTAATGGATTACCACTACTTGCATGTAAACCCTTTGGATGAGAAGCTGTTGGATCAGATCACACCTTAGTAACACACATTTTATATGGTATATAAACCACATGTATTACTTTTTTTTTTTTTTCTTTTTTTTTTCAGAAAGAGAGATCTCAGTTACAGTTTTGGCAACTGAAGTATTAAATGCTTTTCTCTTTTTGCTAAGAAAAATAATATAAAATATTTATTACAGGCAGCTGAAAAGATTGTTCATACTGTATTTTATTCTTCCCAGAAATATTTGGATCATTTTAAAGTTTATTCATTTTTATTTGTTGCAACTATTTACTGTTTACTTGAATGTAGATGTACTGGGTCTGGCTGGGGTGGAGTTAACTTTCCTCACAGCAGCCCGTGCAGTGCTGTGCTTTGTACTTGTGGCTAGAACAGGGTTGATCACGCACCAATGTTTTGGCTCTTGCTGAGCAGTGCTTGCACAGCATCAAGGCTTTCTCTCCAACCTCCCATGCAAACACCAGTAGGCTAGGGGTGGGCAAGAGGCTTGGATGGGAAACAAGCAGGACAACTGACCCAAGCTGATCAAAGGGATATTCCATACCCTATGATGTTGTGCTCAGCAATAAAAGCTAAGAGAACTGGGCGGGGAGGGGGAGGGGGGATTTGTTGTTAAGGTGTTTGTCTTCTGAAGCAACTTCTATGTGTAGTGAGGCCCCACTTCCCAGAAGCTGGCTGGACATCGCCCGCTGGTGGAAAGTAGAGAATGTATCCCTGTTTATGCGTTGGGGGTTTGGGGTCTTTTTTGCTTTGCTTCCACATGCTGCCTTTGTTTTTTGTTTTTTTCTTTATTAAACTGCCTTTAGCTCAACCCATGAGGCTTCTCATCTTATTTTCTCCCCCATCCTGCTAGGCTGGTGGAGTGGGAGTGGCTTGATGGACACCTGGCACCCAGCCAAGGTTAACTCACCACAATGGAACAGTTTTAATGAGAGACAACCTTATTATTCTAAGCTCCACAGAAACTTATCACAAATTATTGACTAGAACAGTATTTACAAGTACAGTTGTGAAATAAAATTTAAGAAGTGGTTGAGAAAAATAAATGGAACGAGATACTGTAACAAATGCTGCAGCTGCATTAACAGACCGTAACATTTTGGTTCAAAGAAGTAATGAGGCTTTAAGGAAGATCCCCTCATCATCCCCCCTTGAACTAGTATTGCTTTAGTTGAGAGTGATTTTGTGCACACTTAATTCCTTCTGAAGGAAACTATGTGGGAAGCTCTGCTTCAGATATTCATGGTCCAAGCCCTAAGGGAGTGGACAGAGCTGGACCACTGACAGTTTTTGGGATGGCCTCATACTGCATGTGGATTAAGGGCCATAGGAGCAGGCAAAACCTAGGCTGTTGTGTTTGTGTACGGGCCTCAGCACCTGCTGCTGTAACCTACCTTTCCGCTTCTGCTGTGCTGATTTACTGGTGTGAATAAAGCCAAATACAAAAGGAGATGCAAATTGCTTCCTTGTCAACAGTGCTCACAGTAGATAGTGATCTGCCTGCACACTATCTGAATGCTGTGATCTACCAGAGGTGTTTTGAGGAGGCACCACAGTACAGAGGAGGAATTTCATAATTTGCCTGGATGATGTGAGAGAAGTTTTTAATAGTAAGGGCTTATACTAATTGCCATGTGTTTCATTCCTGGTTTTGTGTCACAGATCTCTTGAACTGAGTTTTAGATATATTTTTTACTCTTTATCAGAACAAAACTCGAGAGAAGACATAATTATAGTATCATTGTTAAACGCTTTGATACTTCACCTAGCACTGTTCATCCAATGGAGAACTATCTTTGTTTCAATGCAACCCTCTGGGGCTGGTTATTGTGATGATAAAGCAGTACTGGCTGCACAATTTTCTCCCTTAGCAGATTTTTAAAACACAATATGTTTTGTCAGAATTAGCACTTGGGATATGGGGGGCGGGGGTTATATGATTTTTTTTTCTAGTTACTTTTCTGGTGAAATGTTCATTTTAATTTCTTAGAAAACCTGCTAAAGTGTAGAGCTAAAAACAAATAAAAAGAAAGTTTTACAGATGTCTTCATTTCCTCTAGCAAATTATGCTGACGTTTAATAATAGCAAAGAAAAAAATTACTGGATTACAAACTGTCATGGATCAACACTCAGCACTTTTTACTTTCCTCACCAAATTGCTTCCAGTTTCAAAAATAATTAATTTAGAATTACTGACAAGCAGAAGCTGAAGTTCAAAGACCAGGTTTAAAAATGAATCTGTCATTTGCATGTGACTAGTGGCATAACATTAAGAGCATTAGTATGCTTCAAATTTTTCATTTAAGTTTAGTACTTTATCTCTTATTTTCTAACTTCTTGAATGGGCCTGTAAATTGTAGTGATAAAATTTTGAAAGATTGTATATAAATTTTGAATTACGCATTTTATAGCAAAGATAAAAAACAGAAAAAGTGTAGGTTTTGCTGGCGTGTGTGTATAATCAGCTATTCTATATTGTATATTTTCTTAATTAGGACAAGGTTTTGATTTGACTTAAGAGTACGTATTTAATATTGCCCTTTAGCTTTCATAAAGCATGAAAATCTTAATATGATAATTTACTAAGGGATATATTCTAATCATAAAATAATAGAAGTTCTATTTTGTGGCAGACTGAATGCAGTTAAATGCCACTTACCTTTTTTATTTTGGCAGAATAACATGAGAATATTTGCATGACATTAGAACAAAAGTTCCTCTAGCCCTGTATCCCATTTCTGACATTGACCAAAAATGGGTGTGCATGGAAGATTTACTAAGAGGAGCACAAGAATACTTTCCCAGAGCACTGTCATGGCTTGTTCACTATTTATGGCTTAGAATCTTCCAGAATGAGAGTGGTGTTTTTCAACTCTAATACTTCTTACTGAACATATCTTCTGTGAATTTTTGCAATTCTTTTTTGAACACATGTAAACTTTTAACATTCGTTATGACCTGTCATGAAAAATTATAAATTTAGCTGTATATTAGGTGAAGTATTTGCGTTGTTTGCTTTAAATCTATACTTGCAATTTCATTATATTGAAATAGAAAATGAATTCAGTTCCATCTTCCTTCACGCTATCTACCCTGGGATCCTATATGGCAATTCAGTTTGTTTTTTTTTCCCTTCTGACTCAAGTATCATATACCAGCAATTCCTTACCATCAATTGATTATTATTATTTCTCTGAATTTCCAGTTCCACAATAACATAATTGGGGTGTGGGGTGTATCCACCCAATAGTAAAAAGAAATACACTATTGAAGATGTTAATGTATGACTGGAATAATTATATTTTCTGTTATGCTTAACACACTTTTCCTAATAACTCTTAATTATCTGTTTACTTTTTTACTGCTATTGCACAATATTTTTAAAAATCCTTTTATAATTGCAAGATCTCCTTTTGAGTGATAATAGTAAACTCAGAGCTGCAGCTCTATCAGTAAAATCAGAACTGTGTTTTGATTGTCATTACTTCATATTTTTTCTCTTTTCATCACAAAGTATGGAAAGCCTTTACTACTTTTAATCCCCTGGTATTTTTGTTTCTGTTTGTATTTACCCAGCTTCCTAAATAATTTAGATTTTTCTTTTCTGGGGCAAAAGCCAAGAACGGTTCCTTTTGGGTGTCTACAGATATGATCTTCATACAGCACGGAAACTGGTCATTTATTCCTCTCTTCTTGTCCCTTCTCCCTTATCTTGTCCTGATTTAATAATGAGGTATTCCAGCATGAGAGGGCCTTTTCCTTTTCCAAGTCAGCTATGTTTCTGTAAGAATCATTGTGGAAGGCCTTTGTTAAGTGCCTTTGGAACACGTGCCTGACCTCTGACCCAGCAGTCAATTTATTGACTCATTCAGAAAACTGAAAGAGATTTGTAAGACTTACTTTTTCTTGCACAAAAATTGTTTTGATTCTTCTGCAATATATTGTATTTGTCCATGTGTGATCTTATTAGTAATTAAGAATGTAAGTTTTCCTGTCACAGGTATTAGGTCTTTCTTTTTTCTTTGATCCCCTCTTGAAGCATTTTAAAAATTGTTAATATGCTAGCTGTCTTCTAGGCCTTCTGAATTTTTTAATGACTGGTATCTGGTCCCAGGGTTTTTTAATTACCCATCTTGTCTGGCTGTTTCATGACAATGTTCAATTTGAGACAGATCTTATGGTGTAGCCAATGTATAATATATGAGCACAGGATTATTTCCATGCTTCTCCTATGTGAATACAGAGGAAATTCAAGGAGCTCTCTTGCTTCCTTCATTTTTCATCTTGATTGTGTAATGGTCAACAGATCATCAGGTTTCTTGCTGTTGATTTGTTAGAAAAAAGATTAATAGTTTTTATAACTTCTGCAAGCTGTTCCTCATAACCAATTTGGCCTGCCTTACTATATCCTTACAAAAAGACTGCCAGAGGTAACTCACCTGAATGTTTTATTTAGATGTTTATGTCATTAATTTCCTTCTCATTAATAAATTTATTTCAGAAGTAAATACTTAATGAGTATGTATCTGGCAAAAGTTGTGATAGCTGGCCTCGTTCTAGTGTTTGAGATTTTATCTGAAACATTAATAAAATGATTAGGTAAAAATTATTTACGTAAAAGGTAACTAGGGTAACTTTTAAAAAGTAGAAATAAATCAGATATTTTAGCATGTTTGCACATGTGTTGGTCCAATTCTCTTTAAAAAAAAAAAAAAAAGAAAAACCAGACTGGGGTTAAAAAATAAAAAATGGGTACTCTTCAAGAGTGCTCTGACAAAAGACAGGGTGTAAATTTCTATATTGAAAAGTATTTGAAATATATTCCAGTGGTGTTATAATCTATGGAGACACAATTACTGTAGTGTAGAATGTTTCTTAAATTTTGCCATAGGAAGGACTAAAGGATGGCAGTGAATTAACACTCTTTGAGATACATGTTTCATTTTATTAAACTTTAAGCTTTATTCATCTTAATGTCTTTTTTCATGCCTGGGTAATAAGGTTTAATTTAAGAAGAACTCTAGGTAATATAAATGTTTTTGTGTATTGTTCTGAAGCATAAAAGAAAAAGTTCTATGAAGGATCGATTTAAAAAAGGTCCAATTTGCCACATCTGTAATGGGATTCTGGACATAGTAGCTGTAACATTACAAATTGTTTTCTACTTCATATGTGTTTTATTCAGTAAAAATAAAGTGTGTTGTTTTGATACAGCAAAGAGAAAACCATACAATAAAATGTGAATACCTAATGTACAGTGTCCATGATGTAACTCTCTTGCAGACTTTCAAAGTTGTTTATAATAGCGCCATTGGTTCATAGACAATGGATGGTATCTGATTTTTTTATAATGTGGTTTACTGTAACCTCAGGGTATTTGTCATAATATTGTGGAAACTCTTGTAGAAAAATGAGGAGAAAGTAATTTGTCCATGTTTATCGATGAGGAAATACCAGTGTTATAGGCTTATATAGCAGTGTCCTTTTATCATTTCTACATTTGTGGCTATATGTGGCTGCTTCTTTGTCCTAAAACAATAAACCCCAGTGTTTCTGCACTGCTTTCTTCCTATTAATGCAAATGTATTTGTAGCCCTATATGCACATGAAATCACTTCTGTCATGTATATTCATAAGTACTGTAGAAAAAAAAATTTGGCAATATTTTGCATCAGAATTTATTCAAATTCATTTGAAGTGATAGTGGTGATGTTCAAGGAACTGATAAACCATTACGCTTTCACTCCACTGGAGACACCCCAAAATCGCTAGACTGTAAGTCAAGATATTGATCTAAGGGGGAAAGGTATGTGTTTCTGAGGTTTTGGGGGTATTGTTTATTTGTTTGTTTAAACAAAGAAATCGTAAAGAAATTGGAAATCCCAAATAAGCTAGTGCCATTCATCCTTCTGTATAAAAATAAAAAGCTATGAGACAACAAACTCATAAATCAGGTCTGCTATATGCAAACCCAACAGATGTTAGGTTCAATGCTACCCAATTACTGTTAATTAATGAAAAATGTTTCAATATTTTTCAATACCTAGGATTTTGCTTTACTAGTATTTCTGTAACTATGTTACACTCAGTTACTTCATAGCAGTGCATAACACTTTCATGTGGCCTTCAATTGCTTAAGAAAGAAGATATTCTAAAGAATGAGGATTTATTGATTTATTGATTTATTGAAGGAATAAATAAGTATGGTCCAGATGTAAGGCAAACAGCATTAACTAGTCTGTGGTACTAGAAATAATTTAGCAATGGAACTATAATTTTGTAAGGACCTTTGTGAATCTGTTACAACTTTGCAGGAGAGTGGTGAAAATCTGAACTGATGATCATAGTGCTTTGGAAACAAT
Source organism: Leptodon cayanensis (assembly GCA_027564655.1). Lineage (NCBI taxonomy): Eukaryota > Metazoa > Chordata > Aves > Accipitriformes > Accipitridae > Leptodon > Leptodon cayanensis. The sequence goes on from JANXJC010000049.1 coordinate 6,552,680, forward strand.
TGTTTTTGGAACAGGAGACTTAAATTTGGAAAAAAAAATGGGTTAAAGAAAAGATGTTACATTTTTAAAATGTGCAAAATAAAATCCCACATTTCTCAACAAAACTTAATTTGACCCTATTTGTCTTTTCTGTTTTCAAAACATTCTACAAAAAACTTGTACCTTATAAACTGTTAAGTTTGTTTCCATCAAGAAATAATGAATGCTTCAATAATGTTGAAAAATTGTGGTGTTAACACTAAGAGATGGAGTATATCAAAGATATTTAAAAGCCTTGAATACTTATAGTTTTATTTGATGAATTTATGCATTCTCTGAAGTAGGAAGAAATAAATGTTAATGAAGTTGATATGTCCTGACACTATTGTGATTACAGTTTACTAATCTGTTACTAATTGATTAGGTAACAAAGGATTAGAAATCACATGTTTTTAATTTTCAGGCCCATTTTTCACTATACTAGTTATTTCTTATCCAAGAACAATTTGTTTTTATGTGTTTTCCAAGTGCTTTTTTTTTTCTGAAATGTTACAGGTCATGAAATCCAACTTATAATTTATTTATAAGGAATTTATTACTAGTGACCCAAATCTATGATGACAACTCACAAGAGGTTTTCAAGACCTTTCAGAGCGTGTGGTGCTTACTAGCTTCTAAATGCACATAGGTTAATTTCATTGAACAGTGGATGCAACCTGCACAGAAATGGTAAATGAAATGCTCCAGGATGTTCCTATATTAAATTTCACAAGAATAAATCAGGCTCATATGTGTGAAGCAGAAGTTTTGCTCTCTGGAATGCTGAAGGTCATATGCCAATCAAACACAAGTTGTGAAAACCAGAGTTTATGAAGAGCAATGACTAGAAATGTTTCAAACCCCATTTATTTCTGCTATAGAGAAAAAAATTTTTTTTCTTCTTAATGAAAACAAGATTTGTCTCTAAACCTTGGATATGATTCCCTAATTTGCATATAGTACTCTAGAATACTAAAATATATTCTATATAATCTTCTATAATTTTCTGAATAGCTCTGTTCATCCCATGCATTTGTGTTTTGTCCATTAGAAAGATGTGTTCACATACCAAAGTAATGAATTCAGTTGACAAAAAACCCCAATACATCTATAATCAAAACAATGCAATACTAAGTATTTGAAAAGGTGTTTGGTGTTCAGTACTGTAAGCTAAGACTTAACTTGTTCTTTATGTTCTCTAAATCGTTATATGTTTAGATACAATGCATTTACTTTATCCTGAAAAGGATAGAAAAAAATAAAGAAATTATGTTAGGATCACTTATAATTACAGAACTTCTATAAATACAAAGCTAGACACAGTAAAAATTAAGTTTGGCTTATGTGGGGCTTCTTGATTTGATCCAAGAATAGGAAAATGGAATTATGCTTTAAAGTAACAAGGCCTTAAAAACAAAACAAAAAACCCTTAACCTGTAAACCTGGTCGGCCTGAAAGCGTCTTCCAAACTGCAGCTGGGCTGGTCTATGAAAATGAAAGAGTTGTAATCTGGTGTGTTGGACATGTACAATGTATTTAAAATATACATTTTTTTGTTAGGATTGCTTCTAAACAGAAGGTAAAAAATAACCAAATAGCTTTTCTGAACATGAGTGAGACATGAGAAGTACAAAACTGGGATTTTTTTTTTTAACCTAAAACACTTGATACGAAGGACATAAAAAATCAATTGATAAAATATAGCCTTGTTACATACTCCCAAGTAGTATATATGGTTTGTCTTTATATAAATATAAATATAAACAAGCATGTTTTGTAGTGTGATGCTTACAACTCTTTCATTTTCATAGACCAGCCCAGCTGCAGTTTGGAAGACGCTTTCAGGCCGACCAGGTTTACAGGTTAGGGTTTTTTTGTTTTGTTTTTAAGGCCTTGTTACTTTAAAGCTGTGGTGGGTTGACCCTGGCTGGGTGCCAGATGCCCACCAAAGCCGCTCTATCACTCCCTCTCCTCAGCTGGACAGGGGGAGAAAATATAACAAAAGGCTCATGGGTCAAGATAAGGACAGTTTAATAATGTGAACAGCAAAAGGTCGCGCGC
>JANXJC010000049.1:6562988-6592877 GCA_027564655.1 Leptodon cayanensis
GGGGGCTTTTTTTCTGCTTTTTTGTTTGTTTACTTCTTTGTTTTAATTTAAATGAATGAGACTACTCAATGGAAGAGAAGTTTGTTGGAAGCTTAACTGCTGATCCTCTAGCAGGTAGTTATAGCCAATCTACAGTATAATTTTTACTGTATTTGGCCAAATGCTCCAAATCAAGTTGCATCAGGTTCATTGCCAATAGCTTAAGAGTAATTGGGAGAAAAAGACTAAAAAAATTTATTCTTTGAAAAAATGAAGGTATGTATAACTCAATATAGAATGCCAGAGGGAAACCTCTGAGCATATACACGCTCCTGTTCCTTAAAAGATGCAAGGCTTGATAGTCTACAGCCTTACTTGATGACCATTTTTGCTTTTTAATTTTTCATTTAAGAGGAGTGAGGGAAAGTGATGTCTCCAGAGGTATATTGTGAAACTAAACAGCTTCAGTGGAACAGTCTGCCTTCCTCATTTTCTGCTTCCCAGCTCCTAACTGATAACAAAACAGAATAAGATTTGTCTCTTTCCTTGCTCTAAAATGCTTTCTTCCAGATTGTAATAACATTTAGTTATATTTATGTATATGTCCTAACACCTGTTGCTTAAAATCCTTCTGCCTAAGGAACATGGGGAACTGAATGAAAAATTTTGCTACAGTGCTGTAAATATCTATGACTAAATGGCTTGGATTTTGTGGGTTCTTTTGAAAGTAGCTTGTTTAAACCCATAAGTAACTGTCTATACCACATCCCACCAAAGTCTGATCACGTGATGACCTATGAAAGCTGGGAAGTGGTTCAGCTGATACCTGGAAAAGCAATTGGCTTGGGAGTAGCAGGAAGGGCTCATTCAGTCACAAATAACTTCTTTCCTAAGATATTTCCAAGACACTACTTGTAAAGGAATTTGTTAGGATTGAGGCTGAGGAAAAAGTCAAAAGGACAAATTTATCTTGGAAGTTCGAGTGCTCATCGATAATTGTGGAAAACTAACAAAAAAAACATTTAGCAAGAAGGCTTGACTAGTAATTTTGGCTCTGTTCTTATGGTTTTGAATGGATTTAAACCTTTGCACAATATTTACTGGTTTTTAACAGAGAAATATAAGAAAAATCAAGAAAGAAGGATGTCATCCCATTGTATATGTATTAGTAGGTTTAAAAATTATCCTTGAACTGCTTTTTGCACTATTAAGTATTTCTGTAGCGGATGGTTGCAGCAATTGCAATTTCTTTCCCCAGTTTTGCTTTCTGGCTCATTAAAAATAAAAAACATTTGGATTCAGTAAACTGACAGTTCTTTATGTCCGCTGAGCAGAGAGGATAATAAATCTTTTACCTTGAAAATTTAGGTCTTTGATGCATTGAACTCCTGTGGGTAGAAAAACTAAGGCAATACTGCGACTTAGGTCATATTTGATGGATTCTGCCTGTTCAAATTTGTAGGTGTGGATCACTAAACCACCATAAATGTCTGTACTGCAGTCTTAAAAGCTAGATTTGCTGTTGAATTTTATTTTCCATTTCTGTGAATCACACAATTGTCTTAAGAATTTCTGTTGTTTCATCCTGTCGTTCTCTGACAATTGTTGACAACAGACCTGAAGAACCATTAAACAAATGAATCATAATAGTTGTGTGATTTTTAAGAGGAAAAGGGACTCATCATTTTGCAATGTTTGCATCAATAAACTTGATAGCAGTGTAATGCTGTTGTCAGGGTATACTTCATGTCTGGTGAGTAGAATTTCTTTATTTGGCATTTTACATCTGTGGAGACCTGCCCTTGTTTAGCAAAACTCAGATGTAAAATCAGGAGGGTCTTAACTTGAATTCAATCCCCACGTACACATATTTGCTAAAATACAATACAGACAACTGCTTTTTAACCTAGTTTAGAGGTATGTAGATCTACTCAGAGACTTTATTTTTGGCAAATAAGGATGGTAGCATTGATTTCTTACACTCCTTTTTACAAATTTGTGGATAGGCAATCATGCTGAGGAAATAATTTTCTCGCTCCCTGATTTTTGTTAGTCTTTCTGATATGTCCCTTAATAATGTTGAAAATACATTTTGGAGTTAAAAGAAATAATTACTGGAAATAAGTAATGATAGTTTGAAGAAAAGTTTCAGTGCCCTAAGAGCAATAAACTGTCTGATAATATGAGATTTTTATTTACTGCATCTACCAAACTGACAATCGATAAGTCTGGAAGGTTTTGATGTACACTGTATTTTATGCCTTTTATACCTGCCCTGGAGAGTTTTCAAGCATTGTGAGAGGAATGCACATAAGTTACATCAATAAATAGACTATTTGCAGTGCTTTTTTTTTTTTTCCCCAGTACTCTAAAAATTCTTTATTTGCTCCTGACCAAGTATGAAAGCAGTGATAGTCCTCGACAGCAGGTATTAGTGAGAGGTCACAACAGTATTTACCATAAATATCTGTACAGCACCAATGTCACAATTTTTTGTGTACCATTTTGAAAGATAGAAACATATTGCAGCGGTGTCTCCAAAATTCTGAAGTTATGTGAAGTTTAAGAGAACTTCTAGTTGAGCTCTGTAATCGTATGTCTCTTCTCTCTCCCCCACATAATGATCTTATTGAGGAAATTGCCCGTTAAAGCTGCTGCATGTTGAATATCATTCCCTGTCAATCACTAATGAGGTGGTAATTTAGAAAAGAAGCGCTGGATTAAGCCTTAACAACATATAAATCCTGCCTACATATCTTTCTGTAAAAGATAATGAACGGCCTAAAGGATCAACAGAGACTGCTCTATCTCAAGCACATCATTCATTCAGCACAACTTCCATCTTTCATAATACCTCAAGTGCTGGTGATTGAATATCTGTATCTCATAAAATTGACTGCAAAATCAAATTTAACTCTTCCAAAATTTCTGTATGAACCCAGAGGGCCTAAGAGATACACTTAGAAGATGAAATATTTATTTAATTGTTGTTCAGAACTTGATCTTAATCAGTAATAATTAATAGCCAATATTAGTATATTTGATAAGTAGTACTAAATAATTTGCAATGTTTCCGGTATCTACAGTAGCTCCAAGATATAGTATCTGAATAAGGATTTAAAACAATAGCCATACCAATAAAGCTTAGCTTTGAGATTGTTTTGTCCTCTGTGCTTTACGGGCACTAATTTTGATTTACATTTACACAGTCCAGCAACTGTAGCTGAGAAACCATTCAAAGGTAAGAAATTGCAAAGAAAAGATGACGATGAATGCAATAGGAATAAAAGTGAAAAGATTCGTGGCTTGTTTTAGTGTTGATATACTATACTGTAAGCAACTGCAGTAAACCCAGCAGGTCTCTGCAAGGTAGTGATTTTTTACGCATTAAACTTCCGGTTGTGTAGGTAATTTTAGCCACTGCTACAGTCCCTTTTATGATGGAGAAATTTTTTAATCTCTGTGATTCTTTTCTGAGTGCTGCTATAAGAAATCAGAGACAAATAGGGTAAAAGAACGGAGGATCTTTTGGTGTTGAGTAACTGCCATATATATGTATATCTTTATGTTCTACCAAAGTAAATAAGGAAGAAATCAGGAAAAAAAGAATTTTCATGTTAAGAAGTTTAATCATACTGGGTTATCATCAGTAAGACTTCTACATTCAGTTAAATTTCAGCATGGTGTATTTCAACAGAGGAGTCTTAGATTTAGAGTTTCTATATCTTCAATGATTTTTTTGTCTTAAGTAATCAAAGTCTCCCTGAATAATCTTATAACAGGAATCAGCAGGGAGTTCATCACTAACTGAGTAGGATAGGTTCCGAAATTACTATACTTTTTCTTTCACCTCAGTTTTTCTTAGCTAGCCTCCACTGATCATTCTCCTAAGCAGAGAGGCATTTTTTTTTTAATCTTGATTCTCAGCTGAATTGTATTTGTAAAGATATCTCCTTATTTTTGTTACTTTGATTTAAAAACAACCTTTAAATACATAAAGTGAGTTATAAAAATAATTGAAATATTGATAAAGCTGCAAATCTGTGGGTTTTAACTTATAAGAAATATACTGGATTAATTGGGATTCTGCATATTGATCATGCTGAGAATATAAAAACTTTGATAAACTGGCAAAGATTGCAATTTAAACAAGAGGAAATGAAGCTGAAAAAATAAGCAAGCCTTTGGATTAGCATTGGTAAATGAACTCTTAAAATTTATCCACATTCTAAACTTTTTTTTTTTATATAAACTGTAAAACATAAAAGATGGAAATTAATCTTCTGTGAACATTAGGGATATATTGTTCATATTGAAAAATATTCTACACCTAAGTACAGCTACTAAAATCAAAGAACAGGGAGAGAATGTCAACTTGTATTTAACAATAATTTAAGAAAAAATGTAGAGAGGATAGTGATGTCATCTTCCCATGGTATTTAACCTGGGTGCAATTCAGAGACTCTTCAGACATTTTCATGTCATCCAGAGCAGTCGTACAACAAACTGTTGAACAGATTAGAATAGTGAAAGATAACATTGTTGGAGTTGTGAGAGCCTGAAGAATACTGCCCCACTAAGAAGTGGTTCAGTCAGTTTGGTCAGAAACAAGCTTTTTGGTTACTGCTAAGTAGCAGCAGGGCTACTGCTGATTAGTCAACATGGCCATCCTGCAAGAAGATAAATGGTTCTGTGCTGCTCTACCATTTCACCACCACCATTTGTCTATCCTAGGTATATAAACTTCTCCCTAGACCCTGGTACATTTGCATTACCCAAACAATCTGCTGAGATTTTTAATTTATTCACTGCACATTCATTTGTCACTGTAGTATTTTCTTTCTTTTTTAGTTTGGTTTGCCAAGTAATGACAGTAAGGCTAGATGTATCTACATTTTCCTTCCAATAACTTTTGAACGTGTTACTCAATAACAGTCAAATGATTAAACCAAATGATAAATGCTTCCCCATAACTGGGTTCCTACAGGCTTTGTGAAAATCACCCTGCCTGCGAGAGGAAAAAAGACTTCAATTAGTTTTCATTCCTTCTCTTCAGTGGGAGTGGGTAAAGAAAACAGACAAAATTTTACTGGTATTTGTTATCTGTGGCAGCAGCTGACCAGCCAGTCAGCATTGCACATAAATTGTGGATTAGTCACAGTACATACTGTTTGTTATCTAGTATGTGTCCTACAGAAGATAAGAGAAGTTAAAGAGCAAATAACACATGGGACAGCGGACTAATTCTACTATTCAGAGAAGCGTGTTCAGTCTGTAAAATAGCTGTGTAAAAACAATTAGTATCACCATCACTTTGGACCTTGATTAATGCAACCTAGTTTTCTCTCTTCATTTTTTTCCTGATAAAGTTTCCAATTAATCATAAACATTTTATTTATATAGAGCAGTTTTCTGTGCATTTGAAAGGGAGGGACTGTAGGGGATGAAATGTAAAATCCATCATAGTTTGGTTTACTGTATGACAGTTTGAGGAACTGAAGGTGCTCTGCCTAAGTGGATTACATCCGTAGCATTTATTTTGCTCTAGGCATTGTGGTTGAGGGGGAAGATGTGAGTCCCTTGCTTCAAACACCTCTTAATGCTTGTACAAAGAAAGAAATGTTTGATTGCAATACAATATTCAGTAGTGCTTTGTTCTCCATCTCCTGTTCTTGGGTGAAGACTATTTGAGGAGTCAGCTGCAGAAAACAGCTCTTATGATGCCAAAAGTTCTTTTTATCCTCAGTCAATTAGGTTTTAGATGTGGGTAGAATAAAGAAATAAATGTAATGCACTAAGATTCTGTTGACAACAGATAGCAAAATATCAACAGTTCCTTTATTTTGTTGGTTACCATGGAAACAATCAAGTATGAGATGTTGCTGACAAAACTGCAGGCTGCAGCAGCAATCATTAACTTCAGAAGGGCTGTGTTTTGTGCTTGATATATCTGAAAAGTAACAGTGGGCACTTTTTCTTGCATTTGATTGTCTGTTTTTTCAATGGGATAAGCAGGGGCTAAGAAAGGGAATGCTTGAAGTAAATGTGGATTGTTGGGTATTCAGGCCCTGGCTACGGAAGTATTGATGCTTATATCTTGCTTTTTCTACTGCTGTGTGTATGTTTCCATGTAGTCAGGTTTACCTGGCAGAAGCTCAATGGGATATAATGGTGTAATACTGTTTATGTGAGAAGAAATGAAAATGAGATTTTGTCATGGTTCTCATGACTGTTGATATTTGTAAAATGAGAGGGAGTCCAATTACTAAACGGTGTTTCAGGCAAAAAGATCACTGAGTTTCTCAGTTACTGCTGGCTGCTAATCAATTTGCTGAGTGATGATTAAAATGTTTTGCTTTGACCTAAAGTGACTTAGCAGTTTGAGTCCTAGCTAAATGACTCTTTCTGATAAAGAACCACATTCCTCTTCTGTATACAAGCTTTCAGTTCCCTGTTTTAAGATAAAAAAATTGTAAGTCACTCTTTTAGGGTTTTATAATTCCCTCCATTTTCACCTTATTCAAACCAGGAATTTGTCATCTTCATAATACTTAAATCATTTTTTGTTAATGATATTAGAAAAAGAGGATGAAGTACGTCAGAGATGAAGAAGATGCTGATGTTTTAGGAATATTTTTTTTAGATCTTCTTCAACGTTTTGACAGACTCGTTTTCTGTTTTATAACGGGTTGTGGGGACAAAGGTGCAAAAAAGTACATATGTTGTATATGCAGGGGACTTCATGTTCTATTCTAGATAGGAAAATCATCTTAGATAAGTAAAAAAAGATAAAACACATGAAATTGTAATACAAAGCTTTTGGAATTGTTTTCTGTAAGAAAGATTCCATGCAAGAGTGCCAGCATATTTCTGTGTTTTTCTCTGCGGTGCTTAGACATTATTAGAAAATATATGATTGTATAGTGATTGTATTAGAATATTAACAATCAAGCACAGCAACTTCCACAAAAAAAGAAAATGCTAATAGAGTAGTATCCCATGTGCAGGTAGTCCAGGTTTCAGTGCAGCTCTTCAGATGCATACAGGTGATGCATGGGTGCAAGCCAGTTAAAATTCTCTAGAACAGAGGCATCATTCCTCATAGCCTCAGTAATCCTTTTGTAAGATTTATCTAACAGTCAGATAAGATCATACCAAAGTTTAACTTGTTTGATCTGGAAAAAAAAATGCTGGTACATCAAAATGTCAAGGTAACTGATAACAGTGAAGAAAATAAACCTTTCCCTCATAGTAACATATGAAACCCCTGAACCCATCACTTTCCAAAGTAGATTTGTGGTACAAAAGCTTTATGCAGAAGTCAGGTATGATTCAAACACACAATTCTGCTCAAAGTCCTAGCCTAAAAACTATAGCATTAAGTCTCTTACTGGTCTAAAATCCAGACTTCTTATAAGGGTCTGTATAGTTTGAAGTGATTCAAAACCAAAAAAACTCTCAATACTCCTAAGCAGGTTTATTTAGGCAAAAGTTAAATTTACTTTAATTTTTATTTTGAGGGAATGTTAGCTTAAACAAATCAGGATATATGCTAATTAGACAATTAATATATTCTAGCTTAGAAAATGAAATGTCTTCAGAGAGCTCTAACAAAATATTTTGATTTTTTTTTACTAGTGTCTATTTCACTATTAAAATTGCAGAAAATACAATTGTAGTAAATTTGTAGAATTCTAATTTTGGATTTGATTTTCCTTTGGATTGATCATGTTTAAGAGAGTGAATGCTCTAATTCAGGGCATATGGAAATCAATAAGAGTGTTACTTTCATGTATTGAAAGTCATATTCCATATGTAAGGTTGTTTTTTCTTTTTCTGCATTTAACTAAAATCTTTAAGTACTGTAAATACTCCATTAAAATAAAATATAGAAAGTCAAATGTAGAAAGCAGTATCAAGTCTTTATCTGTGTATGAACATCTGTAAGAGCAGAACATGTAATATATAAGCTTTCTTGCAAAGTGTAAAGGGAGGAAAAGCTGAATTAGCTTATCCACCACCTACTAGCAGAGTCAAGCCGTTCTTTGGAACAGTTTGCTTAGCCCACAGGCAGAAGCAGTGCCAGCATTTCCCTCTCCACATTTACTCTAGGTAGCAGAGATTTTTTGGGAAACCACTCTAAGCAATGCTAAGCAGGAAGTTGGAATTGCAGAGCAAGCAGACTTTTTGCTTTCGGGAAATGACAGTCTGGCTGTGTTCAGAGGAGTAACATCTCACTTTAGCAAGATTTATTGCAGCTTTAAGCTGAAACAAGTTTCTTGATAAAAAAAAAAAAAGAAGAAAAAAATGAGGATGTGGTGGTCTTGATCAAAGCAGTGTCCTAATGATTAATTGATCTGTGCTATATGTTCAGTTTTGTACAGGCTTGGAGAAGACAGGTAGTGGTTCCCTGCTTCAGATTTCTCATCAGTCAAAATGGATAATACATTCTTACTTTGTTAGTTTGTTATGAACAAAAATTATTGCTTATAGGGCCCCTAGGTACTGTGTCCATAGTACCAGAGAAACTTAAAATACTAATATCCAGTACCTTTACCTACTGGCATACTAATATTTCTTCATTGTGTTGTGATCTCTGCCACGTGACTGGCCCAGTGGTTGGTTTGGTTTTTAAGCAATTCACCCGTGTAACACGTAAATGGCTGTGAGTAGCTTTACCTTTCATTTCTATGTACATACATGGAGAAGAACTTTACTGCTTGATTTTAGCTATACATCATTCATATATGTAATTATATGAAAGCTGTTGCCCTCTTAAAGTATAAAGTATTAAAAAAAAAAAAGTTGGAAAAATGTATATAGACCTAGTCAGCCACAGATATACACTTAATAAACTTTATGAATGAATTTGTAATGAATGTATATGTTCATATGACGTAAATAAAAATCCTTTATACTCACTGCATGGTGAGGCATGTCTCCTGTGTATTACCAAATATTTATAATTTTCCAGTTTTCCATTATACCCTTTTTACAGAGAAGTGGTGCAGCTTAAATATCTTGAGAAAAACCCAGGTGACCTACCAGGAGAGAAGTGTTTCTTTAATGAATAAGCACTTTAATTATATTCTCGTTCTGCTATATGCTCAAGATTGTAAAATTGCTGAAGAGAAGAGTAAGTAATTGAATAGCAATTTAAGTGTGAATTTATTAAATCAATTAGATTTACAAAAGTAATTTGAGACACAGTGCTGCTATGTTGGGCACACCAAGTATATAAAAATTTAAAATAGATGCCTGTAAGTGTAGCATAGTTTCTTATGGGAATTTGTCTTGCTTATAATAGTAAAAATGATTGATTCTACGTGTCTTGAAAAGCTTATTCTGTAAGTTATTCTTATCCTAATAGCACCTCAGAGGTAGGCCATTTCATTTCAGATTGCTGGGGAATCTCTAGGCATAATAAAAGATTTCATAACCTGATGAAAATTTATAACAGCGATTCAAATATTTCTATGCTTTTCTTTTCTTCTAAAACAAACAATATCTTCTGTATTAACTAGTTTAATAAGGCTAGTCATTTCTCAACACTCTGACCTTCCAAGTACATTATGTTAAAATTTTCTGTCTAATGTACTATTTAATATTTTATATGGTACTTTAGAAAACTAAAGGAAAATGAATTTGTGTGATTTGGTGGGTCTATGTACTGTAAGTAGCCAAACAAAGGGAGAGAAAATAGTTACAAGGACTTATGTGACCAATAGCTACTTCAGCTTACCTGAAGAGATGAACTCATACCATGGCGTTATGTGCATTATATTAGAGTGTGAGAGAAGTTACTGGGTATCAAAAACCACAGGGACTGAGTCTAAGATGAGGAGTGTGGCTACCTATTCATTTCTTAACTTTCTTAACTTCCAAATAGTGGGAGAGGGAATGTCTATTCAAGCTTCCTTAGTGTGATAAAATAAGATGCAAGAGGTGCAGACGTTATTGTCTCTTAATGGAAGCAGGACCTCATGATACAGTTTTCATTGTCCCTCGAGTTTGGTGACAACCTCCTTCCTCTTTTGTCTCCCATAAATTATCTGTGATCCTCCAGAACATCTTGACCACATTTCCTATCCCATGAGACTCTGTTTCACTGCTTGCTATCCACAGATACGCAAGACTTTGAAATACAACTTTGTTCTTAGGCATTTTTTTCCTTTCCACTTTCAAATGTCCTTTGATATCTGATAATTAAAACCCAGTTGCTATTGTTATGTTCTTTCCTCTTTCCCTTACTTTACTTCCACTAAGTTGCTTAGATATTCAAGGCACCCTCCCTCCGCTCTGATCAATTAATATTTTCGTTTCCAGGTTCTATATATTAATTTTTCACTACTGTCTTCAGTCATCTGCGTTCAGGAAGTTTTCAGTCTGAATAAGAAAGTATTGGGTTTGATGAATATTTCTTATTATAAGAATTTGTTCCTGATTACTCTACTGTGTGCAAGGTCAATGTGGGGGCTACATATTAGTATTAACATCAAAATGGGGTTGGAGAGCAAAATCAAGAATATTGTTTACTAGACAGGACATACATATTTCTGTGATATACAGTGAAGTATCATAAAGATCAAAACAGTAAATGAATGTGTTCAGGATTAAATAGATAGATTGACCATTTATTTAAGTAAAAGTGAGAGCTGAAAAACATTTAGTTTCAGAGCTCAAAAGTGAGTAGGTGAAATAGTACTAAGACTGCGCACAGTTAATTTTGTCCACAGAGGCTGGTCTCAGAATATTAGTATAGGTAAATCCATTTACTCTCTGTTTTTAAGGCAATAAAAGAAAAGTGTTTGTAGACTACCACTATCTGTTTCAGCTTGTGTACTTTTTCTATGGCCTCTTTTGTATTAGGTAATCATTTATAGAAGTAAAGTAATAAAACTCCGGTCTTGAAATATTGCAGCTCAATGAACGTGGAAATACCCTGAAATTCAGATCCCTATTTTGTAAGTTATGAAGTGTTGGAGAAGCTAATGAAAAAATGTAAACTTGGTTTGCTTTATTAAGGTTCTTGTATATTTTGAATTTATAACCACAAAGAACAATGAAATGTGGAGAATGGAAAACTGTTACAATTAAAATCTACACAATGTCTAATCGATTGCTGGAACAACCAATACAAAAAGCTGATTTGACATTTCCTCTTGAACAGATATTTATGTTCAGCTATCATTGGTGGGTTGGGTAACACTTTCTATGCTTGGGTAATATGACTAGCAGCAGACATCACTGACACTTAGGAAACAGCAATACCTGCCTCTGCCAGGTTGGGGCATCAATAGGCAGAGCTATGTCTCCAGTATCCACAATCCCTACGTTCTGCTATCACGTAACTTATGATAGCGAAATGAGTTATAGTCCACATCCCACACCATCTCCTAGGCCTGACCCTACTGTCTTAAAATGGTAATGGGTTGCCCCGTCTTGCACTAGCATGCAACTCCATGCATCACCTTGTGTGATCTCACATACTACACATACCCCATTCCCTGTCCCTCAGAAATTACTTGCATAGAGCCATTGCTTAGCTGATTGGGTGGGGTGTTATTTGCTAAAGCATATAAGCCCTTTAGATGCTCTTACTTCTCTCATTTTGTAAGGAAAGAATCAACAACATAGAGAGATCAGCCAAAGAGCACTGATAGCTTAACTAGACACTGCTGCAGATTCTTGCCCTAAGGAGTCTACTTGTTCAAGGATTCAGAAATATATGTTCTACTGTGAAGTAGACAAGCGGCACGCTAGTCACTCCAGAGCAATTTTGTTGACCCTTTTAAAGGAATAGGTCTGTTGTCAGTGGGTATAAAGTAAGTGATGCCTAGTGGAAAACTTCCTGGAAACCAGCTAGTAGTATTGGCCATCAGGAAAAGCTGAAGAAGTTTTATGGACTTGCAAGAGTTTGAAGTGGGGTGAAGGCCCTGAGATTTTGTTCTGCTTCTTTAGGGTCAATGATTTTTTTTTTTTCTACTTTCTTTCTTCATCTAAAGTCCCAGTGCATCAAAATCTGGCAGCACTGTAACTCAAGTAGAGAGTAAATTTGATGGATTTCATTTTAGAAACCTATAGCAAAAGTTCTAGAAAGGTCAGCATGAGTAGTCAAGAGAGCTAATCAGTAAAAAATGATAACGTGCCAATCACCTATCACAAAAATATTTTTTTAAAAAAGAATGTTTAAAAAAACCTTACCTGTCAAGTAAACTCACATTTTAACTACTTACTTATATTTGCAAAAGGAATTGATCTACTAGACCAGCCTGAAGAGTGACAGAATTGTTATTACCTGTTGCATCAATACTACCACACTGTACCTGCCTGGCTTCAAGCACACCATCAGGGTGATGTTAATTTAAAGGCCTGCTGTTAAATATTTTGTGTATAGAGGACAGCATCTACCTTCACAAGAATGTCTGTTCAAATCCAGAATCTAGTAGCCCTAGAATTTGCACTCTTTCTGTTGAAACTGGGAGCTCGCAGCTAAAATGCATTAGTTAATAAGATATTGGTCACATGTTTGGTCAGGCTGCACCAGAAGAAAACATTTCTTGCATCTGTTACCCTTTTATCTGCAGGTGAAAAAGAAGCCAGGAAGAAGGGAGAGATGGGGTGAAGGTGCTTTAAGATTTGGGTTTATTTCCCATTACCCTACTCTGATTTTGATTGGTAATAAATTAAATGAATTTCCCCACGATGAGTCTGTTTTGCCTGTGACGGTAACTGGTGAGTGATCTCTCCCTGTTCTTATCTCGACCCACGAGCTTTTTGTTATATTTTCTCTCCCTTGTCCAGCTCAGGCAGGAGTGATAGAGTGGCTTTGGGGGGCACCTGGCATTCAGCCAGGGTTAACCCACCACATAATGAAGTTCATGTATGCTGGTATTCTTGGCTGAAGTTCAAGTTTGAATATGATAAGACCAAACCCAGGGACACCAGACATACTTCAATACTCTGCATAATGCTTTGTCTCTTGTCAGTTTTTTTCCTATTATGTGCTTCTTTTTGGCTTATGGTTGATGTGTCTAACTCATTTTCAAATGAACAGCTTTGATTATGGTGTTAGTACATTCTGTACTTGAATCAACTTGTTTCCATGGAAGAATAACTGTTCCTGTACGTGCCCCCTGTTAAACCCAGCTGGAGTGTAACAAGGCTATCAGCACAATGCAGTCAAGCAGGACACAGTTTTGAAAATACAGTTCTACTATAGTTGTTAAATGAAACATTATTATTCACTTGCAAACAGGTTCTCCCCGAAAAATGGCATAAATATACTAGTTATAACTGCAGGTGGTACTCCTTTCATCATATGGGGCTGATATGATAAAGTTAAAAAAAAAACCATGGAAAAACTTAAATCTCTGAAATTGTTTTTGGGTTGTTTGTTTTTTTTTTTAGAGGACCCAACTTGGTCTGCTCCTATACAGAATTTTCGTTTTACTGCAGCTGTATTAGTATTAGACATCTGGATGTGTACTGTTCTCTTGCCTTTTTTCCAAACTCAGAAAAATATTAGAATAGCTTTTTTTGTTGTTAAAGAAAGGTTTTTGCATGTCATATATTTCATCCAAAAGTAAAGCTTTGTCCTTAATCATATCAAAACCAAAATAACTTAAACATCTTTATAAAAACTACATTTATGGATAATAGTAATTTACATTTCCTATGACTTTGTCTACCCTTTGTTCAGCTTTTAAATGACAGTGGTTAAAAGCTACCAAAAACTACACAGAGTAGAGGGAGAATAAATATGGGTGGAAATAAGACCAGATTCATCTTAAGTTACAATTCGCCTTGGAAAGAGTGTCACATGGACAAGAAAGAACAACATGAGTGATTTCTGTTGAATCTAGCAGTAGATGTTAAAAATTTAAATTTCAGTAGTATAATGTCTGTATGTAACAGCTAAACAAAGACAAATTGAAAAAACCCAAGTCCCAATATAACTTGTCATTCTAACTAAGTTCTGAATCACGCTCTGTAGACTCACTATAAAAAATATTTGGGGCGAATAGTTAAGGTAAGGTTGATTTCAAACATCTGGCACTTCATTAATTGAATGAGTTGTTTCTTGGTTTGTTGGCCAAAATAAGGACTCCTGTCAAAATGTTACTTCTTTGAACCCCAAAGAAGGCCTGCCTTTCTCCTTCTGCTTTCTTGTTATATCAAATGCTGCAACAGAAACAAAACCACCACTGCATCTTCAAGAAGGAATATTTTTGGTTGATAAATGGAGATTATGATACTTGCCTCACAACACAGAAAGGTGTTAGGATATTATATTTTTCCCTGTCAGAACAGTCTTTACATGTTTTTTTAAACTCTTCCATGGTTGCCCAGTAGCCTAAGTTACAGACTTAGGTTATGAGATATGTGATATTGCAAAGTAGCAGATGTCAAAAAAGATCACTGGTTCTGCTTAATTATCAGATAAGTTAGATTTTGTAGGTTTCCTAGATTTCCAGGAAAGTTGTCCGTCTTCTGGCAGTCCAGGACAACAGCTGATACTTATGTAATGGATGAATTTCACCTTTTGCTTTTTGATGCTTGATGTTGGAAGTTATATTTCAGCTTTGGAACAGCATTTTATTAGTGACAGCTGTCAATTTTGTTATCCTTTCATATATTGGATGCAATTATAGCTATACTAATTTTGCCTAAATCCTTTAAGCTTACAAACTAGCACAAAAGTTCAAATTCTCACCAACTTCATTAACAATTAAATTGTGAATTGGAGGATTCAAACTTAGGCAGAATTTCTTTCTTCACATTCTGTTGTGGGGGTAGAAACCAAAAGATGAGAGGGGCAGGGGTAGTAGAAACCTCTTCAAATGTTACAACTAAATGCACCAGACCTGAGCTATTGATGCTGATTTTTGACAGTTTTTGGGTAGTGATTGATTTGAAGTAAAATGTATCTGTGTACAGATTTGTACTTACAATGAATTACACAGTTCAAAATGAAATTACTGTATTCTGGTGTGTGCATACTGTAAAACAGATCTTGCTGGTTTATTTCCATGTAGCTGCTTCTCTTGCTCTCTGTGTGGACACACACACACACACAGAGTCTTTGCATTCACGCATTGTCAGACAGAGTTCTTTGCAACCCTTGGTTGTGTCATGGAGAGTTGTGATAGAGGTACGTGTAAATACCAATCACATTTTGTTGTTGCTGGTTTTTTGTTGCTTTTGTTAACTTTTTTTTCAAACAAATGTTAGTTTTGCTGCTAGACCTTTTTTTTTTTTTTTAAAACTTAGGCACTCAGCACTCCATGGCTTACCTATAGTCAGATTCTTTTTGTGTTGGCTTCTCTGGTGGGTAAGAAGGATAAAAGTTTTAGTATTAATCACTGTTTTACCACTTCATGTAAACAGCCAGCTTTCTTTGACAAAAGGATATTAGAAATGTTAGGAGATAACAGATCTAAGACTATCATGATGGCTCATCATCTCACAATCTAAATTGATATGATTGAATCCCACACCTGTGAAGCAAAAGGGGGCAGCAAAAGACAGTGTTTCTGCAGTTTCTTGGTGTGCGTAGTATATCTAGTACACTCTACATTGCACAAGACCTTGGCAAAACTTGTGGTACTGAACTGAAAAAAAAGTGTTCTTGCTTTAATTTCCAGATTGAAAATTAGAGCCATGGTGGGAGATTATTTCTATTTCCTCCTTCAGCTATCACTTCTAAGATTAGGTTACCATGTGTTTGTGGGACTGAAGCACTCTAGTGTGGATAAATGGTGTCACTGCATGCCAATATTATACCCTCTCCCCATTTCTTCACCTATGGGTTTGACTTCCAAATAAGAGGTCACCCTCAGAAAAGTATCTTTTTTTTTTCAGTTACCCCAAAAGTAAACAATGTGTTCTAGCTATTAAGGAAATTCTTATATATTTGCCTCTGGGTGAAGAACCTGAATAAATGTTCATTTATGGCTGCTTTTCTGAGAAGTTACGATCTTCTGGGATTGATATTTAGGTGATTTCCTGTGATTCTTCAAGATCTCATGATGTTCACAGCATCTACGTAAGGTAAATTTCTAGTTGACTTCATAAGTAAAGACAGCTATCCTCATCTAGTCAATACTCTGCGTCAATTGATACTGAATGCAGAACTGATAGACAGAAAACAGTAACCTGTCTCAGAAATACTAATGCATGTGTTTATACCAGCTGAACTAATTTGCAGCAGGTAAAATATAGACATATAGAGGAATTAAAAAAAATTTAAATTATGTGTCTGTTAATATTTGGAATTCACAGGCTGAAGTTTTCTATACTAGTTTTCTGCAAGGCTCTTTACTCAATCATAACTTTTTACAGACACTGCTATCTCTAAAGTGCTTTTCGGTCATCAGAGAATTGGACATAAATATTTTCAAGTATCTGGAGTGAATCTTGTCAACTTTGAAAGTCACAGATGCAGTAACCTATTTCAAATCATGGTTTTTGAATTATTCCAGGCCATTTTTACTGACAATACAGTCTATACATATTTATCTGTGTGGGAGAAGGGAGGGAATTAAGCACTGGTAATACTAAATAGCAGTAGAATCCTAATTTATGTTTGTAGCTAACTAAATACTGGCGATAAGGGTCTACTCTCTGAAGGAGGGTGAATGTTTTTACACCTTAGCTCAGAAAGGTTGCGGGTTGTGTAACTTTGGTCTTCTGGATGTGGACTGGTAACAGAGCAATTAGCTGAAAAATAGAGTGTATTTAGTAAAGCCATTTACTATCTTACACCATAACAGTAGTGTTTCTCCATTACTTTTAATTGAATAGAAATATTCATTTTGTCTATCTTTCTGTCTGCAAGTTCTCTGCCTGCATGAAAGCAGCTCAGGCTTCAAATGTAACTTTGGATACATATAATGAAACTCATTTAACTTAATTTAGCAGAATGGGCTATTTTAGGGTACAGTTCATTTCATCCTAAAGTGGATGTCTTTCTGAAAATTTCTGTTATCTAACACGTCACACATGCAACATAAGCATAGTGGATGAGGTATGAGCGTGCAAGTTCTAGAAATGACTAGTTCACTGCACTTAGAGGCTCAAAACAAATTTTATTCAGTTCAGTCCTTACAAATGTCATTGTGACATATTGTTGACCATTTGGGAACTACAAGAGCTGATAATTACAGTAATAAATGGTGGAGATAGGAATTATGGACCATTTCTTTTATATAATCACTAATGTGCTTTTTTCAATACTAAGAAAAATTAACACTATGGTATTCGATAATAATTGTTCAGCTTTGCAGCTGATGGGCCAGATTTCTTCAGACTTTACTTTCAGTCAAGTTTCATCTTATTTATGTTCTAAGTTGTTCAGGGCAATAATTATTTTTTCTGTTTGCTCTTACCAGAGTGTAATGGTACTGCACTGCAGTCTAATGGTACCAAGCACCAAGACGGTAAGAAATACAGCTTTTGTTCTTAAGTCACTTTCACACATTTATAGGTTATATTGCTTTTACTTCTTTTAAAAGTTGGCTCCATGCTCTACCTTTACAAACTAAAGATATAAAATAAGCCCTGCTATTATTTCCCCACCTGCACTGATTTTATGATTACTCACCAAGTGCCAACTTCATCACAAGGGAGGTACAGTATTGTCTCAATGTCCATATACAACACCAGCGCTTAGGAAGAGATAGCAGATTGTGCACAGGATTGGTAGGAAAGCACAAAATAACAGTGATAGCTAGATAGTTGTGTAATCTTTCTGCTGAAAGCACTATTCGTTCTTTGTCAGTGTCTGGAACAAGAGAATTAGCATGCTGTGATAAACAGTGGCAGTGACATTTGACGATTTACACCAGCTGCAGATATGTCACAGTGGATTTTTTATTTTAAATCCCATTCTCTTTTCCAAATAATCTCTGCCATTACTTACATTTCAAATACAAAAACCAAACATGTTAGTACAAATAACCTTTATTAGTATAAATAAAGTAGAAATCTTTTAAAATAATTTTTAAATAAGTCTTTGTCTCTGAAAGTCTTACCATAGATAATATAGCAAATGTGGTCAGATAGAGACTTAACAAAATACAATACGTGTTTCAGTTTACGTACCATTATACAGTGTTTTTGTCCATACATAATGGGAAATTTTATAATGCTTTTTTTCCCAGCAGTAGTCAGATTTCTTGGCTTAACTCTAGATAAGGTCTTGGAGTGCCAGGGTTTTTTTTTTTCTGCTCTTAATTAAAAGTAGCTCCAAAACCTGCAACGTGCTTACACCCAGGTAAAAAAAGGAGTATCAAGAAAAACTAGCAGAACTGATATATGCAAACATAGAAGTAGAACAGCATGAAACTGAAGTTAAAATAGAGAAAATTCTTAGGAAGTCTTAGGGAGCTAAAATAGTCAAAAGTTGAGGTAGGTCAAAGTAGAAGTGGCTAGTAGTATGCTATTTTGTCAGAAGCAGTTGACTGGCATGTGAAAAAGTAATACTATTAATTTTGAAAATTTATGTATGTATTGGAAATTAACCAAGACTTTACTCTGAATTTAGACAAGGATCGGTCTAATCCATTGTTGATACTGTTCTTTGCATATCTCTCCTCTATACATATATTTGCTTTCCTACCTCTGTGTTTGTGTGTGTATACACTTTGAAATTTTTGTCAGTGTTTGTATACATCATTGAGATGATGACAGGGTAATTTGTAAACACTGCATTGTTTGATGGTAAAATGTTAATGCATGTTTTAAAATGTAATTAACTAAGTTTCAACAGTCATGTTAGTATAAATTAAAAGAAGTTGATTTTTGCTCAGGTCTCAGAACGATTTATTCTGGAGGGGACTGAAGGTGTTATAAATTAAAATTGTTAATGAGATGGGAATCTCATTGGTATCTAGAAAATGGTATTGGGCAGAAGCAATGCACCTTTGTTAATCAACTGTAATTGTAAATAATTTTTAGCAATTTCTTTAAATTCAGGTTTAAGATCCTCATGAATATTTAATTTTATACTTCCCTCAAAAGAGGCATTATAAGAAATAGTAACCTTTGCCTTTAAAACTGTCTGTGCAAGGTATGCATTCTTCTTTCTTCTGTCTGTCCTTTCTGAAAATAATCTAGCTTAAAAAAATGCTTTATCACCACCCTCAGAGTAAAGATTTTTTTTTTTTCTTTTTCTGTGAGTAAAGTATTCTTAGACTATGAAGTAGCTGCCTTTCTCATTCTCTGCAAAATGTCTGGACTTACATTATTACACTTCATTTCAAGGATCACTCTTCCTTTAGAAGTGCATGGAAGACACATATTTGCTCTCTTCTGAATTCATGGAAAGGGGCAGACAGAAGTGAATCACTGGCTGCATTTTGAAACCCATAAGTCCTTTCTGTAATCATAGTCATGATACAGTGTAAAGAAGACATCTCCCTACCATTCACCTTTGAGTTTGTCTTTCTTGTATAGAAGTGTGTAAGGATAAACATTTTCTTATCAAAGAATATCACCCTTGTAAAATAGCACAATGTGTAAATACTAAAGTGAAGATGAACTAAAAAAAGTTCTTCCCTTACCCTGAAGAGTAAGTGGGTTTTTTTAAGTTGAGGTTTTGTTGGAAGGTTTTTCATTTACTGTGGTTGACTTTCTGACAGTCAAATACACCCAAAGACCAGACCCAAGCAAACAGATCTCAAAGAAAAGATAGGAACAGTAGGATTAATAGGAAAATACAGGATGGTAGTCACTGATAGGTTTTTTGAGTTTCTTGTTTTTGTGGGTTTAGCTTTTGGGTTTTTTTTTAAGTTCAAACTCTTGAGATATATATATATATATATATATATATATATTTTCCTGTTTAAAAACTTCAATTGCCCCGCTCTAGCTGGAAAAACTGAAATTTGTATCATAGCTTGCTTGTTCATGATCTTCCTTAGTCTTGATCTGAACGTCACCTCTGCTTTAACAGGTGACCCGACAGCTTGCTTGTAGATTAGCTGCACACATGCAACTCTAACTGCTACAGGCTCCAAGTTATTTAAAAATCTGCATAGCATATCAAGATTCACAAACTATTGAGATACAGTCAGTAGGGTTATCATTCCAGAGAAAAGACCCTGACTGCAGTGCATTAGGAACCATGTCTCTATACTTCTTATCAATAATGTCTGTATAGTATCGATAATGTACAGCAGTACATTATAAACAAATATACATATATCAGGGGTGCCTGCTCAAACATTTTTTACTGATAAGGGTGCATGAGGTGTTTCAAGACCGCTGGACTAGACCATCTCCAGAGGTGCCTTCCAACCCCAGCACTTCTGTGACTCTGTGATTCTGAAATTAATTGGTACATCTGCTAGAAGTGTCAGGAAAGGGTTTATATAAGGAATTAATACAAAATAATTTAACTTCCTTTACTAAAATGTACAAGTTACAGTACTGTAAGAGGATTTTGTAAAACTACAGCTCATCTTGAACATTTTTTATTTTGTGAAAAGGCAGATTTCAAGTCCATAATGTTGTTTACCTACTGAATTCCCTGATACTCAATAAAAGTCTTCTGTCTGAGTCTTTCCGGGGTAATAAGTAGAGCAAAGGAAAAATGCCTCCAGCAGTGGAGTAATATGTTCTCCTTTATTGCTTTAAAAACCTCTTGTATAAAGGGAGAGAGAGATACCTTGTATTTTTAGAGAAAGTATCACATTTATACTTCTGTTCTTTTCCCTAATGCAGCAGTTTGTCAGTGATTTAGCAAACATGTGAAGATCCTGTTTTCAGTTTAAATCTGAGTGGTAGGAATAAAGGAAGAAGACTAAATGCTAATGTAAGTTTCTTCAGATAGCACTTAACTAAAGTATGTTCATTGTTAATATACATTGCACAAAAGAATTGTACTTAACGCTGCAGGCAATATGTCTTTAACACACCACAAAAGTAGTTTGTTTTCTCTGTTTCATTGCCAGGAAATTACCATGTGTATTCAGATGAAATGTGCAGTGTGATTATTTGTATTCTCAGACTCATAGCAAGATGGAAAGTTCTCAGTCTTTCTGACTCTGCTACTTTTTATTTTACTATATGATCCATAGTAATTTTCATTGGCCCTCTTAGGAGTACATTTATATAGCTATAGCCTAACCTAGCAGGTTTCGAAGGGATATTTACATGCAGTTAATACTCAGTCTGATTTATGCAGATTAATGCAGCAATATGAGGTACTGTCAGGTTTTCTCATTATTTTCTGTACTGTTTAGGACATGAATCATTGAAGTGATCAAGGCTTTTCTGGGGTAAGTGTGATTCCAAACACTATTGTCAGTGAGTTGATAGTAAAGTCTCCAATTTCAAGGATAAAGGGGCTAATTTTTTCTTTAGCTTTGTTATTCTCAAGTGAAATGAATTTTACAATTGTGGTAACAATATGTAGCACTTAAGTTTTGTATGTGAAACTATGTTTATGTACTGCTCTAGATATTCCGGCAAATAGTAATACCTTGTTTCCAGCAAGGTAATAGCTCATTATTATAATATCTTCCTGTACAATAGAATATGTTTTCTTTTTTCCCTATGGTTATAAATGTTTAGATTCTAATCGTGTGGTTGTAGATGAACTTCTTTATAATGAGTTAGAAAAACTATATTTTTGTCGTGAGAGATGAGAAAGAGATATTCCTTTAAAGATTTACATCAAACATTTTTTGCTGTATAAAAACACAGTTATGCAACTAGAGTATACATGCTGAACAAGTTGTAAGAAATACCAATTATTTATAAACAAACAGAATGTTTTATCCCCAAAACAACATAGTGTGGAGCTGGTTAGAAGTGAAGAGAGTTTTGCTGCAGAAAACTCTTCTGTCAATAAATAAAATCAGAAACACTTATATTTTATTATGCTGTTAGGATGTTGTAGGATGCTGCTTCATTAATTAATTTGTTAGCATGAATTTGCATTTGGTCTCTGTGTTGCGGTCTGTCTTCTTAATCAGTAAAATTGAGGCATGTTATTCACATAGTCATTTTAGAACTGTATTTACATTGTTCCAAATTTTTTTGTGTTAACTATTTCGTATTTTCACAAAGTGAAACACAGGAGGTTTCCTCTGAACATCAGGAAACACTTTGTCATTGTGCACGTGACTGAGCACTGGCACAGGTTGCGGAGGAAGGTTGTGGATTCTCCCACCTTGGAGATACTCAAATGCCTTCTAGACACGGTCTTGGGCAACCAGCTGTTGAACAGGGGTTGGACCAGATGACCTCCAGACACCCCTTCTAACCTCAACCATTCTGTGATTCTGTGAAGGCAAACTCTAAGGTGACTAGAACTAGGGCCAGAATATTAAACACTTGTTTTGCAGACTGCTTTAAGTATTACACAAAGACTAGGAAAAGTTCAGCTAGCAATATAGAGCAAAACAGTGTATTAAAATTCATACAGTTAAACAGAATGACAGGATACACTACAAAGACAACATAGTTCTAAAGTTTAATTTTGTGGTTATAAAATATCTCCTACTAGCTTCTCAGCTAACATACTATGTCCTCTGGAGGGCAAAGTAGAAAAAGTGAAAGAGAAGTTATATCCAGTTGCCAGTCCAAGAAGAAGGTGAGAAGCAATTAGCTACAACTAGCTGCTCCAACTTGGGCAGGAAGAGCCTGTCAAATATAGTATGGTTCTAGATATTGGGTTAATTTTGTGAATATTAGGATCTGAACCTGAGCAATATGCAATGCATATGCGTGTGCAATGACAGGACTGTCTTCATATAAAAAACATTTGAGAAAAGAGAGTGGATTACATGAGAAATACTTACTTGTGGGTCTTTCATTCAGGAATCTCATTGAAAGGTTTTGCACTACAGTTAGTTGAAGGATAGATAACAGCATAATCCCTTTCTCAGTTTCAACCATTTCTTTTCAAATGCCTCTCACAGCTCTTATCCTTACAAGCTGCAATCAATAAACAGATTTATGCTTTTTCTTTCTGTAAACTAGCAATTTTTCTTTGTGGTTTTTCAATTTGTTGATCACATGGAACATTTCAAGAAAAAAAAAATGTTAACCTTTCACTGAAAAGCGGAGAAAAACTTTCAAAACCATGACTGTTTTCTTTCCTAGCTTTATTTGCCTGCTTTTGATCTCAGTTCTGCTCCTTACTGTGACAGACTCATTTTTTTTGTCTCCTGGACACTTTCTCTCACTCTATACTGATGCCTTTGTAATGTATTGTTAAAATAGTCCATTCATTTTAATTTCTATCAAATCTACACCTCTCTTAAATGATAGCAGGTTGTATAAACTAGTGATGCAAACATACTCATTCAGTTCAATGGGGTTTAATAAAATCTGTTTAAACTGCCACCTTGAAGAACTACTAGAACCAGGTCGTTCTCATGCATTGTTTACAAATACCAGATAACTCTGCTCTATGTATTCTAGAATATAGGTTAAAACAGGTGTGTAGAAATCCTGATATGTAAAACGTTCACCTAAGATACGTATAAAATAATCTCATATGGTAGCATATATGTTTGTTTTAGGCAATGTTAGTATAGCCTACTGTCAAATAGCAGAAACTAATTGCAAGAATAACTGTTTTATCTATCTGTGTTGATGCCACTCAAGTGAAAAAATGGGCAAGAAAAGTTTGGGGATTTTTTTTTCTGGGAAAATCTGTAATAAAAGAGGACTTGCGGACTCGATGATCTTAAAGGTCTTTTCCAACCTAAATGATTCTATGATAATGTAAATGGAAGAAATAGAAAATGCCTCAAAGCTAGTTCCTTTCCAGGAACTCTTCTTCACTTACTTGATCTATCTTCAGTGAAATTAAATAGTTGATAAACACAGAATTAGGTAAATGTAGGCCCTTTTTTTGATGGACCAGACATCAACAAATCAAGAGAGATTTGACAATGACAGAATGGCAAGCTAACATCAGCACTAAACATATAGTTAAAACAACATATTATGATAATTGAGGTGTTTCAATACTTATTGTAGATGAGAAGCATATGGAAATAGTTTTTCAACCACATTAGCCCAGATGAAGGCTAAATCAATAAAACACGTGTTTTGAGGTATGATCAGCACAGAATGAAATTTAAAAAAAAAAAAAGTGATTGAACTGCAAGTGGTATCAGTAATTAGTGATTTGTTTTAAAACAGTATGGTGTACAGCAACACAGAAACAACTGACACAGAGTGCGTTCAGATTGATAAAGTGCATCAAGGTGAATGAAGCCTTTGAGACTCCAATTGCAAATGAGGTAACAAGACTCCTATTAGGCAGGACCATGACTTGTGTTTTTCAGACTTTGGTATTGATTACAGTTTGCTTGCTAGATATTCTGGCTTCAAAAGGTAAACAAGAAGGGAAAGACACACTAAATACAAATAATTTGACCTGCAGCATGCGAGGAGAAAAAGTGCAGCAGACTAACAAGTCCCAAGTTTAAAAAAAAACAAAACAAAAAAAAACCCACAGAAAGCACAAATGATTCTCTGCTGAGTGGAAAATCTTGTGGAGTGATGGAGTGAACTCATGTCCACCATCCGTTATATCTGGCACTAAGGACATCCATTGATCAGGATGTCCAAACAGAAATAAAACAGTGTAGCAGGTGGGGCTCACTCAGAAGTGCTGCTCAGGGAGGGAGAGGAACAGATGGTGGTAATAAGTTAATATGACATGATCCCATGCCCTGGCAAATTCATCTGCTGCTTCTGTCGCCACTGCAAACGTGGGCCAGTTCTCCACCCTGGGGCCAAGATCAGGACTGGTGTTGCTGGCAGCTTCACCTTTGGGAGGTATGCTCCATATACTCCCTGTAGCACCAGGAGAGACAGCTTTGTGAGGTGAGCAGGTTCCCGCCATCTCAGGGATGCAAACAGATTGGAGGAATCTTTGAAGGATTCTGCAGAGACAAGAGCCTAAACCTCAGGAGGACAGAAAAGAAGGTATAAATGAGGCAATACAGGAGCAAGAAGTCGACATGCACTTTGTGGCAGTAGAAGCTTGTGACTTCTGCCAGCAGAAGGAAGGGTCTACACCTCCACCTGGAACTGTTCTCCTAACAGGTTCAGGGCCAAACAAGAGTAAAGTTCTACTTCACCTGCTGCTCCCAAGCAATGACAAACGTGGTCATCTTGGACAGCTTGGACTGTGGCTAACGTGATTTGACTGAATTCAAGATTTGCAGGAAGTCTTCCAAGTTGAGCAGAAGAGTTCAGACTCAGGAAACTGGATTTCAGCTTGTTTAGGGAACTCTAAGGTAAAATCTTCTGGGAAACTACCATAAAGGGAAGATGTGCTGGGAAACTGAGTTCTAGAGAAAACTTACTGAATCGTCAAAAACAAACCATCCCTTGTGCATGAAGGCTAGAAAATTTGGTGGAAGATCACATGGCCTTCTTAATGAACTAAACCACAAAGCATTCAAGATGTGTAAATTGACCAAGTTTACAAAGGAGGAGTCATAAAACTCAGACACTTAGAGATAAAATTAGGAAACCAAAAGCACAGCAGGATCTAAAACTGGAAAGGAACGTAAAGGGTAACAAGAAGGGATTGTAGCAGCTCCCAGTCAGAGAAGATCTGGGCCCACTGCTGAATGGGGAAGACAGCTTGGGGGGGGGGGTGGATCCTGAAATGCTTGCTGCCTTTCTTTTTCAAAATTTGTATCTGTGATCAAAATCAAGTACAAGTGGAAGAAGAGATCTGAAAATTAACCGCTAGGAACATCATTTTACTGTCAACTGGCAGACAGATGAAAGTTGTAATAATTTGCCTATCTATAAATATTCTTTTGTATCTTAAGGGTGTTACACTATGTAACTTGGAAAACATCATAATAAGACCATACTTGTTAGTACATTTTTCTAGGTTTAGAAAAGTTGTTTTAAGGATTCTTTGGACTGTCTAAAGTGAAAAGGTGTGCTTCTGAAGGAGGTCTGGAAAAAGTACCTTGGATGTCCATCTTAATACTATTGGGCAGTGAAAAAGGAGGAAGAACAAAAGAAAAACCACAATAATGTGGGAGGAAAAAAAACACTATTAAAAAAGTTGAAGTAACAGAAAGATTAATGGTTACTTTCTGATCAGCTGAACTTGGTAAGCTACAAAAATTCTTCATATTTATATTTTAAACCGTTTAGAAGAGACCTATCCTTACCATACATGCCTTCAGAAAGTTTTGTTAGTTATTTGTTATGGCAAAGATATCTAGAAGCATATGGATAGTATCTGAGGGATTAGTCTAGATTATACTCGCTATACTGCAATATTTATATTTGAGTGAGTTTATGTGACTTATCTAGCTGACTGATCACTGGGAGCAAAAGCAGTTTTTTATAGCTTTGAAATGAGAAAGTCTATGAAAGGAATAAAAAGTTTGCTTATTACTTTTTAGTAGGATCATAGAATTCACCAATATACCATGTAAATGTGTGATAACTGTCCAAAAACAGATACATAGTTTTAATCCAGCAGATTTATTAGTTTGTTACTTGCGCTGATAGAGAACAGACACGATAATGGCCCCACATCTCTCACAATGATCTCTAACACATAACTCATGTAGTTGAGAAAGCTGATGAATTCTGAGAAGTTAAATGTACAGTATCTTGCTAGCATTTATTTGAGAGGAAGCAAAGTTCTCAGACCAACAGACTTGAGAAGATAAATTGTCAGACTTTTTTCCTGTTTCTTTTCTGCAGGGTTTCAGGTGACTTTGAGTCTGCATAACAAGTTCAGCAGGAACTTTTCTGCACATGCTTGATTATAATAAAGCAAAAATAATTTAAGAGATGATACCTAAGCACAAGAAATGATTGAATGGTCTTAGGCATTACTAACAGCATTTGATTTTAATAAATAACTCTGTTAGCTGAATATTTGGCCATCCACAAAGCTCTTAGGAGCAATATTGTTCCTGCAAAGTTAAAGAAAAAAAGGATGTCTATACCTGAAGAGTACAAATATATTTTTTGTGTTCTAGAGTCAGATTTTGTTATGGGTGAAAAATTGAATTGGCACTGCTTCTGTTCTTAACTGCTTTTCCTGAAAATAAGTGTTAATGTCTTTCATACCTCAAGAAATAATAGCCCTCATATTTAGCTCAATATTGTCTGAGTAAACCTTCCAAGATCTAATAGCAAAATCCTTACAGTTTTATATTTTTATTTTTCAGTGACTTCAAGGCCATTACAACTTTACACCCCATTCATTTTAAGACAAATACTAATAAAAAACTGGCTCAATGTATTTACTATTTTAATATATGCTCACTGTGGTATAAAGTTTACTAAGTTCCTTCACTATTTCAAACACAAAACATTATACAGGTGTGTGTAATAGTAGTGCACTGTTGTATATATACAGTTTTAGATTTATCTTTTTTTTGTGTTTGGTTGAATGAAGGTTTGAAATAAGCTTGCTATCATGGTCTAAACAGTTGTTATATGGAAAAAGCAAGGCCATCCCCCTTGCAAAACTCTTTCCCATAAGAAGGGCCACTTTTGTCTGTTTGGAATTAAAACTTATCTTCCATTTGTTGAACCATGAGTCCTTCAAAAGGCCATCAATTCACTCAACAGAGTGAAAGACAAGAAGTTTAAGAGGGAAAAGAAACTTTAGAGATACATTAAAAGTAAGATTAATCAAATATTTTCATTAAATTACATTTTAGATAAATATCATAAAAACTTCTAAGAGACATTTCAGGTCGTGGATGGCACTAGTATGCAACAGATGATAGAGCACTGAATTAAGGCTCAGAAACCTTGAATTCTTATTCTAGTTCTGCCACTGAGGTGTTATAATGTCAAGAGAATCATTTCTCCATGCTTCGAATTGACACCCTTTAAAAAAAGATAATTGCATGTGTCTCCTGTGTTAGATCTTTTCTGATATACTGATGTTTTTACTATGTACCATTTCAACTGGCTACAAACCATGGGAAAAAAACAATTCAGAAATAAAAGATGACTTTTTGTTCAGAATTTTAATTCTCCGGAAGAAGTATTATCGATCTAAAATATAGCCCATTTCAGATGTGATACCTGATTCTTCTCCCCCATGCCTTCAACCTGGCAGGTCATATTCTAAGCCAGTTGTGTGACAATAGAAGTTTCTTTCTGTTTAGAAGATCGGGAGGGTTTCTATGAGAGTCAGCTGTTTAAAGATAATCTGCTGAATGTCTACTCCTTTAAAAGAGGCACAGATCCAAGGTCCTGGCCACTTGCAGTGATTAAGTCCCATGACTTGAAGAGTTTAACCAGTGTTGAGCCAAACTTGTCCATTGATTTTTAGTGCAATTGTATGACTGTAACAGATGGCAGAATTTGTCCTGTGTTTCTCTGGCCTCCTTCCAGATTGTGTAATTACATTCTACATAACTACAGTTATGTATGGTTTCAGTTCAGTTCAGTGTTTTTCACTCCCTACATTGCTAAGCATCCTTCATATTTGAGGAACCTGTATTTCTGTTTTATGGGTTGTATAGATGATATTTTTCTAGAGTTAAACCAGTATTTTTTATTTGTAGCAATGCAACATCCTCATGCTCATATTACTGCTAAGAATCTGTCTACACAGAACCAAACACAGTGCAGGTCTTGAAGATCTTAGAGTCTAATTAGTTTGTTACACTTTAATATATTAAAGTCTTTTGGGACCTCTGTTTATATAATGTCAAATGCATTACCACTGTAACAGCCACCACTTCCAGTCCTGCAACCCAACTGAATTAAGGATTATGTACTTTGTAGAGGAACTTACATAAATGAACTTGCCATTAAGTAACATCTATTTCATCTGGAAAAAAAAAAAAAAAAAAAAACCAAAACAAAAACCAAACCACACAAAACAAAGCAAAATAAAAAAACCCAAAATGTTTTTTATTAACAAAGTAGTATTATGTTCCAAAATGCATTACTATTTACTTGCTTCACTGCTTTCATAGTTGTGGTTAGGAACAACAGATGCAGAACAAGAAAATTCTGCAGTAAGGTCTAGCCTAAAACATGATGGGAAAGCAATACCCAGAATAAATCATGCAAAGAAATGAGAGTAGAGGAAATGAATATTAATATGTGCAGAAAAATTTACACATTTAAGCATAGGCTAACAAAGTACTTGCAAAAGTAGTTATAAAGATTGCAAATCTTACTAGACTTAGTGAAAGCCTTGATCTCATAGCTATTAATGTTGTCTTAGAAACATCCATTTCAGAGTCCTTGAAGAATTCCCACTCTTCCTCCTCTAATCTCTGTCACAGGTATCAAAAAAGAATTTTCACTTAAAAGTGCAGATTTTTACCAGGTATTAGGGTAATGATACTAATTTGAGATGTTTACTATTTAGTCTTCACTATTTGACTGTAAACATAACCTTAGTTTTAAATTAATTTCAGCAACAGTGAGATTCTTGTGTTGTCACCTTTCTGTGTTCTCATGAAGGTATACTGAGATCTAAGATTTTGGGATTTGAAGGCTTACATTTCCAATAAATATCCCAAATGTTTTGGAGTCCATCACATCAGAGTACTTATCAGCTTTACTAGTTTCTGTGTATTTATAGATTTTTTTTAATTCTTAACATCATCAATCATTACAAATCATAATGTATGTACCCCACCAAAAGTCTCCAAGTTTAACTTTTACATTTAGTTGATACAATCAATGTAAATTTGTGTAGTTCTACATATGATCTCACGGAAATATTGAGAGTGACTACATTGCTTTCCTTGCAGCTGAAGATTCACTGTATAAGTGTTGCAACCCTTAAGTAAAGGGAAACGGGTCGGTCCACCCGGCTAGGTGGGTCCGTAGGCAAGAATTGTAGGCTTACGCGAGTTGTTTGTTGGCAGGAGGAGGTTTATTGATCAGCCCACAAGGGATGCGGACGAACCC
>JANXJC010000049.1:6602229-6622574 GCA_027564655.1 Leptodon cayanensis
TGTGTCCTGTGCCAACTCCTTGTGCCCCTCCAGCCTTCTTGCTGGCTGGGCATGAGAAGCTGAAAAATCCTTGACTTCAGACTAAACAGTACTTAGCAACAACTGAAAACATCAGTGTTATCAACATTCTTCACATACTAAACTCAAAACACAGCACCGTACCAGCTACTAGGAAGACAATTAACTCTATCCCAGCTGAAACCAGGACAAATGCCCACTAGATTTACTGGAATAATAGCTTCAGTTCAAGGAAACAGGTTGTAATGGACAAAGTTGATATGCAAATTTTACCCTACTCTTGCACATTACCCTTAACTAGACTAAGTTTAAAGTCCTAAGTAAATGTTTTCATCCACTGATTTCATTTAGAGGAATTTTACATTCCACTTTCAATTGAAGTAACTTTTTATTGACACAAGGTGTTCACAGTTTAGCCTTTAGACAGGTTCTTGCCTGTGGTCATTACCTCCTCTTATTTAGTCTCTGACAGTATTTTAACATTGGTTTCACTTTGTAGTGTTCCCAAGAAAAACAAACTTCAGCTTCCCAGTAAAGATGTGAATCAGCATACCTGTAATGAATTTGGCTTTTGATGTCAAAAAAGTGACATCTTTTTACTAGGGATGGTATTGAAGAGTGTCTGAGCTCATAAAATCTGCATAAAACTAAAAAGCCTCCCTTAGAGCTGCTGCGATATTTAGGCAAAGGCAGGTCCCTGTTACTTTCAAGATAAATGACTTTGAAGGATTCAGCTAAAGCATAGTGATGTCAAAAAGAAAAAGAAATGGGTTTATATATGAAAAGAGTATTACTCAATATAGTATTCTTTCTATTTCTCATTATGTGTAATTATATGTGTCTACTGGATAAGATATATTCATTATATAATGAAACCACTGTTTCCCTTTGGTGACATGAATGCTACTGCTCTGGGTTACCAGTAAACTGATTAGACTAGGATTTGGGACACACTGTTCTCTGTCAGTGAATCTGCAGTAGATCTTGGATCAATAACTTCTTCTCTGGGCCTGTTCTTCCCCCTTCTGCATCCTCTCTTTGTCTCTTCATTTTAATTTCTTGTCTTTTTAGACCATGAAATACTCCTTATTATACACTTCTGTAAGATCTAAAACAGTTGGGATTTAAATTCAGCTGTAATTTTAGCACTTCAGGGTATAAATATTCCTAAAGGACTTAAAAATCATTGAGGTTGTGATAATTACAGTTACATGAAGTGTTTAAGGTAAAATAACTTTCCTGAGTCAATCTGTAAAAATTAAGCCTGCTATGTTCTAAAATCTTTAGCATGAAGTTTCTCTTCGCACATCTTTACATTTTATTGTTGGAGGCCACTCCAAATATGAATTTCTTATTTGTGATTTTGGGAAGGAAAAAAGATATTGCAGCCAACCACTTTCTCAGCCACTTTCTTTCTCTCCCTCCCCTCCCCCCCTCTTTCCTTCTCTTTTCTTTTTGTTTTCTTCTTTTATTTTTTCCAAATGTAAATTTTCATTCCAGGTGAGAAGGAAGATTGTTAACGCCTCTTTCTGTTTTGCGTGGTAGCTTGCTGGTTCCTCTACTTGTGTACTGATGGTGTTCTGGCAGCAAGTGGATAGTAACCCCTTATTCTCTCCTTCAGTATCATTTTCTTTGTGGTTTTTTTGTTGGTGGTGGTGGTGGTTTGTTTTTTAAGACAAGAAGTTATCAGATGTCCTTTGATATCATGGGAATTGTTTCATGAAATTTCGACTTTGTTGGAAGATAGATAATGCACTGTGCCAGTGCATAAAACAAATGCATAAAACCAAGCTCCATCAAGTCAAAGGTTGTTGCTGATTTTTGTGAGCTCCAGCTCAATCATCTGGGAACCAAATGCCAACAAAATTATCCACATAATTTTCTCTGCACTTGTTTAGACATGCTGGAAATGAAAATCTGTGTCTGGAATGTCTGTAGTGTACTGTACCCTTGTCCTCATAGTCAGCTGGTGGTAACAATGTGCACTGGTACTCTGCTCTGGGCGGGAAGCTCCTCTGGTATCGTTTTGGAGAAGTAGCACTAAGCATAAAGAAAGGTGCTGATTTTTTAACTTTGATGTTTTACGTAAGTAGAACTTTGATATTTAAATGTAAAGGAGAAAGATCAGGTAGAAATAACTCATGAAAAAAAATCCCAACCCCTAATAAAATTTTAAGTGTTTTGTGCAAATATTCCTATAGTTCTAATCCTTGGTGGTGACAGTTTTACAACACAATAGTTAAAATCATATAAATATAGTTTTCTGGGCAGCCAGAGATGATACTTTTAGCAATATGTCTTATGCTTAATTTACATTAATATCTTAATTTTAACATCTTGACATAATCTAATCTGGCTACATTTGATACCAACAACACAAAAAAATTTTGAGTGGCTCATTTCAGTTTGAGTTGTATTTATCTGTAACTAGTTGTAATTTAGCTGTAACAAAGAATCCCAACCTTGCACTAAAACATAAATTCTAATCGTAGTTAAATTACTAATGCATTTACTAAACAAAATTAAATAATATTACTGTGTTGTGATACCAAATTTACAGTGAGTCTAGGAAGGATAGGCAGGCTAGACTATATTTGAGAATTGCATAGTGGCTGAGTTTCTCAGTACGGATAAATTTTCTGTGTGTTCTTTCTTTGCTATAACTCTGCTCATGATTAAAAAATAAGGAAATAAATGTGTTCAAAGTTTAGATTTACTTTTCACTGACAATATAGAAGCCTTCTTTGTAATACTAACTCAGTTATGGATTACATATATCAATAATTCTTGGTGCATTGTGGTCTTACTAACTTTCCCAAGTACTTTTATTCACAGGGTAGGATGATAACACTAGCTAACCATTTTTCTAGTAAATGAAGTCAAGTAAATCATAAATATGTTATTTGTTTCCTTAGAGAATGTGCTTTGTGGTTCTGCAGTTCATATGGTGTATCTCAGCAAGGTCAAGGAGTAGGCTGTGTATCTCTCCCGGCATTTTATCTCATTTTAGAAAGGATGCTGATAATAAATCACCCAGAAACACTTTTATTCCCATTTTCTCATTAGGGCACTGTTCTGCCAACTAGTCTATTTTTTAATAGCCAACCATTTATATATTTTTACGTGTATACTGAAATATTTTTCTTCCTTGAGCTCAGGGTCAGAGTCCATGAAACGCACCTGTGAGCATTGACTAGTATGCTGCTTCCTCTGTGAGATAACTCTGAACTTCACTATAATTTACTGTTAGCATTTGATGTACTCTTACTCCCTCAGTAGATTGTTACCCCTCTATCTTCATATATTTTGAGCCTGACTTGAAATCCTGCCCATACAGCCATTTGAACTGTGTAAAATTTTAAGGCGAATCATATAAAAATGGTTCAACTTGCTGTGTTTCACATTTGCTTATGTGTAATAAATGTAGTGATCAAGTTTATTATTCTTTTCTCAAATTCCTACAAAGGTAGCTGTTGTGACTTGAAGCCAGATTTCAGAAATAGTATTTATATTTTCATGGACAGAAATTTTTAGAAAAGAAAATCAAGACATGATTACTTAAAGGTTATTTTTTTATAGAATTCACTCAGTATGTATGGCAAACTTTTGAAGTTTCCAGACTACTTAGAGTGGGGCAGGATAAGGGAGGTGTTTGTATGTTAGCCTGTGTGTGTAATACTTTTATGTAATAAGTTGCTTTTAAATAATTTTATAGAAAACCTGAAATAATTTAGATAGAAACTGCCAAAATAACTCTTTTGATAGTTGACAGTGAAATTATGCCAAATTTCTCAATGAAAATATGAAATGCATCAGTGAAAAAAGGTTTTACTTTAAATTAATGATTTTTCCACTTATTTTTGACTACCTAATTCATCTCATTATGCAAAAGAGCGGCCTCTTGTGTAACATTTATATAGCATTTGAAACCAAGGAAAAAATAGCTGAACTTCAAATATGCAGTGCTGCATTTCAATAAGCATGATAACCTGTATTACCTTTGAATAGTACTATGCATTGGAACGTTTGAAAGCTACGGACTTTCCTCTTTCTTTTAACTTCTGTATTCATTCTGTATCTTACTCTCAGGTAAGATTTTAGGAAAGAAATTTTTATGCAAATGTCTTTTGACTTATCCTAACAGACAAAAGGTTTTAGATTTAGTGTAAGTTTTATAATATGTTATCTTTAGCAATCTAGAGCTGATGTCCAATTGTAATTAAAGTTCTAGTGAAAAATGGGAGCGTGCTGCTGTGCGTTGGTGTTATTACAATGGAAAATCATAGACACAGTAAGACCTCTCATGAAGAAGTCAGGTAATGAAGACTTGGAGTAGAATAATAAGAAACAAAAGGTTCTGAAAAGGCTGTTATGAGTCTGTGGATGTTATTTACGGTGAGAAGAGAGTATTCAATAATTTGTCTTCCAAAGTTCTTTGTCTTTAATGCCAGTGTAAAATAGAGCAGATTTTAACTGAAGATGTTTGATCTTCAAAGTGTATGGCTGTATTTAGCAGATAAGCATAGATTTAGAAGTGTTCATGGGGCTTCAGTTTAGTATTTGTTACAAACCTTCGCCTGCAGACAAAGATTTATGACTAACATAGGCTTTGAAAACCAAATAGCAGAAATCTCAGCAAGGAAGAAAGTTCTTTTTCTATCGTTTTGTAATTGTGTTAGGGGTTGGGTTTTCTATTTGTTTTTGGTTTTGTTTTTGTTTTTTTTAATAAACTTTTTTCCAGGTTTATTGCTTGAATTGGCTGAGAAGAGTACATAAAGAAAAACTCCACGGTCTACTGGTTAAGTTCTTTGTCACAAAGGAATTAAAATAAAAATCAGATTTAATCAAGCCTCATGAATGTATAATCAGGTTGTACATTAAATATAAATTGCTTTTTCTAAAATATAACAAAATTATTTGAAATCATTGTTGCAGTGAGGCAGCATTTACATTAGCACTAGTCAGTCTGATAATAAGAACACTTCATGTTCCCTAATATGGTTAATGAGTGCCCTCTTTAATTCCTCTCATTATTTCATTATCTTTTATGTATCAAAGTATTTACATATTTTTTTTAGAATTGCATGGAGAGAAAGCATTTCAGGACCTCATGGGTTTAGACTCTCTGTTATGTTTCCATGAACTATACAGCAACACAATGATCAAGCAGAATTGTTTCAGTAATTTTTTAATTTATATTCACTGTTGTTCTACACTTGGAATTATTTATTGTGTCTGATCCTAGAAATGCTCTATCTTCTTTGCAATTGATCAAAAAAGCATTTAGCAGCTTTGGAAAAGCAGCATAACTCTAATGAGTTATGGAGATTAATAGAGGTGTTCTAGGTTGAAAAAAGTACATTTACATATGACTTTTTTTAAGATTTAAAATTAAATTAGTGAAGTTTAAAGAAAAACTGAATGTTCATGTATATTCTGTAAACAACTTATATGTTATAAAAGGAGATAATCAATGTGGTGCTTGTAAATGATAGAAAATGCCAGCTTAAAACAAATAAAAATAATAATATGAATGTTTGATAACAAAAGTTGAAGATTATTTTAGTTAGAAATGCATACACAATTTTTTTAATCATAAGCTGCAGGAAACACCTGTTTCCCACAAGGCAGTAGTGTTCAACTTAAAAGAGGGTTGAATCTAGCTCCTAGAGAAGGTTTTGGGGTTGGGGTTTTTTTTGTGAAGAGTCACTTCTCAATGTACTAAGCATCTCTGGCTGAATACTAGCTGGTTCCAACTTGAAACTAACGGTTACTAACTAGCAGTTGTCTAACCTCTAATAAGAAGTTGCATTTGTAATGTTGAACTGAATGCCAATATTCTCACATCTATCAAAAACAAGGAATATCAGAGGCATAACTTGACTCTCCTGTCAAACATAAATACAAATATACCAATCTAGTGAAAGATGATGTTTGTGCCATGCCTACAGATGCACATTTTTTTCCTACAATTGTTGAAATGTGAGCATTAATGGTTATAATGACATATATGACTGAACCACTAGAAGAAAAAGTTAATTGTTACCAACTAGAACCAGTTTCTGATAGATACACTTTTAAAAAGTATACAGGCTGTAATTGATTCAAAATATTCTTTAAGTACTCCACTGAAATATTTCTGAGCAAAAGCAAGAATATATGAATGGTTTTCTTTTTTCTGTTTTTAAGAAAACTTCTCATGACACTTGGATAGTTCTGTCTAAGAATAGAAAAGCATAATTACCCTGTAAGTTCATGGAAAAACGTACAGTGCATACACATAGTAACCTGTCCATAGCAATTCTGTTCAAGCCACTGAAGCCATTTGTTAACACCTTTTCCCAAGGGATTTCTTCCCTCACCCATTAATAAAGCTAATTTTTTAACTTTTAATTTTTAGCATAGTCTATATTCTTATTCCTAATTTTCCTGTCACAGGCATTTTGATGAGAAAAGTTTATTACCATATGTGCTTCACTCTAATTTGCATCAAACTAACTGAAGCATTTGGTTTACCAGATATATTCCAGTTTATTAGCAAGATAAAATATTTTTTGAAAATAGACCTTGGGGAAAGAGGGAGCAGACTTTAAGTTCCTTAGCCATTTCTGTTTGTTTATATTCAAGTCAAATAACAATTTCATGTGAAATAGTAAGACAGTCCTTCTCATGAAATATATAATCAAAGAATCTGTCCTCTTAGATGGGTAGCATTAGCCATGAAGTTCCTGTTTACTCTTGCCCTGGAATTTAATTTATTCATTACAGAATCAAAATATTCTGACACATAGTTTATTGATTTTACTTTACTTAGACATAACTTTGTAACTTACAGTTCCATTAAGTGGAAAATGTGGGTTCAGATCCATTTAGACAGAGAAGCAATTGAATCTAGATCTTTTACAGCCTGAATTCTGACCTCTGAAATAATTAATCTGTGCGTAATGTATGCAACAGCTGACTTTCCAGGCCTCCCTAAAAGCAGCATATATTTTCCAAACCTTTAAGGGTAATGAATTGCTACCAGAGAATCATCTCCTGCTCAGGGTAAGAGGTCTGAATCCTTCAGTGTTTTATGGTCTGCTTTTCTGGATTATAAATGACAAGGAAAAATGTCCTGGCTATAATGAAACTTTTCAGAATTGAAATTTACATTTACAAGGAGTTACTCTAATTTGTTCTGATGACTTCATGGATTTTGACACTTTCCTGTTTAACAGCCTTGCCCAGGTAATGGTAATCCATGAGTTTTTCATATCCCTAAAACTTAATGGTTCCTTTTAGCGAGACCTTGTTTGACATAAAAGGATAATATTAAGTTATATAGTGTTTTCAGCATATTTCAGGGTGCTTTTGCATTCCAGTTTAAGTCCTCAGGATGAAGAAATGTTTAGACCTCAGTAACCATTGTTATTTCTTCATGTTGTGCATTTAACACATTATCTCATTTAATGCATTAATGGTGTTTTTCTTTCCCCCTTTCTAATGGTGATTTCTGTTTTAGCATTATTGCATTTGTTTGGGTTTTTTTATTGCATCCCTCATAAAGCATTAAACACTGTGGGTTTAGTTGCCAAGACTCAGCTATAGTTCACACTGTCCTAGCTTTCCAACCTCAATTTTTGTAGACCATTAGTTTCGTGTAAATGTGCTCATTGCATATAAAGCCAATGTTGCTTTGCAGTTTATGGCATAACGATTTAAACATAATATATCTAAACTGCTGCAAGTTCATACTTCTCTTACTTTTGTGTTTAAGGTTTCCAAGTTCAGTATTTGTTCTGTACAGTACAGTTTGATTATCCATGTTTTCTTCTTTACTTTGTGCTAGGAAACAGTATTTCCAAGAAATGGATTTTAGTCTCATTGCTCTAACACATCAATCTGTTAGTTCACTGATAAATTACTTTTGCTGTTTGTGTCTATTGTGAAGATAAAGTGGTTGTAAGTGCTTTGAGAGCCTCATCTATTCCAGTACACTGTTTTATGACTCTGCAAGTTCACATTTTGGTAGTATAAACCTGTAGATCTAAGGTTTATCTGCAGTGATAGAAATTTTAGTTGTGTTTCTCATTGCTAGAACTTCTGTATTTTGCTGTTATTACATAGAATAGTATTGGTTACTGATATTTTCTTTTTCTGAAGAGCCTAATTCATCACTTCTAAACACACCAAATTCTAGTGTCTTTTATAGTCAATTAATTAGACCCAAACCACTTCCAGCAATTATGTGCAACCTGGAACCAAATCAGAAAGTCCATTTTAGGATCCAGGTTCAAGGCTAGGCTGGTACCTGAAAGCACTGATAGTGCAAATTTATTTCTTCTCAGTCTTTTCCCTTGGCTTTGGTCTAGCTTGCTTCCTTCCTGTATGTCACTCCCTCCAGGAATCAGCATTGTTATCTGAGCATGTGTCCATTCCCATCTTTTCACAGTTAGTCAAAAAACAGAACTCAGATTCCTTCATTCATTTCATTTATGTATTAATATTTTTCATTAACATTGTTTTGCCTGTATTTTTATGACAGGAACCAAAAGGGTGTCTATTGTAGTAAAAATAACATTGTAATGTAAAATGCATAGAATCAGTAATTGGACTTGCTTATTTTATCTTCTTGTTTGGGGTTTTTTGGTTTTGTTTGGGGTTTTTTGGGTTTTGGGGTTTTTTTTTTAGTAGTTTCAGCAGGGAGCCTAGGGCTAGTGCTTTTATCAGGAGATATGACATATGGGGAAATAGTAGCAGAGAAATTTTGAGAAAATGCTATTACTGCTGCCATTATATGGATAAATAAAAATATCAAATGCAGTCCTATTCTAAAAGGGATTATTTAAATGTGACACCATCATATGCTGTATATGTTGCTCTTCTGAGAATAAATTGTTAACTCCTATTTATTGGATGACATCTTTTTATGTAAGTAGTCCCTTTCACTTACTCATCCACTGATCAAGATGAGTGATCATTCTTTCTTTATCAATTTTTTTTTTCTTTTTAGTAAACGTTCAGAGACAATTTGGTTTTTTGGTTTCTTTTTTTTCCTTCCTCAGACTCCTTCCTTGTTGGACTGAAATTGCTGCTTAGGGAAAAGAGGGCATAATGAATATTTCAGTCTGTACTCATCAGGAGATTTCCATGCTCTCTGATTCTACAAGAATTCTGGGAAAAGGAGTTCTATGTCTGCAATAGAAGTTGAAGCACATTGTGTCTACTTTACTCTTTCTTTGTTGTTACTCTCAGAAATGATCAAAGTCTACAAGACTTCTTGGTAAACATAAAAATAAGTCTATTTAAAGAAGGCAGCTTTGTGAACACAATCCTCGAAAGGCTGTTGCATAAAAATAAATTTAGTTCAGGATATTCAGGAGAAGAGACTAAGAATTAAACAAAGATTCTAGACTTACTTTTGTGGGGGAAGAAAAAGAGAAAGACTATATTGTTATAGCATGCTGAAAGAAGAATATTGCCTTTATAGTTTACATTGTATATCACACTTTTCTGTTTAAATTCTGTTTATGTTGCGATTTTTCCTTAATATGAAGTAAAGATACTGTAAAATTTATAGCATACAATTAGAAACATAAAATAACAGATTTTTCAGTTTGTACAACAGAAGATCTGATTATTTTTAGTAAGTTATAGCTGTTACCTAAGCAAATTCATATTCATGCCTTTTGGTCTGGAAATTTAAATCCTCTCTACTTCAGAAATTAATAAGGAAGATAGTTGAAGTTCTGGAACTCATGTAGACTTTAGATAATGAAATTAAGTTTTCAGGATTTTTTAAATCAAATTAATTGCAATTGATACAAATCTTGGCTCAAATCTGATAGTTTTTGATCCTCAATCTACAAACATCATACTTAAGCTAAGTCTTTAGCAGAGTAGCTAAGCTGCAAATGATTAATCATCCACATTTCTTCTTTTTTATTATCAATACAGTATATTTCTTCAAATCAGACTATTAGATGTAAAACATGTGAACTTATTATGCTTAATAACACACTGGAAAATAGTCAGTGTACCTAAATGTACCTAAGATTCTCTGTTGTAGAATCTAGCATTGTGTCTTATATCTAATTAAAATACTTGGTAATAAAAATCAATCAAGATGCTGTGTTTTCCAAACATTTCAAAGTGCTTAACAATCATTACTTCAT
Organism: Leptodon cayanensis; assembly: GCA_027564655.1. Taxonomy (NCBI): domain Eukaryota; kingdom Metazoa; phylum Chordata; class Aves; order Accipitriformes; family Accipitridae; genus Leptodon; species Leptodon cayanensis. The sequence goes on from JANXJC010000049.1 coordinate 6,612,405, forward strand.
CAGCAGAAGGAAAATTGAAAAATGAAGTTTTGCATTTTAGTCTGACCTATATATTCCTCCCAAGTTTCAGTAGCATTTTGGAATCACAGAATAATTTAGGTTGGAAAGGACCTAAGAAAAGGAGGACATCTCACCCAACCCTATGCTCAAAGCAGAGTTGACTTCAGGGATTAACGTGGTTGCTCAGAGCCTTACCCAATCAATGCTTTGAATGTTTCCAGTAACAGAGAATCTGCAACTTCTCCAGGCAACCTCTTTTGTCGGAATTTTACTTCCATGCATTCGGCAACAGTCCTCGACCTAAATACAATATAAGGTAAGCTTCTGAGAGGAAGCTAACTACTGATGAACAAATGATCAGTAAAATATCGTCTGAGGGAACAAGCTCAGTTTGCTTCTGAGATACCAGCTATCTAGGTATTTGCAACAGTTCCATAGCAATAAAGGAAAGCTAAGTTTTTAAGAGGATTCTGAAAGATTGGAAGAGAGTAAAAGAAATGGATAAATTCATATCTAGTTTAAGCAAGCATAATACCATTGATTTAGTCAAAGCAATGCATTTTTATCTTAGCCCAGGAGCTTCCTTAAACCTTGCCAGCTGTAATCTCAAACTAAGGTATTTTCTTATTTTCCTGTTTTCTGTGAGTTTCATCTACTTATTTCTTCATTTAATGTTACTTTTTATTTTTTCAAGATCACTTAACTTTTATATAAATAATTTTTATTTTTTTTCTCTCACTGGCATAGGTTATGACAACTGTTGTTCATTAAAAATACTGAAAGTATGAATCATAGTCAGGTTTCCAAGTCCAGTGCTATAAAAGATGAAGGAAAATCTTTGATAAAGTGAAGGAAGTGAGTCCATTATTTCCACAATATGTGAGAGTAAAATGTAAGTTCCCTTTTTTTGTAAGAAACGCTGAAACTTAGAAACTGATACCTGGTACCATATAATGGGATTAAGGTTAATACTGTTTCTGTTACAGTCAGGGAGCAAAATATCTGCCTCTAGCATTGAGGGAAAGTGGAAGATGGATCTGTGTCTGGACTAGAACTGGGACAAGAGGCTAGATACACAATATCATTGTATAGACTTTTTCTATGGTCAATATAGATTCTTGGAGCGTGGCAAAGTGAATTTGTCTCTCAAGGGGGAAAAAAAAAGCACCCTGGAGTTTGTGTTCTGAACAAAACAATTACCTTGTAGTCAAAATAAACAGGCATCATTTCTGCAGCTGTCCAAATCATGGATGCTTACTGTATCACTTTTCCCTGTGGTCCAAGATTAAATGTTCCATCTGCAAAATGACTAAATGAATTTCATAGGTAAACACATTTACCATTCCATTTTAATGGAGTTGCCCTTCATTAGAGGCTGTCATTCAAAATTAATATGAGGAGCTATTACTGAGATGTCTAAAATGAAGAGCTGAATGACATAGTACTCATTTTTCAGAAGTATGGACACTTTTGAAATGGGAATTGAACACTGATAGCAGATTGATGTAATACTTAGTTACATTTTTATATCAATCACTCCTGTCAGTCAAAGTGTGGCAAACTAAAGGACAAAATACAACAGAAGAAACATTCAAAGCAACAAGCACAGACAAAAGAATGTCCTTCTCTTGTCCATTTTGCTTGTAACACTTCCATGAACATGGAAGAAGGTTTTGCGCTTTGTTTGGGTTTGTTTTTTTTAAATAATAATAATGCAAATTATTGACTATTCAATTAATTTAAATTTCAAGATAAACAATGGGCACTAAGCCTATACAAGCTTAGTGAGCTAGAAGACAATTTGTATACCAATATTGGACTAATATTTTTATCTAGAGTTCTAGCTGACAAAGGAAGGGTTAAGAAAATAAGAGAGGAAAAATTTCAAGTACGATTGTATTTTCAGCAAATATTGTGTCCAAAATATGTTAGCCTTTCTGATTTATTTGCTGAGTAATAGATCACCAGAATGTTGTGATCTTACAAATTATTCCATAATGTTATTAAATTAATTTTCTACTCTTCTTTCCTAGCAGATATTTATATTTTTTTCTCTTTAACAAAAGTCTGTATTTCCTTTCATATGTAATCATAACTGTTAGAGTATGACTATATTACAGTCATACTTTGTGGGGGTCTTTTTTGAGGTATGAAATTTTGTGTCCTTTTTATAGTATATGGCATCTTTAGCTGTCTGCTTGTCAAGGGAAGGAAATATTTCTTGTAGCTGCTATCCTACCAATTCAGTTTATACTTTGTCGTATCTTGACACTATGGACATTTACATATAAGAATTAGTATTGTTTAGTTTGATTAGAGCATGCATCTGCTCCTGAAAATTATGATGCTTCAGTTTTATTTTACTGTTTATTCTCATTACAATGACAATCCATTGCCGGTAATTAGATTACTGTTTACTTCAAGACCTGAAACTGAGCAGTAGTCATCTGCCTTTAGCAGCGTCTGTATGCACCTACCATATGGTCTACTCATGTGGTCATGAAGCATTATTGGTAAAATATCTTCCTTTCACTTTGTGAATAGTTTCTAAAATTTTTCAATATTTGCTGCTAAGTAAATTAGCACCTTTCTTGTGTTTAGAGTTAATAAGACATAATATAATATCCTTCTTAAAAAAAAATATATATGTCTATCTCAGGAAAGACTAGTTTTCATTACCGCTTTAACATTTTATAATAATTTCTGTAAGAAAAGTGTGCTGTGAAAGATAGGTAGCAATAAACTGAAGCCTTCTGTAAGCTTAGAATTTATTTTAGTATCAATAAAATTCAGTAAATTTTTTTCATCATGACAACCTGTTCCCAGTTATATAAGATTACATTTAAAATACTGATACCTTAGGTAGAACTATTTTTTCTCTTGAGGAAGAAAAGAAGTAAAATAAGGACAGTTTAACATGTACATCTCATTTATATTGTTACAAAAATCACATGTATGCTGGGAGAATGGCCAAGAGCCATGTTTGACATTTATATGGTAGAGCGGAATGAGCCACGTTTTACCCATTTAAAATTCTTTGATTTCATCACAGTTTTTAAATGTCTCTAAAACAATAGTAAACTGTGTTTTAATGGCATTAAATCCCTTGCTATTATTGTAAAATATGCAAGGCAGAACACTGTATAACTTCTGCATTGTAGTCTGAGTTTTCCTCTATCACTGTGACCTAATTAGTAGTGAGGTTAGGGATGGAAGACTTTATAAGCCTAGCGTTATGGCAAACCTGTTTGGCAAATATAACCACTTCCTAAATCCAACTAAACTGGCAACAGTTTGCATTTTATGTCTTAGTTTGCTTTCTATAGCAAAATGTTCTTGTGTTTTATTTCTGCCATTGTTTGTCAGCAAGTAGATATTGGATGTCCTTGTTGAAAATGCAGAACACAGAAAATAATGAAAAAAGAAGGGGGGGGGAAGGGAAAATAGAGAGAAATATTAAAATTATGGTACTAAAATTCTAAAACTTCTTTCTTAAAACTAAAGTAAGAAGGCAAGGGCAAGTACCTGATGCAATTATTATCTCTGGTTTATATTTTAGCTTACTCCTTCTCTTCCACCTCCCCAGACTGAATATAGCAGAATCTAAGGAATATAGAGAGGAAAGAGGTTGGCTGTGTACAACGGATTGTATATTTGACTATTTGGTAATGGTTTCTAGCTTCACACAAGCCTAAAATTGACATTAACTATTCTTAGTTAATCTGCAGTTTTTAATCTCTAAGTGCAAGGTTAATGATAAAACAAATGATGGACAAATGGATATGGCTACAGTGACCATTCTGCTTAGTCTTAATGTACTGTCAAAGGTTTTTTCCCCTACCTCACTTTTAAAAAATACACACATAAAGAACTGTGTAAACATAAGTGATGAGAAAGGAAAACACTCAGCAGTATTTTCATGGGAATTTAAATTTACATTATTAAAGTGCTGATCCTTCCTAATTCTAGACAATATTCATCAGAATAAGTGAAGATTGATCTAGTGCCCAATGAAAGCTTTGTTTCATGAAATTGCAAAGATGAAAAATGTCCACTTAATACATGCATTGAACTGGTAATTTAAGTACGTTCTGTTGGTTTCATAAAGCTGAAGCCACATGTTCACATCAGCGTTCAATGAGCATACATAGCTAATGAGCAATAATGTTATTTCTATTAAAGATTCTCAATAAACTATAAAAAGTAGATTGGAAAAATGATGGTTGTCCAATTTTAGCATAAATAAATGAAAAACTTTAGAAAATTGAAGTCATCTAATAATCTTTTCTAGAGACAAATCAATTTTTTAAAAAATTTTCAGGAGGAAAAGCTAATATTTTGCTGATAAGCTGCAATTTTCTACTTAATAATTATCTTTTAGGGAACAGTCATATTTTATTAACATGACTAATTAACTCTCTGTACTGCCGTGCTAATAGTGAAGGAAGCACAATAACTGAATATTGATAACATGAGTTTTTAATAAGAGAAAAAAGTTAAATAATAATGTGTTCCCCATATTCCATAGCAGCAATTTAAATGCAAATGTACAATACAGAAAGGACCACCATTTTCCTCCTACATTAAAGGAATGTATGCATTCTGGTAAAGCACAATTTTATTCAGGAACCAGCCTTAGAAAAGAGACAAGCTGACAGGGAAATGTCAGTTGTTAAAACACAGGTTAAAATCCCAGTCTTCTGAAGTCAATGAGGTCAGCAGGGCCAGACTTCAAGCAGGATTATCTTTCTTGAAGTAAGAATTCAAAAGCAGTAATTTCCAAAAATCTAATTTCCTGAGTCTTATGCTTCTCAATAATTGCAAAACCGACTCGTCCTCTTGGAACAAAACTGGGACTACAGATTTTTGGAGAACAAAAAACCTTTTCTCTAGGAATGTAGTAGATGGATATAGTATAGGACTGAGGTCTCATTGCTACCAATGGCACTTCTCTGACATAGGATTTGGAAGTCTTGCTCTACTTAAAGAACAATGCACAGCATAATGGGGGACTGCACAGAACATAAAGTAATGGCATGAAACTTGGGCTGATAGAAATTTTTGCTGAGAAAAAGAACCTGGGATAAACAGTACAATAAAAGTAAAATGGAGATGTTCATCAATCAGCATTTTCCCATGTCTAGTCAGAAATTGTTGAGCTTGTGCATAGGCCTACATGAATTTTGTAGTCAAATAACAGCTCACAGTAAAGAGGAATGTTAGAGTTATGTGGTGCTTCAAGGCATATGTGAACAACAAATTAGAACTGTTCTATGTATTGTTTCCAGTAGGCAATATTAATTTTCAGAACAGCCCTTACCTTCTATAGAGAAAGACCTGACATCCAGATTTTACATCCAGCTAGATATTTCAACACTACTATCATATTTATAGCTTGATAACCTTACTTTTCTTTGGCATTTCTAATTTATAACACAGGCAGTCAATCTAAATAATTCAGATTGAATATTTCCACTTGCAAAGTGGAGAAAGCTGAAAGACTAAGAAAGGAAAACCTACAATCTTTTTCTAGTACCTTCCAATTATGCTTCCAGAAGGATGAAGGGAAAAATAGATACCAAACTGACATTTGGACGTATTAAACAGATTCAGTCCTACATTGCGTATCTATATGAGATTTAACCCCACAGTGCTAGTTGTGTCACTGCATAAGGTTGCTAACAAATATTTTCCTAGTATGGAAATTGAGTATGGAAGCACTTTCATTGGAAGGTAAGCAAAATACAAAGAAATATTGTCTATGCCATTTTTCAGATGGTACTGTAGGTTTCTACTCTTATTATGAGGTTCCAATTTATTTTTTTATGATACAGCATCCTGGAATCACTTTCTTTCTCACATTGTGTCCAGCTTTCTAGTTGAGAGGAACCCTTTTTCTTCTCTTTAGTGTCTTGTTTTATTTCCCTTGCTCTTACCACCCTGTAATTAGAGTAGCCACTAACATGAAAGTTATCTGAATTGAAGCAAGGATTGATGAAGGGACTTTCACCCTAAATTTATAATGGGAGTTATAATAACCAGTTTCTTCACAATGTTGCATTTTATTATAACAGCTCATAGCTAAAAGTGCTGAGAAATTATTCTTGTCAAAATTAGAATAAAAAATGAAGCTTAGAAGTGCAGAAAGCAAAGAAAGAAAGAATTTGACTTTCACAAGAAACTGTAACACAAGACTAGGTCCTTTAGAAAATTGGGGGGGGCAAGGGTGGAAATTAACACTACAAAGCAAAAAGTGATATGAACTGTTCCCAGGGCTAGCGGTAGATATTACAAAAAACAGTATTTCAGATAAATAATACTGAAAATCAATTGTAATCTGTTAATAACAGCCTCAGACAGGATCATACTAGACATAGTGTGCTGTTGTATACTACATTCCTGCCAATCAGCCCCACATCATTAGCCAGATAAAAGTTATATCTTTACAAACATATCTGGAAAGAAGTTTTTCACTGGAAATTTGTTCTTAACTATTTTCAGTTAGGAGCTTCTCATGTTCTTAAGTAATACCCGTTCCTTACAAAAGTATTATACTGTGAAATATCCTATGTGTTCCTGTCACCTTGTAAGAGCTCAGTGATGAGAATCCCCACCAGCGGACCACGGGTTGGGTTCGTGCTTTGCTTTGCTCAGATTAGCAATTTGCTATTCCAGCTATGAAACTGAAATGCAAATATCGGAGCCCCTACTTCAATGCATTTCTCCAGCCTCGGTTCTGTGGTAATTTTCCTGTCTGTCAAATCACATTCAGTGTGAGTATTCAAGTACAGAAGATCTCTTATTTTGCAAATAGGAATTGTAATAATAATTCAGATATAAAAAATGCTTATTTCTAGAGCTATTGGTGATATTTTTGAATCACAAAACAGTACGTTTATTTTTAAATTGTCTGTACTGCAGTGGAGTTACTTGGCAGCAAACTAATTGAATAAATAAACACTTTTTCATATACTGATACTCCATGAAAAGCATTTGATCAGAAGTTTGGCTGTAGTTTATAAATTAACTACCAGCATGATTTTTAGAGATACTGTGTTAACTGAGAAAAAAACAAGAACTACATACTATGCCAGCCTGTAACCTTTCTTCAGTGAATGATTAAGTTGTGGTCTCCCTTTTGGTTTTGCTTTTTTCTTACAGCAGGTCATCTTCAAACCTCCTTCATTTTAGCCATTAGGAAAGTAATGCTGAAGAGACTCATTTGAGATGTAAACAAACAGAAATAGATTACAGATGGAAATACTCACTATACAGATCAAGAGCCTTCAAATAATTTAAATGGTCAAATCTAGCAGCATTTTTTTTTTCTCTTTTCTTTTGATGAATACATAGGTAAGAACCAATTCTTCTGAGCTTTTTGGTTTCAGAGTTTCTGACTGGAAAACCAAGTTGAATGTTTTCTGTCCTGTCATCTGTAGGAAATTAGGTTACAAAAGAAAGCATGCTTGCATAGCTTCAAGACATACATACTTACTGCAGTCAAAATATAACATGGCCTCCATAGTCTGTCTGACCTGTGTTGCTAAAGATCTTTTTTAAACATTCACAACACTAACAGGAAGTTAATCTACAGCTCTGTTTTGGGGGGTGTGTTCTTTTTTTATGTAAGAGAGATCTGGAACTCTCATCAGAATGTAGCAATGATTTTCCTGGTAATGTTGAGAAATTCTCATTTGTAATATATAGGCAACTGTTTGGACACATTGAGAAAAATCCATGGGAATATTTCATAAAGGTATAATTTCTGGTGTGAACAGCCAAATTTTTAGCTCTCTTGGACCGTGATATTGTGTTGGCTTAATAAAGACTCTCAGATAGTGGGCAGTAGGCAGCTTTGTGTGGCTTGCAATATCAGTTATGCTTCTTGAGTTTTCAGTTAACATTGGCTTGGATCCTTTTGATTTTCTGCTATATAAGCTCCAGAGTGATACTCTTTCGTATGCTGGAGGTCATCATCAAGCCCTGAACACTGAAAAAAAAATAAATAATAATTATGCATACATAAAGTTACTTTACTGTGTCTTTTTGGGTTTTTGTTGGTTTTTTTTTTTTAATTAAAAGTTTGATGACTAGGAATGTAGCGCTTATGCAGTTCTGTAAAATTAATATGAGCTGCAAATGCTTGCAGTAAACAATGTTTAAAATGTATGACTCAAAACTATGGCTGCTGGGTTGGCTTTTTCGTAATTTACAAATATCAGCTAAACACAAAATTATGTGCTGTATGTAGCAGAGCACCGTATAATTACTGTCAGGAGTGACACCACTCAGCCTGCTGAGTGAGAAGGCTGGGCTTTGGTTGTTGTTTTTTCTTTATTCTACTATAATAGCTGTGTTTATGTATTAAACTGACAGACTGCCTGATTAAGTTATTATTGTTGAGACTGCCTTCTTCAGAGCTAAATGTTTTTGGAATAGCTGGGGTGCTGGTTTTGTTTTCTGTCAGTATTGTTAGGTTTTTTGTAACACCAAGAACAAAAACAAAACCCCAAGTCTTTTCATTTCTGATATTGTTGAAGTATATTTTCATCACATCATGGGAAAAGATTTTTGCGTTTGTTGTATTGTTTGATCTTAAAAAAACATAAGAACATATTGCAGGCTGCTTGACTTACTTCTGCTATTGCCATCCCCTAGTGATGTCTTAAGCTTCCCCAAAAGTTTCTAATTGCTTACTTGAATTTTTAATCTAATGTGAATACTAATGTGACTCGTGAATAATGATAGGTTCCTGGCACAGAGATTACATCTAGAGGTAAACACTTTTAAGAAAGGCCATTGAAGAAAGTCAGATTTTATTTGAGGTTATGTAGAAATATAAAGAGAATCTCTGAAAAAGCTTGTCATATTCAATCTTAATATTTTGAATAAACTTCATTGTAACACAAACATACAAAATAAAACATAGGGAAACAAAAAGCCTGAAAAATAGTCACAGACACTCTAACAAAGAAAGAAACATTGTAATTAATTAACTTATGAAGTTAATTACAGAATAAGTTATTGAAAGAGTTTAGGTTGGATATTACTTTGTCCTTTGCAAGTCATGATCTGCCAAATAAAATAATAGAGTTACAGTAGTCAACACATGTAAGGTTCCCAAAACATCTTGGCTTTGTCTCATGGAAGATTAACAAGCCATTTTATCACAGAATCATAGAATACCAGGTTAGAAGGGACATCAAAGATCATCTGGTCCAACCTTGGCAAAAGCATGGTCTAGACAAGATGACGCATCACCCTGTCCAGCTGAATCTTAAAAGTGTCCAAGGTTGTGGAATCCACCACTTCCCTGGGGAGATTATTCCAATGGCTGATTGTTCTCATTGTGAAAAATTTTCCTCTTGTGTCCAGTCAGAATGTCCCCAGGAGTAACTTGTACCTGTTACCCCTCATCTTTTCAAAGGGAGTCTCCATCTTCTTTGTAGCCACCCTTTAAATACTGGAACATGGTGATAAGGTCTCCCCTAAGCCTTCTTTTCTCAAGGCTGAACAGAGCCAGTTCTCTCAGCCTTTCCTCATATGGCAGGCTTCCCAGTCTTTGATCATCTTTGTGCCCCTTCTCTGGACCTTCTCCAGCCTGTCCACAGCTTTTTTACACAGTGGGGACCAAAACTGAACACAGTATTCCAGGTGTGGCCTGACAAGCTCTGAGTGGAGTGGGATAATGACTTCTTTATCTCTGCCGGTGATGCACTTGTTGATGCAACCCAGCATCCTGATGGCTTTCTTTGCCACAGCAGCACACTGTTCTCTCATGTTGAGCTTGTTGTCCACCAGGACCCCCAGGTCCCTTTCCACAGAGCTGCTCCCCAGCCGGGTAGATCCCAGCCTGTGCTGCACTACTGGATTATGTGTTCCCAAGTGCAAGACGTTACACTTGTCCTTGTTGAACTTCATAATGTTCTTGTTAGCCCACTCTTCCAGCCTATCCAGGTCTTCCTACAGGGTGGCTCTCCCTTCCGAAGTGTCTGCTTCCCCACACAGTTTGGTATTATGAAGATATTCAACAGCATTGGGCCCAATGTCAATCCCTGGGGGACCCCACTTGTGACAGGTTGCCATTTTGAAGAGGAGCTATTTACCACCACCCTCTGGCTGCAGCCTGTCAGCCAGTTCCCCACCCACTGCACAGACCACTTGTCTAGA
>JANXJC010000049.1:6636917-6655729 GCA_027564655.1 Leptodon cayanensis
TGCTGCTGAGGAGGGGGGAGTGATAGAACGGCTTTGGTGGGCACCTGGCGTCTAGCCAAGGGTCAACCCACCACAATTTGTTTAGCAGAAGAAAGCCTGAGGTTGAATAATTCTTAAAAAGTATTAAAGACACATCTGCTGAAAGGAAATGAGTGACTTGACTTATAGACTGAGCAGTCTACAAATATTAACATGCCTTAGTGATTCCAACTGCATTTTAGGCAAATCACATCTAATAATCACTTCATAACCTTATCTTTCAGGAATCATTGATAGCATATCCTCCAGAAAATCTGGCAAACTAGCTGAGAACAAAGGTGTACCTAGGGGACAGCTTGGCAGTGTTTTGAGACCAAGGTTATCATCGTCTACAGGGAGAGAGAGCCTGCAAACCCACTTTCCCGAGCACAGGACCTCTGAATTCTTAAGCATGGCTTCTAGACTGACACACAGCATAACATGCCTGAACATGGTTTTCTGCACATTTGGGTAGCCTGTAGGGTGTTTATTACAGCCACATGGTAAGGATGCAGATATGGTGTGCTGCACAGCATCTTTCATGTGTACACTCTCTCGGTGGTTGATAAATAGTCAAAAAACAGCATGTCCCTAAATGTAACAGGCTAGGGGCCACTTGCACAGGGTTTTGAGGCCAGATGAGATGGCATCACTTGCAGCCAGGTGCCTACACTCTCTTCCCCTCAGAGCTGCATTCAGTCTCCCTGTGGCCGGGGCCAGGGCAATGCCCGGGGGTACCCTGGGCATCCCCCTGACCAAGCCTTCACTGGGAGCATGCTGAAAACAGCAATAGGGAAGTGCCAGTAATCCTACACTCTTATCTGTTTTATTTAACGGTAAAACCGTAAATCAGGGAGAATGACAGTATTACATCTTTTTCACCTTCTATTAGAGTTCAGTGTTCCCCTGATAGGAGATCAGTCTCTCCAGAGAGAAGGAGCTGATCCTAGATTGATTTCTGAAATACTCTCAAGCTTCTAGGATTTAAGAGGAGATGGAAAATTGATTTGTGTTTCACATGTTACATTCATTTGTGGAACATATCTTCAGCTGCAGTAATCTAGTGTTTCTCTGTTACAGTAATGTGTATGAAGCCTGATTTACATTAGGCTTTTGTAATAAAATTCTCTTTTAACTCCCAAAACCACAGGAGACATATTGATATTCCTCACTTACTTTTGGCGTGAACATGAGATGCTCAAAGCCTGTTTCTTAAGTCAGAACTTAATGCTTCCCTCTCTGCCCCGTGAATGACCTCTTTTCTGAATATCCCAATGAAGAGGGATAGCATTTTCAAGGCAGGAAGCAGGAGGCATTGCTGTATTCCACTGTCTCTGCTACATGAATTAAATATGATTAAACTGATGGCAATGTTTCACTGTTAAAATGATTGTCCCTGAGAGAAACAGAATAATGACAGTTTCTTTTAGCAGATATTCAGGTGAAACCTGAAATTCAGGAAACACCCTGTAGACTGCGTAAGGCCAATATTTGTAGTATTTGTCAGCCAACTATTTGGTTTAACTTCCCCTGGTAAGCATCAGTGTATTGTTTCTTTAAAAGATTTAAAAAATTGTACTAATTGTAAAGACCGTTTCAGTCCCTTGAAACTATTAAAATGATCAAATCAATTTTATTTATAACCCTGACCTTTCTCAAATGTGTTATGCCAGGTCTATTCCAGGTCATTTGTTTAGTTAAGTCATGGTCTTGCTTGTTTCTGTTATGTTTATATAACAATGTACAATTAAATTTTGTTAGGCCAAGTAATCTGAACAATCTGAATTCCACAGTTCTAAAACTCACTGAACAACAGGAGGTTAGGAGATACAAAAATTAGACCTTGTTCAGTGTCAGGAGGGTATGAATTCACATATGGATTCCCATTTATGACAACTGACTTTGTGCAGCATGAAATCTATGTCTCACTACAAAAATGATGACATATTGCTTTCATACAGTCTCTTAAAATGAATGAGATTCTGCAGATAATTCTAAGATTTTCACCTTCTTTATTGGCATAAATGATTGGGAACAGTTTATATCCCGCTACCTCTATTTGAATGGCTTAAAAAATGCAGTAAAATGTACAGTCAGGTTTTTTTCTAGCATGCAGTAAATACCTGCCTGATTGAGAAGTACCATTTTTAGAAAATCTTACCTTTTTTTTTCCTTTTAATCAAAGAACAAAGGAGCAAAGATTGTACTATTTTGTATTGCTTCTTGAAAATACTGCATACAAAATGTTTTTCCCCTTGAGATCTTAAGATGCCAACACAGAGATACCAAGCAATCTTGCATTATCTGTCTTTAGTAAAGAGCTTAGTTATTACCTGAGTTCCTAAAAATTCTTTTGAGTTTTCCTAGGGACATGATGTGATGACTAGTAACTGAAGAATGACTAAACACTGTAGGAATTGGTCTTTTAGAAATGTTTCTGTTGTATCCGATAGAAACCTTTAGACCACAAGATTTCTTGTGTATTATCATAATATTTCTCCATTTTCCAGGCTCTCTGTGAACAGGTCATTTTGAGGACATACTTCCCTATGTGAATTTCATTCCAGTAGCATAAATGGGAGAAAGATCCAATGTGTAGCAAGACATTTTCTGAGTATATTGAATAATTCAGTAATCAAACTGCTCTTTTTCTCTATTTCTGTACATCTTAAATCATGAAAAGAAATTCCAGGATCTGTTTTTTGCCTATCACTATTTATTTTACCTTTTTAAATAGAGTTATTTATCCAGATAAAGAAATACATCATCCTCCCTACTCACTTTGAGATTATAAAAGACTTCCTGAGCTGGCCTCAGCACTTTGACCTCTGGTTAAACAAAACATGTCTCCAAATCTGGGAAAAAAAAAAAAAAAGCTTGAAAGCTGTAAGTACTGCCACCAATTCATTAAGTAAAGCTGTAAAGAATGCTAACATTATTGATACTTCCAGCAGCACTTCAAAAGAAAGAAGTTTTGAAAGTAATTCCTGAAGTTGGTGAATGCTAAGTACCCTCTGAGAATACCTATTGGACAGACATTCACACTAGAAATCCAGAGGAACGTCCTGTTTATGAACATGACCAATCTGAAAATGAGGTTCTGTGTTTTTCAGTCTCTTCAAAAATGGGAGTTTGAGGAATATATACTGAGATGTGTAAAATAATCTTTACAGTTGTAATTCAGAAGCATGCAGTTGAAAGCTGCACCCATCATTTGTAGATGTGCTCATAAACTGCTATATATGCATTGCTAATTGTAACAGGTACCTCCTTCCAGGTGCAGTTTGGTTTAGAGAAATTTAGTTTTAGATTAATTTTTAATTCTTCAAGAAATTGAATTTTATCCAATACATTTGCTATTGAAAACTATTTCCTGAATATTATTTCTGCAGATAATTGCATCCCTTATAGCAGTATGGGATAAAGAAAAAAACATCAGAGCAAAGGAAGACAACCACCTTGTGAATGAGGAAATATCACAGCCAAACCTTTTAGGCTCAAGCCCCTTCTTATGCCCCTATATATGTAAACAGCTGTCAGGAAAGGCAACCTCTTTCTCACTGTCCAACTAGGGGAAGAATCATCTCTCGACCTTCTATCTCTTTCACATTAGTTGACATCATTCTGCTTGCAGCACAAAGACAACGGTGACCACCACCACTCATTTACATCAGTGCTTGACACTGTCTGCAACTGGTGGAAAACCAAAGAAAAGCACTTTAGCTACTGGCAAAATGAGAAATTGATCAAAGATTGAGGTCTTTGAGAAAGCTGTTGTCTAAAAACATGGACTTCCATTAAGGGGGACAAAACAAAATTGATGCATGGATATTAGTGAGCAAAAGAGGAATTTGAATTTATGCACATTTACTTCTTCTTGATATGCTGGATGTTATCTTTTGTATAGACATTGTAAAGTATGACAAAACAGATCCCTTCTCATTAATTTCTCTGATTAGAAACTAGATGGTGCAAAGCCAAGCCATGAGCAATTTATGAACATTTTCAGCCATTCTACAAATTTTAAGTATGGTTTAAGCCTTTGGGAATTTTCTGAGTCTGTGGAATTACTGAAGCAATATTTGTTAAATATCACTTAACCTCATCTCTTTCTTTTTCCGTGGATGCTGCATCAATGAAAATGCATTCTTTTGGATCCAGATGTTTTGACCATGTAATATCTGCTTACCTATTGCATAAACTTTCTACCTTTTCTTGGAATGAATATCATGAGTTAGGGGTATGTGAAATCTAAGAGAAGAATTTTCTAACTTAAGTAAGTCCTCTGAATCATCCTCTAGAAAGATGTCACCGGCCTGTTGGGTGTTTAATGTTAGATAGTCTGAATTTTGTTCTATGTTAAACATACTGCCTACTCAGAGCAGTAAAAATTTACATCCATGGTTTGCAATGAATGCACTGTCAAACCAGTGAGTGTCTACCAGAATCTAGACCTAAATTATGTTTTAATTCCATCAGACCATCAGTTTATATCTTAGATGTTGTAAGGTAGAACATTAGATTGCTATTGCTATTCCTTCCCTGAAAGAATGATCAACAGCAAACATGACGGGTAGTGCTAGGCAGAGAAAGAGTGGTCCTGGTTGTGAAAGATGCTGATTACATTTTGCCCTGTGGGGCAAACTTCCATTTCACAAAAGTGCTAATACAAAACATCCCTTTCACTCAATCAGCACTTATTTGAAGACTTCTATTCTCTGACTTTCAGCTCTAAAAAATATGGCACAGGAACTCTCCAGTTATCTCACTGTAAGAAAACTAATGTTTCTGGCTTCAAAGCTGTTTAGAGCAATGCTGAGTCGAAGAAGGCTACTCTCACATCACCTGAGCCATTATCCCAACTCAGTTTCATAAAGAAATTCCCCTGCTTTTTCTTCAGCTAGCTATTTCTCTGCTCTTTACTTTTCCCTTTTCTCTAGCTCAACCTAGGGACCATGTACGGTTCCCTAATCTTCATCCTTCTTGTCTAAATAATGTTATGTATCACTGTTAACTAAGATGTACGGTGGAGTACTGTATAGCATTATTTATTAAATTACTGTAGTTATTACTTCATCTTGCCATCAAAAAGGGAATTATGCCTGTGACCACTCTCTCCCAAATATTTCTGTACCACCATGAAATATCTGAGAATAAAAGACAATAAAATTGCTTTTTCTTCTTTTGTGTCAGAATGCATCTCATGTACTCTTAGGAAAAACTGTCTCCATTTCAGGAAAGCCATTCATGGTTCACTGCCCTAACATTATTCAACGTGCATTGAAAGCTGTTTCGAAGGGATGAAGTGACAAATATATGTGAAAAATGTATTGTGTTTTTACCTGAAACACAGCATCTTGTTACAGTCTTCCTCCATGCTTTCCAAAACAGAAATTGTGTAGGAGGGAACTGGGTCAAAATAGAACTTAACAAAAACAAGCAAGAAAACAAGCAAAAAATTGAAAAAGAAATATTTTAGACCTGAACTCTGGTTTTGATAATTTAGAATCCTTTATATATTGATTTATTTATCATATTCTTACTTATAGATACATATTTATAAAAATACTCATAGTGAGGTAGTGGTAGGGATCTCTTTAAAAAGCTTGTAGAACTGAAGCATCATATTGTTATGTTGTTTAATAATAAACATTTAAAAATTCAGCTGTCT
Organism: Leptodon cayanensis; assembly: GCA_027564655.1. Taxonomy (NCBI): domain Eukaryota; kingdom Metazoa; phylum Chordata; class Aves; order Accipitriformes; family Accipitridae; genus Leptodon; species Leptodon cayanensis. The sequence goes on from JANXJC010000049.1 coordinate 6,642,607, forward strand.
TACTTCATCATGTCACAATTGCATCGTTAAAGATTTCTGCAGCTGACATTGTTTCTGACTGTATGGAATGAAGATTAAAATATCAATATCTTTCAATATTTCCAGGTGTATTTTTTATATAAACATCCTCTGAGTGTGATTAAGAAAAATAAATATTGTGGAGAGATGTTTCAGCACAGGATTTTTTTATTTTTTTTTAAGTTTCTTGATGTTATAATTGCATTGTTGGCTATTGCGAAGTTCCGGAAGGGGAATTTAACATATCATGTATTCTATTTCGTATGGTCCCTAGTTCATATATTTTATTCTGGCCAGCAGCACAGACCAGACAGACATGTGATGACGAATTAAACCTCTCATATTCAACATCTGTCTCCTCTAATGTCTTCCTTACAATCTGCTCCCATTCTCGCTTTCACCTGATGTCCTTACACATTTTCTTTCTGAAATTAGTGATTATTTCTCTCATCATTATACATATGGCTATGTCTTTTCATTTCACAGACAGTGAGAAAAAAAAATCAACCTTGCAATCTGAATTCCCTTATCATTTCTAACTGTTAATTCTTCAGCTGAAAAAGATTGTTTAAAGCCCTGACATCACCATGTGAATTTTATACTGGGACCTTTGGAGGAAGAGTCACTGGTAAGCGTCTCTCCAGGTTCTGTTGCTGCTTCTCAAAGTATTCTTGGTACCACACCAACAGTTCATAGTTGTGAGTGCTGGTTTTGGTCATGCCTTGTATGGCTCTGCCATTTTGTCTTGGAACATATCAGGCAACAGGAAAGTAAAATGCCATGTTGACAGCAAAATACTTACTTGACAAAGAGCAGCAACGTGATCCGAGGCATGGCATTTCACGGGTTGTATACCACGCAGATATACCTCTGGTTCTCCTGATTTCCATCGCTTTCCTTCCCCTCTTGCTTCAGCTCAGACAATGCTCTATCTTCAGAAGTGGAAATCCTTTTACAACAAAGAGCTTGTAAACTGGGACTGTGCAGGCATAAGGTGTGAGAATGTCCCTGTAGAGTGCGGCATAGGACAATTCTGGCAAAGAAAAACTCATTGTGATATTTTACAGCTGCTCACAGTGAAATCATGATTGCCATTTTGAAAAGTGAAAAAAAAAAAGCAAAGCAAGTCTGACTTAAAATAGAGGATGTAAACAATGATGTAAACAGTAGAAACCATAGTGTTTCTCTGCAATTTTCTAGAACAGCTTCTTTTATTGTTTGCTAATGTGTCCAAGGAGGTGTTATGAGCTTGGTTATTCATTCTGCTGCTGAAACAAGCAATTAGGTGAGGGGAAAATCTCCTGGAGACAGAACTTCCTTGAAGTCCTCCAGTCTAGATGCCAGGCAACTTCATGCTGAATCATATAGTCTAATTGGTGATCAATATTGTTGATATACTCTCAGGCAGCAGACTCATCCTATGACAATTTTGTGGAAATGTCAGGAAAATCTTGTACAGGACAAGGAAACGCAATTATCCATTTCCTAGATCCCGTCATTATATCATGTATAACAAGTTTGACATCATCTTAGCAATAGTTACCACACAATCTAATCTAAGATGAGCAGGGTCCCCTTTACAATTATAATATCTAGAATGCATAGTGAATGTTAACTTTAACATGCCATTTAAAGAGCACTTAATGGGCTATGAGTAAAGAATAAGGAAAGCCTCATTTCTGTGATACATTTAGACCCATTCCATAGTATTTATATCCAGAATAAATACACCTAAGTTTAAACAATAGCCAAAAGTCAATATAATTTCCGAATGTCATGAAAACATAATTTTCCTCAGATAAAAACTTAAATAGAGGCATGAATAAAATAATTGTCTTTTTTTAGCATATTCCTAGCACTAATCATCATTGTTATAGCACCTAAGACTTCCAGTTTATCTCTTTCATTTAAGGGTCTCAGAGCTCATTACTAGTTTAAGAGCCCAGACATCTTCATAAGGTGAACAAATGTTATCTTCATTTTGCAATAGGAATATTGTCAGAAAATTATCTTCTAGGAAAGTCACTGAAAACTGTTTCAGGCTCTGTTCCTCCTCTTCCTATTTTATATTTCTGTGTATTTTATCTATCCCAGCACTATTGCTTCAAAATTGGAAATGTTTCAGCCAGTAAGAGTTCAGGAATGCTGTTACAGTTTTACCTGACTCACCATTACAGCTCAGTATGTATACTTATTTCTTAGTCGCTCATTTTCTTGCACTTATATTTGCATAATGATAACACAGTTCTATCTTAGCAATTTAGCATAGTATGCAAATTCCCATACTCTGAACTGCAAGTAGCCATTATTAGCCAAGCAAATTACAGGGATTTACATCAATGTATTCCTCTTTCTTTTGCAGTTATCTAAATCTCATAGCTCTGGTTATCTAAGGGAAGAAGGAAAGACTTCTGAGTAAACTGAGCTGGAGTGAATTAAAGTTTTGAAATTGCCATCTTTTTTATTGACCACGGTTTTGTGGACCATGTGCTTTTATAGCTTTTATCTTAAGATAAAAGATTACACAGGTGAGAAAAATTATTAACAGGTAAAGACTGTACAATAATCTGGGTGAAGGCACCATTGTATTAAGATTTGGAAGATAAAATGTGTTGCCTACGTCTGTAATTCATCTTAGTCTGTTCTCTAAAGCAAACATTTTCTCCTAAATCTACAGTTTGTTGATAACTGTCCTATGGAAATACTTGACATTTAGAATATAGAAAGATAAAATGTTCTCAGGGAAGCATAGCTACTTAAAGACACGATAGTAATTATGGCATTAGAAACATAAGGCCAGGTTTCCCAGTATTACAGGCTATCACCACTCTGTTGACTCTGAAAGATTGACAGCAATTTACAGAGGGTCTAAAGAAAACTGTCCAAGATATGTAAGTGTCTTAGAAGCAAAATGTTAGAGAACTCCAGCTCTTAATTGTGTAGGCACATTTTCAACCCTTTGGCCTATTTGTTCTGGGAGAAATTTAAGAATAAAAATACACATTTGTTCTTAGATGATTCACGCTCCACTTCAGGAGCACTAAGGGTTGTATAATTGAGAGAAAATATGTCACATAAAATAACAAGCAGGGTTTTTCTTCATAAGGAGACAAATCCTCTCCTTTGCCTTGTCTTCAGAGGAGCTGCAGTCTGGTGGCTGGGACACTCCTTGGGGAGGTGACATACCCATACCAGTGGAAGATTACAGCCATTTTACGTCAAGAGTTGATTTGGACATTAGGCTGCCAAAAGTTTTTTGGGTGTTAGATATTGTGCCCTATGTCCTTTTCTATCTTTAGTATTCCCTCTCCTTTTCTCATACTGGGGTAGTCATACCTTGGGGATCATAAGATTCACCCCCTGCAACACACTTTTATAACTCTTTGAGCCATATTTCCCTCCTGCTAAGCACGGAGAGTGCACATGCTGTCATCAAGTCCATCATCATCTTACACAGTTGTACTTAGGGGTGGGGAGGGTGCTGTTCTGGTTATACCCAAAGTTAGAGAGGGTGGCATGAGGCAACTCAGGATGAGCATGAAAAACAGCATGGAGGAGAAAGAAGATCCCAGCATCCCAGCTGTCCTGTGATTTTGTCCATGAGATGAATGGTGTGAGTCTATTATATAACTGTATGCTTCAGCCCTCCTTCTTATGATGAACATGAGCAACTGGGTTTTTCAGTCTTGAAAATCAGGTTTAGTAAATGCATTACAAAGTTCTTGCATCTGTGTGCCTGCACAGTAGCCCTTACTTGGGAATTTTCTGGCTATGCCCAAAGTGGACAATTCAGGCTAAGCTGAAAAGAGGTGCATAGGAGAAAACAGAAAAGTGGGTGATCTAATTTTCTGTTTTCCATCATATTACATATCTTATTAGTATTGTCTTTATAATCAATGACGTATACTGTTGTTTTGTGCAGTATTTTTCCTTTAAGCCTTCTTTGTGTTACATACAGGCAAACACACACACACATCTACTGTAAAATTTTCTGTTGAAATTCCCATCAGCTGAAAAACATTAGAGCTGCCTCTGTCTCAGGAACTAAGGGTCTGTGCAGGATAATTGTATACACTTCTGAGAAAACCTAAAATGAGTCTTTAGGGCAACTTTCTAGCAGCTGTTTTGAAGCTATGCAAAGCAGCTAGAACAGGGACACAGAACTGTTCTCAGTGGTTTTAGTTTAATACACCATTCCCCAAATTAGGAGTTGTAAATATTTGTAATTGCCTGCAAGTTTGCAGCAGCTGAAATAAAGCACTCATTAAATCTAGTCTTCCACTCCAGTTATCTTTGGTTTTTATTTTCCCTCAGGAATCCATTTTCTCTTCACTAACGCCAACAGTGCTAAATTTTTTCAAGACAATTGCTATATAAAATGTACAGACATTTGATATTAATTTCCTAGATTCTCCACAAGCTATCAGGAGTGATATGAAAGTTATTGTCTATATTCCAATGGAAAGATAATTTTATAGTATTAATACATATTAATGTGAAGCAATAGAGATTTAAATTTGGAATGGCTCATGCATGTGTTTATTTTTTGAAGTATGAGTAGACCCCTGGAACTCAAATATAAGCACATGCAGAAACATGGTAAGATTTTTTCCTAAAACTATTTGTTTAAGGTTCTGAAAATACAAAAGTGTAATTATAAAAAGAATATGTCTCATAAAGAAACATATCCTTAACCTCAAATTTACAGATGTAGGAGTAGAACCACTTAACGATCTCTGGAGATAACCAAAAAGGGCCTAAGGGAATACCATATATTTTGTCAAAAGATGTTGGGCTTTAATCAATTCATGTATTTTAAACCCAAAATCTTATTTTGGCACCTCTATTTATATTTTATATATATGTATATACATATAAAATAGGTGCTTTAAAAAGGAATACAAAAGAATCAGCTTTATCATCAGACTGGTACCTACTGTTGGCCTGAAATACTGATCTACCAGTGTCTTGCACACAGGGAGGCACTTCTTTCCAACCTCTACTGACAACATCTTTCAAAAATTAAAGTCACTCTTCACAGAGCTAGTGATGTTGCGGTCTCTTACTTTTCCTTCCATAAGTTCACATATAAAAGTATTCAGTCAAGAGGCCTTGACGAGAACCTAATACATATCTTTTACTTCCAAAGCCTCCTAGCCCACACTTTGTGAGGAGTTTGCTCATCTAGGTGTATACAGGCATGCTCTGAGAAGCATGTGCTCTCCTAATCTGTGAAGATTTCTAAATATGGGTCAGGCTGAAATGAGAAAGAGTTCAGCCTGGAGTAGAATATCTTTCTTCACAACAGGCAAAAAGATAAAATATGAAGTATCTGAGAACTGTGAGATAAAACTTATGGCCCCAAAGATATTTGCTTGTCTCCAAAGTTTGGTAGCTACTGAGATGGGGTTTTTAAAACCACAGTTTTAAAGGAACTGAAATCCATTTAGGTGCTTTTGTGGATCTGATTCCTCTTTATCCTCACCAGGATCTCGACGAAGCTTTTTTTTAAAAGCTTTGACTGAATTAGACTCTTATTACTAAGAAGAAAAGTAGTGTCTCTGTTTACCCTTGCAAACGGGAAAAAGTTTGACTGAGTTTGTAGTCACGCAGCTTTGGTAAAGAATGAAAGACAATTAAATCTAACAGGGAAATCCAATAAATAATTCACTGAAAGATCTGGGAGATGCACAATACGTTTTTTTTGTGACAGCTGTAAGGAATCCAGAAAGATTTGTTGTCTTCTGAAGCCGAGCAAGGCTAGAATAAAAGCGAGCACCAGAAAAGCACTATTGCTTCTAACGTTAGTCGGCTGCTCATGGCCAAGTTTTTGCCCAGAGCTTCTGTTAGTTTTTTTCTTCCTGGTCTCCTGGAATATTACATGTATTTTCTGCTGTGGTCTTTGAACAGAAATGTACAAAATCTTCAATATAGAACTTTGGCTGATTTTCAAACTCAAAGAAGCTGTGCAGTGATCAGTTACAGAATTACTGATTGAGGCTGGGTCTGTAGTAGAGGTGTGGTTTGTATGGCAGTCAGCTAATACTCAGGCTTGTGTGCAAGTATATCATTATTCCAAACCAAATACAGACCTCAGGGGGTACAAACTCAACTGAATCAAACCTTAATAAAACAAAAAACCTGAACCAAACAAACTCCTTTTCCACATTTAGGAAAAGGAAAATATGCTGCAATTACATTGGACAGCAAAACCACAGGTTTTTACAAATATCTGTGAAAGGCCTAACAGGCTAGCACTTAATGACAATCTGCTTTGAGATTTAATGAAAAAACATGTTGTTGATGATGTTACAATGACAGTGAACTATTTTGTTTGCTAAATAAAATTAGGATGTAAAGAGACAGATTGCTAGGATAGCAGCAAAAGTGAATATTGGGGACAATAATGCTTTCATCAAGGAAATAATCCAAAATGTCGCTATGTCTCTGGAGCGTTTTTATTTTGCTGAATGTTTTACAGGCACATTAACAGTATAAGAATATAATGGAATAGTTCTTTGTAGAAAAGAAGGTTTCTTCGTCAGCTCTCTTGCCTGATGGCAAATATTTGCTGTTTCATGAGACTACCCAAAGATTCATTTTACTTTGAGTTTACACATGCCAAAGGATTAATCTGGAGGAAATCAAAAACAGTCTGAAATGTGTAGCAGTTGTGAAGATTATATAGTTTTGATAATTTGTCTTTTTGGACTCTTTAGACATGCAAATCAGAGTGAGATTGATATTATTTAAAAAAAAAATGCCTGTCTACAAATATTTACATTTAGATTATTATCAATTAAGACTGTCCATGGATTTCATAACTTGATTTTCTATAACTTAAAGGCGAAGCTTCACCCAAAGTTTCCCAGGGAGACAGGACAGAGAAGAGCTGGAGGGCAGTGAGCTGGGCTTGCAGTTTATTAAGGCAGAAAGTGGAAATGGCAGATTTGCACCAGCAAAAATATTAATGTGTAATCACATAAGAATTTAAATATTGCATATGACATTAGTTGCTAATAAAGTGGTATTAAATTAGTTCAAACAACAACAATAAGATGCACAGAGCAGCAATAAGGTTCTTCTTTCAGTCTTTGTGAGAAATACTGTTCTGGTTTGTTAGGTAACTAGAGATATGGCTTTTGACCTGCACAACTGACGTCCTATTCAAAGTTGCTTCAAATTTTGTATGACACCTCTTGACAATCAAAGAACAGCAGCAACAGCTTAAAGCTATTATTCTCTCTGTTTAGCCAGACCTCTCTCTACTAGAACTGACATTCTGCTTGAAGTCACTTTTTGATAACTTCCTAGGGAGACAGTTTTTATTAGAAGTATGCCAGGGCTGTTTTCCCAACATGCACCTTTTCAGAATGCTGCCCTCTGCCTAGTTGTGTGTTATCCAAGTGAATAAAATAACTGAAAGTTTGGGGTTCAAATTTGTATGTAGATCTCACTGTTGGTTTTGATTTCTTTGTTCTTTATTTGTGTTTTTAATGAGATGAGTTTGGATTTTCATTTTGGTTGTAACTTTCTCTTTTTTCTTGATGTCATTTCAAGGCCCATGAATTTCAGGCAGGATGTATTTTGTGTCTGATTTTTAAAGCTTTATATATTTGTAAGGATTACTTTGTGGTTTCAGACAAATTGTTTTGTTTTGGCCTGTATCTTTGCTTGTTAGCCATCACATATCACAGTTGGCAACGCTTCTTCCGCAGGATTTTTCCTGGGTTTGATGTGACCCACATTCTATTGGGTTGTGTTTCCCAGCCCAGAGACCATTAGCCTAGTTATGGATGTTAACAGAGACATTCTCATTTGCTTCCATAAAAGCAGCCAAAGCAGAGAACTTTTGCAAATTCAGCTTGCAGTCTCCAACAATTTCTAGCTCCTCAGGTCAGCAGAATCACTCCAACATGTTTCACGGGGAGCCTGGCCAGGCTGCATGTCATCAGAATTGCTTTTTCAGAACCCAGCATTATTTAGACCAGTCCCCAGGATGTTGCAAGCTCATAAGGCTTGTTAGCAGCACCTGCGATTGGATCTTTTATATAATTTCTGATTAAAAGCTCTTCCTTGAATAAGACAAACTGAAATGAACTAGAAATGAACTCTAACTGATCCCTGACAAGTATTTGCCAATGAGCAATATCTCAAAGGAGGAGAGGAAAAAATGTATCAAAATTAATTAATATCTCATAAAAATATGTAAAGCATTCAGACATAACTGTACCACAGAAGATAGGTTTCAGATGCTTTCCCTTACTCTGAGAAATCCTTTCTTCTTATGTAATGAAACACTATGTTGTCACAATAGATGTGATGGATGGAAAAAAGAAGAAAAGTTCCCTTTTTCTTTTCACGATATTAGCACATTATGCACATCAATGCATACAAAAATCATGTAATTTAGGAAACATTCTCTGCATGAAAGCTGCTTTAGCATGCAGCATTCTAGCCAGAAAAAAAACACAATGGGGAAAAAAAAAAATCAATGTTCTTTTCATAGACTATGATGATTTTCTGGTGTTTCCACTTAATATTCTTAGTTTACTCTCAGTTATTGCTTTTATATGTTATTGCTCTGTATCTAAAGTATAGATCTTACCAATCCTTCTCATCAATTATCCAGTCCCTATACTTCTCTTCCTGCCCTTAATTGATTGTTTTGTTTAAATTTTACATAAATCTTTATCCTTTCAATCTACATTTTTTATTGAATATCAATCTTCTGTAAAGAAAGAAAGAGCTGCTCTTTTTGTGAAGAGAACTAAAATGTGCACAGCATCAGAAAAGAGGTAAAATTCTGTGTATTTATTTACTTTATCAACGTTTAACATCCATTAGTTAAGCATTCAGATATTATCGATCTTCTTTTCTTTTTTTCTTCAGCGTGGAACCAAAAGACAGTGTTTGAGGAAGGAAGTACTCACAGTTCAAAGATATAATTTTTAAGGTCATTTTTGCAGCACTGAATCATTTTCTTTCTCTTTGTGCATCAAACTGGCAACGTTAATGAAAGATACAGCTGCTATTTCTTCCAATTTCTTTCTCAAAATAATATTTTGTGATTTCTTTTTATGTGATTCTCTTTCACGTTTGCTTAACTTAATTGTGCAAACCATAGAATTTGACAGGAAAGCAGATGTGGCCTAAAGTTGTAATTACTCATAAAAAACCCAAAGACTTAGCGAGGAGAAACCATCTGATGAACATGATCTGTGTAGCTGTCATCTGCCAAACAAATGTCATTGTAACAAATGCCTTTGTGTATTTCTGGTTAGTTTGCTTCTGTTAAAGACAAAGTATGAGTATGAGACAAAAAATTTAGTATCAAGTTTTTCTATAATTTATGAGATTGCAACTTAAAATCATTGTAATGATCTTCAACTAGTCTGTTTCAGAAAGTCAAAAATTCTCTCTATGATCTAAAATAATGCAAAAGCCTTTATATAGAACTTGGAAGAAAATAAAATAATACAGTAACAAAAATGAAAATGAAAAATCAGAAACTCCTTTTCAAACATAAAGGGCAATTTCTCACATATAACTATGAAAATAGGCAATATGGTACATAGGAAAATACTAGAAGCCAAAACCTTTCTGGACGTAATCATTGCATATAAAAATTCCAAAGGGGCAGCACCTGGAAACAGCCAGATTTTTTTTTTTTTTCCACACTTTATAGTGTGATGGAAAAACCTAAATGCTTTAATTCAGCCCAGATTGATCTGACTCCAAGGTCACTGAAAGATCCCTAAGTATTGAGCATGACTGCACTTATGAGAGAACAGAGAACTCAGACAAGCATGAGCCTTTCCAGAAGCAATAGGATCTGGCATCAGAAGAGCTTTTGAAAAAAATAACCAACCACACAAACCAAAACCAGAGGCATGCACGCACACATGTGCACACACATGCACACACACACACACATGCATGCAGTGGGAACTATACTTGTAAAATACAAAATGGACTTTTGGGAATAATTCCTATGATTCTTATTTCTATTTTTGATGAGTCATTTCAGCATTTTTTCCCTCATTTAAGAAAAACTAATCTCTGCTTTTTACTGATGATATCTGGCTGACAGTAGCGGTACCTGCTTTACAGTTTTGCTGCCACAGGCAATCTGGAAAACGGTCATGTAGGTGAAACTCCACTGGCACAATAAATGGTCACTAAACAATTTGCTGCCCTTACTATTTTGCTGCCCTAGGCGACTACCTGTTCTGCCTGTGTGTTAGAACCTGTTCTATGAATCGCTGATGGCTCACATGTTTCTTGCTTTTTATGTTTGGCTCTGCACACTATAGCTGACTGATCCTCTAAAAAAGTATTTGTTCAGCTGGCTATCAAGCTCCAAAGGTGGATCCCTTCCCAAACATTTTGGATAGCACAAAATCTCTTGGTTTCTAATCACCAAGTTTCATTTTATTGCCTAGCTTGCTATTGGACTTTCATTTTTTGGTAGTGAACTCACTATTTAGCCTCTTGACTTCATTTCTGTCACTGTGCTGAAGTTACATTAACCCCTCTACCATTTTTTCTCCCCTCATATGTTCTTTAATTCACTATCTTCTTACTGTCTCCTTCCTCTCCTTTCACCCTCTGACAGGCTACCACTTTCTTGTCACTTTGACTGCCCTGCAATAGATGGTGCGCACTCTGATAGCCCTCGAGCTACCGATAACTACTGCATTTCTTTTCTGTGTGGCAGGAAGCCACAGACTTACACATCAAATAAATAAATACCATAAAGTATTAAAAAACTGCAAGCTCTAACATTCTTCCTTTCTCACTTTCAGCTCTATCCTAATCCCTAGAGCAAGACTGTTGTCTTATTACTTCTTAAGAAAAATGATGTAATAATTAAACCCTCAATGTCCACTTTAAAGTGTTAATTTTTTTTATAGACAGTGCCAATAATTTTGGAAAGGAAAATAATTTCATTTCTTTATCTTGACATTTTGTCCCATGGGTCAGAGAACAAACTGTCCTGAAAGACCTATGTTCCGTTTTATCCTTCTAATCCTGCTCTTCTGTAATCATTTTCTAACCTAGGAAACAACAGTGAGGATTTTTTTCTTCAGTCGATAGGTGTTAAGTTTTAAAGTAAAAACTAAAATACCCATGACTGGAAAAAAAAATATAATATTACCATACTGTTCATGTCTTCTCTTCCAACATTTGTTTTTTCAGACTTTTAAATTTTAGGATTTCTTGAGCAATGGTCAGTGTAAGTAAAATCTTGCCTCAAGAATGCAATGTTTTAACATTTTTGTTATCTATTCTGAGAGCCACTTGCTATCCTGGAATAGCAAGTCTTTTCACCCAAACCAGAGTGAACCACTTCACCACAGACAGGTTATTTTTGATATAAACATGAATGGACACATTATGGCCTTACTGCAAGTATTTTTCCTTCCCTGCTTTCAAGTACCTAAAGTAATTGCTGTTCCTGAATATTTCTGAGGCTTTCTTTATATTATACTATATACATACTATTATACTAAGTAGCGTGAGAACAGGGATAGGAGCAAAGACACTGCTGGCTCTTGAAACAAGAACATGGTTAGAAAGATGGGGTAGGGGATAAAAAAAAAAAACTTTAAAATTTTTTTTGGCAGTCACAGGTCCATAAAAATTCTTGGGGAACGGGCTGACTGAACTGAGGTCAGCTGGAATTGTGGGATGAATCTGTCTTGACTTCCTCATAGTGAGATCCCCAAGAAGATCAAATGGAACATAATTAAGCAGTAAATACAATCTCTATTAGAATTTACACAGAAAAGATTAAAAAGAATAGAAAATTTTGAAATAACTTTATAAATACCAAACTGCAACAAATGCTTCAGTTTCCACTGGTCTGCAGAAAGTCCCTGCCGTCACTTCTGAACTCTTCCTGGCTGCTGTCCGTTCTCCTCAGCAGTTTCTCTTTGTGCTGCTTCTCTTTGTGCTGCAAACTTCCAACTCCTTGCATTAGCTCTCTGTCTCAAAATCTGAAGTCTCAAAGATTTTGTCTCTGAGCTTATTCAATTTCTTCCAGGATAGGACAAAGCTCCACCTTTTCAGGGAGTTCCACCAGACCGAGTTTCTCCCTTTTTAAAGGAACATGGAAACATAGCATAAATACAGAGTTATTGTCCATCACAGATTATAAACTCAGTTCTGTACTTTCAACCTCTACAGAAGCTGTCTCAAAATCTGGTGTACCATGACCTGTGCACTGGAGAAATTCAGTTCAGCTCCTGGTGATTACCAAGAGGGAGTTCCTTGCACTTGACCTCTGGGTCAGCCCACTTCATATAGAAAAAATTGCATGTGTTTTTCATATTCATCCATATTTTAGAATCACATTCTTTTTTTCCTTCCAATAAGTAAGTAATCTCAATAGGTGTTGCTCAGCTGTTTATTTTTAAAACACTAAATACGCATATACATGTATGTATATATAAATGTATATAATTATATATATGCACAAATATATTCCATTCATCTGCCTTTGCATGCCCTAGTACCAGTACCTTTTGAACTTCTGACCCTGTGCCCGACACTGATCCTGCAGTTCCAGTGTCAGTGCTACTGCATCATGTCAGATGACTTGGCTGCAAATCAAACAAAACCCATTATTTTTTGAAAGTACTCACAGAACGTTTAAAAAGGTTGAAGGTGACATTTTGGCCTTGAGGCTTGCTTCATATTGTTGGAATACAGAGAGTATTTTCTTCCTTATTGCCTGAAGAAAAAATTCTGAATGGCAAGGACAAAAGCAACATTTCCAGGTATACTGATCTCTGTACAGGAACAGACTTGCTTGATTCACAGTAGGCACCAGTATTGCCTACAGCCAATGGTATTTTTGAGTTCATTCAGTGTGGGTCCAGGCACTGTGCTTATGGTATGACTTAGCAGGCTTTTTCCCACTTGTTTGGAACTTCCTTAATATTTTTCATTTGAAAGAACAACAGCTAATGCCCCTTATCCTCTTGAATTAGTGTTAGGTATAAATGTTTGCCTGCAGTTGTATCCTCTCCTCTCCTCTCCTCTCCTCTCCTCTCCTCTCCTCTCCTCTCCTCTCCTCTCCTCTCCTCTCCTCTCCTCT
>JANXJC010000049.1:6655829-6677653 GCA_027564655.1 Leptodon cayanensis
CCTCTCCTCTCCTCTCCTCTCCTCTCCTCTCCTCTCCTCTCCTCTCCTCTCCTCTCCTCTCCTCTCCTCCCCCTATATATAGAATCTATATAGTCTACTCAATATATATGTACTTGTTACTAGTATATTGCTTCACCCTCTGTCTCTTCTCTCCTTTTTTTTTTTTTTTTTTTTTAAATTCTTTCACTGTTATACTTGTTTGCACTCAAGAACAAGTTGCTACTCCCAGTTTGGAAATTTTAAATTTAACTTTGAGCTGAAAGAAGGAAAACATTGAAACAGAAATCAAGTAAGAGATTTATAGCCATTTACAACATTTATTGCACTGTCATAAGGTCTCAAGGGCCTCAAATTGTTCAGCAGAACTAGAAAGGATTCATTATTTTGTCAGTCAGCTACTGCAACTAACTTTAACAAAAACAACAGATTCTGAAGAGCTGATGTAAATGCAAATAGACAAATTCCCTTGATCTACCTCCCTCTTATGTACTTTCTTGAAAGAACTGCTGAGCTTTCACTTCTAGGACAAAGTTGAAGTTTACCCTTCCAATGCGGTGTTTTGTATGGTTTATACGGTCCCTTGAAGAAATTAGGGCTGGGTTTTTTTTCTTTTCTCTGAATTATTCCTTTTTAAACAGCTCCTTTCCTTTTGTAGATAACATTTTCACTGTTCTGATGTGATAAATTGTTGGTTCAGAAAGATTTTATGGATAAATTTATAGAAATATATTTGTATTTCTGTTTATAAAGTGCTAATGAGAAAACGCTTGCAAATAATTAACCAGAAGAATCACGCTTTGGTGTCAAATCAAATCTTAAAGAGTAATCAAGACTATATACCTATTTTGTAGGTATCTACAAGCTCCAACAAGCTTTTGGGTGAATAGGCAGGAAATTTAGTTTACTGCAAGGTTACATTGCTTCATTTAGAACGTCTTCCAACTTTGGCATATTTGAAGACAACTTTCAGCAAAACAGGTTGGTGTTGCTGCCTTTTACTTCACCAGATTGCCTCCTGGTAGGCTTAAGATTGTCTTGTCTGACCTACGAAAATACTGAAGAGTGTAATTTAGATTCCTGTTCTACTGTCTAAAAACAGTATATGAAATACATATACTGTGACAATACTAAAGACAGTAACAGCAGTGGTCCTTACACCAATATTCAAAACTTCCTTTTAAACAGTATCTTTGCTCACCAGAAAATAGTTGTTGTGACTCTTTGCTCAAAAGCTGGTAGCAAGGGACAAGACATAAATTGCAGATGGCTACCTATATATTTTTGTGTTTTACAGGTGCCAGGCTCTTTCGAATATATTTTATCTTAATATCTTATATTATCTTAATATATTTTAATCTGATGACCTTCATTTCCCTTCACTCTGGAACTGCACAGCTTTATCACTAATTAAATGAGGAGATGCATTGGACTCTTTTTTCACAAACACGTTAACTTTTCTCATGCATATTAACTTTATTTTTTCTTTCCTCCAGGACCTTATGAACAACAAAGCGATTAAAATGACTAGAAGATAGGTTCTGAATAGACCACTAATATATTGTTTTCACAATAAGTACCACATAGCATAAAAACATAAAGCAATAAGCTCTCTGCTTTACTTTTCCCCAGAAAGCTTTCTTACATTCCCTGTAGCCCACTTATTTTCATCTTTATACTGAAGTGAGCAGATTGCTCATTGCAATATCTGTGTACGTTCTCTCTCATCAGTTAAGCTTAGTGTCTTTCTTTCCCCTTGCTACCTAGAATTGTACATTTCAAGTTCAGTTTGTATGTGTATCCCAAGCTTAGTCTGGAAAAAGCAAACTTTGCTAGCCTAGGGGATACCAATCTGGGGTTGGGCATCCCACGGTTCCACTAGAACCTCAGCATTACTGTTTTCAGCATCTTTATTCTTGCAGCTGTTATGTTTCCTGCTGATTTCCTTGGTACTGCTTCTGTCATTCTAACGTTGGACACACAGCAGGGTATTATTATTACGCTAAACTAAGGAGCATATAGAGGTTCTATCACAGTATGGTAATCTTATAGTAAATGATAAATGAATTTACATAGGACTGAAGTTAATTTTCATTCTTAGCATATATATGTATAATTGTCTGTACACATGTGCATTTTACTAATTTTTTTTAAGCTGTTTAGTTTTTATTTTAGGGTAATTAGAAAACAGTTATTTTCCAAAATAATTTTGATTTTATTTTTTCCTAGATAAATGCCTTAAAATGTATACTTTCAGCAGTGAAAAAGATAACAATACTTCTGCTGCATAAAATTTGTCATGAAATACCACATAAAATCCCATAGCTGAAGCACTGGAAAGAATTTAATTAGAGCTTTTAAAATGTTTTTAACAAAACAGTTTCCATCGAAGTATGCTCTTTTGTTGAATAGATCTTCAAAAGATACTGGTTTTGATAGTGGTTTCTTCAGATTGTTTTCTCAGATCTGAATGAGACTAACAAAATAAATCCATCCTCTCTTTCCCCTCTATTTGTTCCTTTTTTTTCCTTTGTAACTGAGAGCAATTGGCTGAAATTTGGGTTCAAAGTTCAGAGCTTTGCTCCATATTAGACAAAGACAGGCCTTAAACTGGATGTCCCAGAGACAATCATCTTTTCCAGGTTAAAGGCTTGTAGGTCTCCTTGATTTGGTGAAGACTTCAAAAAGATTGACCACTGAAAACAAGACATGATTGTTGTTTTCTAACCAGCAGCTCACAGGAAATTAGAAGTGTCCTGCTTTCCCATCAATATCATAGAAATATTTGCCCACTGCACCAGACTGTGATAAGGATAAATTAAATATTGCAGAGGTTAATGTAATAGAGAAGTCTATATTAGTTATTATTTTTCAAGTTGTTGCTAGAAGACTGTGCTTGAAACACAATAGTGAGTAGTAGGCATTCCCTCAGGATTAACCAGCAAGCCACCATCAAATTAGGAAACACCCAACACACACTATTCCAAACACCTCCATAAGTGTGACTCATAAGCAATCCCTGCTGATGCTAACGCTACTTGCTTCATTGAAACTGATCCCTGCTGGGAGATACTTATCTTTCCCAATCATAGAAAAATTCACAATGAATTTCAAAATAGATTTCCAGGTATAGAGAGCCCACATTGAGCCAAAGAAGAGGAGCCAGTGAGGCAGAAGTTAATTTCTGTCACTGTCCCAAATGACCCCCTCAAAAAAAAAAAAAAAAAAAAAAAAGAAAAAAAGAAAGAAAAAGAAAATTCTTCTACCAGAAAAAACACAGATGAGGAATCTCTAGAAAATCACCTTTGTTTTGCAAGGATAAAAGCTAGGAATGAAAATTTATGACAACTTAATAATAAATTCCGCAGGCTCACAAATATTTATTTTCTGGCACAGTGATGACTAGAGGCATGTCATTAACAGCAATGTATAGCTCCTGATGCTAATCACTATGCTTATATGAGTGCATATTAGATTGGGCTAGAAGGGAGGTCAGTAAATGAGCAGGAATCAGTAGAGCAGTGGTAGAATTGAAATGGCAATAATCGTTTCATAGAAACAGTAGATGGATACCCCGTTCTCAGATTTCCAACATTCCTAGGTTTAAGTGATGCTTATGTGTCCAAGGTACTTCGGTCATTTCTATTTTTTGCTTGTTTGATTAACACTATGGAAGTATTGCTCATACTCACACCAAGCGACTCAGTGGAGCTAGTCATGTTTTACAATAGTGTTCAAATTTTAATAAACTCAACAAAGCTTAGTGAAAAAACTATATCCAGTTATATAATTCAAGAAGTAATCTCATTTTCCATCAAAATTTTCCCAGAATCCAACTACATTTTCTAAGCATTCCCAAACATTCTAAATACCCGGCTCGGACCAGCTAGTCCAGATATATGAATATTATTGGTTTTTAACCGTAACAGTATGAAATCAAAAGCACAGTAAAATTCAGTAAACTCTCAAAAATTATTAAAAAAATAAATAACTTATTTTATGTGGTTTTAAACACTAAAAATTAGAAAGATGTCATCTTCCTTCTTTCCTCATAAAGATTTTTGTGCAAGCAAGAATTAAGAAGTAAATAAGTAAGATTGATCAATATTGCAATGATTCTTTTCCCTACTGGAATTAAAATTCTATTAAACACATTTTAAATCTGATCTACAATGGCAACAAATGGCAACATGAATTTCAAATCTAACTCTATTAAAGTTAAACTATATTAACTGGCTTCTTCAGAAGAGGGGAAAAAAATTCTATTCTTCTAGTACGCCCTATAAATACATTTAACCTCAGCTGCTGCTCTTGTAGCAATAAATTACCAGAAAAATAATACGAATAATTCTGCTAAAGAGTAGTCACTTTCCTTTTTAGTTATAAAGAAGGACTTAGATTTTCTTTTTTAGGTTTTCAACTCTAATTTTCAATGTGTCTTTCAGTGGAGTTCAGCTTAGAACTGATAATTGAATTTGTCTCAAAGTATTAGTCACTGACATTGCATCAGTGATAGGAAAATTAGTACTCATTCTCAACACTATATTCTTCCCATTGGTAATAGTCTTGCTGATATAAATGCTGCTCACTCCAGCTATGTGACATTATATTAAAACGCTTGAAGCTCTATTTGCACTGTTGGTAACACCGGGATAGGTGAACTATGACTAAAGAATAGGTATTAAAATTAGCACAATAGATAAAGCCAGAGCTTTAAAATTAAGGGCATCTTGCTATAAATCTAATCCTATTGTAAAAATTCATACATCTCATTTTCAGTTCTGGATGCCATTATGTTTCTTTAAACATTTTCTGATATAAATGTTTCTTTATTCACAGATGCAACTGTAATTCATTTATTGTTTGAGAAGACAGACAGGCAAGTATTTCAACTGCTGCTGTTATGGACAGCATAAGACTTTATTCAACAAGCAGTCAAATAAGCTTAGTTAAGAAGTGGCAACATTCTGTATACTAAATTGAAAAATAAATACAGTAGATGTTTAAATTGTTCATGGGTCAGATTACTTACTTTTCACACCAGGCCCCACAGAAAATGGACTAGCAGTCTCTGTCCACGCTCATTTGTTCACACAGAACATCCTTCAGAGCACAGAAATGAGTTCTGGAGGACAGAAGATTATTTCCATGTTCCTTTAATAGCTGCGCATCTTACCCAACCCTTCTGAGAAGGAGAAGGACTTGCACTTCCTTCTAAAGTCAAAAGATTCAGGCTTTGTTTCTGGCTTTTTCCATTCCAGGCTGAAACGTATCAATGCAGCAGTTGATGAAACAGTTGTGATAATGCCCATTTTACAGCCCAGCTTGTGGGAAACCATGAATTCTCAGAGCAAGTAAGCGTGACCTTTATGCCTCCACACGTGCTTGTTTCAAATAGAAAGAATATACATACATACATACATATATGGAAAAACAAATGATATAATAAAGGTTTTGATCAGTGTCTGATATCCCTGGGAGATTTTAGATGACTGGCAAGGTGCCATAAATGCTGGAGAAAGAAAACGTGGAAATTACTTCGGCCTGATGGACTTAGTAGTCTAATGCATATTTTATGCCTCCATCTTGCTATGTCACCACAGTTTATACCACTGCAGTGACCACAACAGAATGATCTTTACCATCGCTGAATGTCTGGCTGTGTTGTCATCTGCTCATAAAAGATTTGAACTTTCATTTTTTCTTACTAAAAGCAATATACTTTAGCAAAGTAGCATTCCTTGCACTTAATTTGTTGCCACCTGAACATATTCTGTCCTTCGAATGTCATCTCTGGTTATCTGCAATAGAAAATCAGAACTCCTCTAACAGCAAGAAAATATTGAAATTTAGCTTTACTTTGAGACTTCTGATGCTTCTGTCTTAAACAAAAGAAATGAATGATATTGCTGGGCATGTTAAAGCATTTTTTAATGACTGTACTTAATGAAATATGCTTCCATAAACACACGCATATTAGCTCCTAATTGGACATTAATAGAATTTAATCTTTACAATATGATATTGTTAAAATAGATAATGCAGGTGTTTGGGATTTTTTATAAGAACTCTTTTCCTTGATTTGAATAGTAATAAAATCTAAATATGGCATTTGGACATAGAAAGGCCTGATGGTCTAATGATGGCTTATATCCATATCACAGTGCACTCACTATGTTACAGAAAGGTCCTATAGGATACAACAAGACAAACTTATTAGCAATTTATTGTGTTATGTTTTCATCAGGCCAGTAACAATTTGACCTGAATGATACTTGAAAGCTAGCCTGACTTAAATACTTAACTTCACAGAAATGAACTATTTTCTGTTGAATATACAGCTTAGGATGGTTAGTTAAATACATGGCTATGAGCAACACAGAGCGGTACTTTAAAACATATTCCTTAGCGTACATAAAATCATACTTGTGCCTTTCAAAGCCACAACCTGTCATTATTACATTTGCTATTAAAAGACTATTTTGGCTTTTTTGGGGAGGGAGATGATGACTTTTAAGGTTATGTATTTATCCTGTTGCATGCAAATCATTCTTGTTATTCCTAATGTTTTTGGGAGCTACTCATACAAATCCTTATTGAATTAAGAATAAAGAAAGGGCAGAATAAATGGAAAGAACATTGAAAGTAATGAAAACTTTTGGTATAAAAGAGTAAAAGTCAGATGTCAGATTTTGGTGCCCAGTGGCCAATTAGTTAATATAATAGCATCTCAGTTTATGCACACATAAAATAGTCATGATTTTCACCAGTATTTCATCTTGGATCCAAGACTACAGGACTGTTAAAAACATAATTAAAATAGTTTTAGAATAATGCATGGAAGGTATCATCAAAAGGTCACTAGCAGAGTTTATTTGCTATTTATACTCTAGACAGTTCTTACTTTCTCATCTCTGGAAATATGTTCCCTAATAATTCTACCTTTTTCTCTCCAAAACATAAAGAGAAATCAAATGACCTTTTAGCTACTGTAAATGTCATTATGAGCTGTGATGTGAACAAGAAGGAAGTGAAAGTTTATCGATTCAATCCTATAAATATCTAGCAGACATCCAATGCAAATAAAAGAGGGGTGGAATTTCAAGAGCTCTTCACAGTGACCTGACTTTTACTCCTGTCAAATAGACACATACATGACCTGCCCAGAGTAATTAGCAGCCACATCACCTCACTTGTCTTACAAATAACCTTCATTTTTATTAAACATCTGTATTTTACATGTATGTTAACAAGAAAAAGTTTGTATATATAATAACCACAATAACACTACAACAGAACTGTTCCAGTTTTAGATGGGTGGGTTTTGTACTTGTGTCTTGGCAACAGTAAGTGGGGGACAGGTGATAAATAAAAATGTTACATGATTCATTATCTCAGGAGAAAAAAAAAAGAACAGAATGGGATTTCTTACCCTGCCTAGTGGTCTGCCTATTCTGTGGAAAACAGCTGGACTTTGACAAAAAAATGAGTGCTCCTCTGCTGCATCTGCAATCTTTGTGGATGATATGGAATTTTGGAAATTATGCCAATCACTAGAAAAATAAGCATTTGACTGACATTAAAATATGTTTGGGCAAGAGGTAGAGGAGCTGGGAATTTTCCTCAACATGTTCAGACTGGCATATATAATTTTCTCCCATGAATTGCCTGTGACAAATACTTTCATTCCATCAGGATCATTACATATCTTTTTCATTTAATTGTTGTTAAATGCTAATTGGTCTATGAGGAAATCCATTATCATATTTCATTTGTCAATGACAGCAATGAAATTTGTGTATTAACACTATCAAATCCAAGAAGAGGAAGTTATTAATCTTTTATCTTAATTAAAACATGATTTCAGTGCTTTAGAATTCAGTATGCTACTTCTTAGATCAGTGGTATTACAGACTGTGCAGTGTCTTGTTTCCCATTTGCTGTGCAATCTGAGATGAAGATTGACTATGAAAGGTACAGGATGCCACAGGCTTTATGTGGTTATAAATCTAATTGATGTCAAAATGGTTAAAATGTTGGATAATGACTTTGGAATATTAATGAATGACTCATTAGAAAGATTAATAGTATATAAACTAGATTTTCATTTTGGTTCTAATGTTGATACAGAGAACTATAGTGAAAGTGCACAGAGACATGCTCGATTATCATACTTTTCTTAATTATAAAATCAATTGCATGGGGGGAAAAAAGGAAAGTGCTGTTTGTGTGCAGTAGATAACTCATCTGGGTTAAACATCATCCCAAATAAAAAGGGGAAGGGACTGAACTTAGTGGAAATGAAGAGAAGAGAAAATAAATAGGAAGGCCAGGTTTGACTCATGAATTCATAGATTTTAGTCTTACTAAAATTATACTGCATTGACAGAAGTCCCTGGCTGTACTATTTTCAATATGCTTTGTTGCCAGTAGTCCAGATATACATATAATCAGACAATGTAGCGCTTGCCTCCCCACGTACTCCCTTCTCCATTGCTTTCTGTGGTTGGAGGTAACTTAGCTCTCTAAGTGTCTGCTGCAACTGATTAGATGAAAGAGCAAACTTCATCCCTTAACTTGGCTGGGAACTAATTTTCAGAATTACAGGGAATGAATGATCAAATTTATAGTAAGAGTAGGGCAAAAATGACAATGTTGGAGTCAGAAGATGGTGTCATCTTCTAAAAGTGGAAGATGGCAGCCCAAGACTTATAGGACTTTAAAACTAAGAACCCTGAGTAGGGAAAAACATAAAAATGAAATTAAGAAGAGGAGATAATGAGCTGTATACTGAATCCTATCCTTTCTAATACTGCTCTGTCATAATTTTATAATACTCTTTCAGCTCTCCCTCACCTCTGTTTCTTCATTTCACTTTGGCTATTTAGGTCCTTCTCTTAAGATCAGTTCCACATGGACTGAGATCTGTGCTTACATGGAGCAAGGAATCTCCACTGGAGTAGGACTCATTGTAAGACTCTGTAAGTGCTCTAATTCACCAAATTTTCTTAAAGTGTCTGTGAAGCAATGAGAACTGTTATTCTGTGGATAGCCAATATCTGTAAGTACAAACTTTAATAATCTCTGGGTGAACTTCTATTGACTTTTCTATTAGAATAATATTTTATTGTTATTATTTTCTCTGTGAATGTTACCTCATTTGACCCTGTTCTCAGTAAAGAGAAGTAACATAAGAAGGTTACATTAAGGAAGGCTTCTTCCTTACAAGAAGGTTACATTTCAAGGAAGGTTTTTCCCTTAAAAAACATGGAAAAAGCCATAAATGTAAACTGCACTACAGAAACACAGAGCAAGCTCTATGTCCAGTTTTACTACACACAAGAATATTGTCTTACAATTACAGAGAAGTCTTCTGGTACTATGGTAGGTTCAGGAAAGACAATTGTTACTGAGGGGTTTCTTGGCAAGGAGAGGAAAAAAGGTCCCCTGGAAGAAAATAGTTTAAAAGATTAGGCAAAGGATACACAGAGAAACATGTAGAAATGCAACATAAAAAGCATGACATGATTGTGGAATAATAAGTTGAGAGAGTATGGGAAAACTTTAACGTGTTTGAATGTGCGGACATTAATTTTGGTATGGTAATGACAGGATTACGTGAAATGATGGTTTCACCGGAATTGATGGGAGAAAGCTGTTTAGCAAAGGCAATTTGGATACCTAGGAAATAAATGACTGCAAAGTTCAAAATTATCAAATCAAGAAGAAACCAAAGTTGTGAATCTGAACCCAGCACCAATGGTAGAACTGACCCCTCTGCCGCTACCCCAGGCAGCTCAGGTAACTGAGACTGGGCAGGTCCCCTGCCTCAAGCAGAGGTCATAAACCTGCTTCAGGCTGAGAAACAGAGAGCAAATTCAGGTAACACATCATTCTAGCAATGAAGTGGCTGATGGAAGTCAGCTACAATCTCCCTTCATTCTCCCAGACAAGAGAAATATATTGTCTTGACAAGGCCACAGGGTATGAATTAACGATTGGCCAAAGGACACAGGTAAGTATGTGACAGTGTTGAGATAGAGCAGCAGCGTCCAGGCCACTTGTTACTCAGCTTGGAGACCTTTATTAACCCTGATTCTCTTTATTGCTTAAAGGAGGTGTCAATGAAAGTCTTAATTTTGCTACTTGGAGGCAAACTTGTTTCATCCTTACCATTAAATTTTGCTTTCCTTTCTAAGTCTTGAGGGAGCCTTGAAAATTAAAGAAGCAAAAACCACACCAAAACAGGTATTCTAGAGACAATGCAAGACTGAATGTAAGTGAATAGCAAAGAAATTAAGAGACTAACAATGTAATTCTTATATAGAAAGGAAAATGATTCTGTTAATTAATTGGAAATTATTAAAAGAGATCAAGAGGAAAAATAAAGGAGTTTTAGAGACTGGTTTGAGGCTTCTGACAGAGGCTGGAGATGTAAGAATTTGGGAGAGACCATGGCAGAAAAGTAGTCTAAGAATAAGCTATAAAGGTCCTAGATGAAAACTTTGTATTAGGTAAAAGAAAAAGCAATGAGGAACATGCTAGAGGCAGGAGAAAAAGAGAGAAGATGCTAATAAGAAACGTATCCAATAATCAAGATGGAAATTAATAGAAAAGAAAAAAAGTCAGGATTTAAAAAAAAGTCTTAGAAAAAATGCTTGTTTTGGTGTTTTTCTTAGCTCGTGCACGCTATTTCAGTTCAACAGAAAGGCTCAGAGATCAAGAAGAAATCATCAGAAAATGATTTAGTCAAAAGCATACTGTGACCTGAAGACCAAAGAAGTGAAACTGAAAGTGTAAGTGTACAAAGTTGGAAATAAAGCAAGGATAAAGGAATATTCCTGGAAGATGCACTGGACACTTGAAAAAAACTGTAGCTGTCTGGGAAGTTATGATAGGAATGTGAAAAGAAATCACTTATAAGACATGTTATATAGATCAGAGAAGATGATACAGATCTTTTCAAAATTAAACGTCCTTCCTTTCAAATCTGTGATATTACCAAAGTGAGAGTGCTAGCTTGAGGAAAGAATCTTAATCCAGTAATCCCACCTAGACTACAAGAAGATAAGGGGATCCAGTTTAAAAGTAGATGTTTCACAAAACAGCATTTTCACAGAATACTTTGGTCATGTGTCAAATTATGGCTTAATCCTCTTGAAAGGAATGGATGTGAATGAATGTTGTTAACAAATTACATTCACATTCAACAGCTGTTGCATCTAAGTCACCTTTAAGTAAATAAGATAATTAATGAGGTTGGGAAAACACCGAGCACAAAACATGCCATCAGTGCAAGTAAATTGATTATTTGTGCATACAGAAAAGATAATTCCTTGGAATGTACAATAATTAATAAGTATAATGGTTTTGGAAATTTTCTGCACAGATACTAACCATGTCATTCTGTTCATTTTGCTGGCTCATGAGCTTTTAGTCCTGAAAGTACTCTGTATGTCTGTATATCTCCAGTTACTTCTTGCTCCCAAGAGTCTATTTTATTGCTTTAATTCCAGCTCTGAGCACAAAAGTACTTTTTGACGTCTGTACTAACACCACCTCCTTATGCATGTATAAGCAGCATGACATGCAGCATTATGGAGCAATGCAGGTGGCATTCGTCATTTTGGAGGCTGAGGTTATGATTTGGAAGCCCCGATGTGTAACAACAGTATCAGCAGGCTTGGAGCATTTTCTTCACTGCAAATATTGCAGTCAATTCTCTGACCACATGAAGCTACTCAGCAGATCAAATTGCTTATTTTCAAGGTTTAATTCTAACTCAACTCCTTCCTATGGCAATTATTTGCTGTATCGCAACTCACAATTACTGTGCAAACATTCTTCTGAAATTGGTTTCTATGCTGAAAATAAGTGAAATAGTAAACTGCTCAATTATTTTTAATAATGACAAACATCTTTTGAGGAAATCTTGCCACCATTTGTACAAACATTCAAATCCATAAGTTTTCCAAATTAACTGAATGAATGAATGTGAAATGCGACTATTTTACATGCAGTATGAAGATGTGATCTGGTTGTTTTTACTTGATAAGCAGCAAGTGATACCTTTCAGTGCCATTTATGTTACCCATTGCAATGAAAGTCAGCTGAAGTATAGTTAGAAAACTCTGTCATGTGCATTTTCAAAATGGCCAGTCTTCATGAAGAATTAGATTTCTTCTGAGAAATAAAAGGTATTAATATACAGCAGGGGGTGCTTATTAGTCAAGGAGTCATGAAAGTTTTAGATTCTCATTAGAAAGAGAGCCCAGTCCAGAAATATCTGTACCTTGCCTGCCCTTTCTCCTTCACTAACAGAATTGAGACCTATTCATAGTTAAAACAGCAGCTAGAACCCGCAGCAGGTTATGTGCTCATCCTGGCCCACTGAACAATTATTTCTGAGGTCTTATGTAGTGTTAGCTATTACTCTGAAAATACCCATTCCTCAAGCCTGATTTCTGACACTTTATTTCTCTAACAGTTTGCGTCATTGCTCCAGTTATAGAAACACACACATATGTATACTAAAATAAAAACTTGAACTGCTTCCTTAGAAAATCTGTACCTGCAAAAGATATCAACATTAAATAGTCGCAATGAAACTCCAATTCACATACATCTATCAACTGATTCTTTGTAAAGAATGAAGAAAGATGCCGGAAAATATGTTTGAAATATGAACCATTTACTCCTTTTCTAAGGTAATTACCCACACTGTTTGAAGCAAGATACCTGGAGACTTTTCAACCATTAATTTTCACTCTCTGCTTAACTTAAATAACAAAGCCTTGCAGGTTCCTTGGGTCATATTCTTCCATGATGGTATAAAGAGGTGGAAAAGTTTAGAGTGTTTTTCTCACAGTTTTTCCTTTGCCTGGAAAAACTGTGGCTGGTAGTGTTCACACCAGTCCCTCCTGTGGATTCCAGGGCTGGCCTAACTGCTCTCCTTTCAACAGCAGTATTAGGTAGATGTGAAGCTCTCCTAAAGCAACAACTTCTTTTCCTTATCTTGGTCTCAGACTGGTATTAGATGCTCAAAAATCACAAGATTAATACGTTTCAAGAAGATCTGTCCTTTCTTGTATCACTTTACAGTGATGTGGTTGAAATAGTTGTTTTATACACAGTCTGCTAGTTATTAGCATGACAGAAATTCACACCAGGGAAACTGAACTCTGTATTATGAGATGTTATGAAATTTAAAATTTTAAATAGTCTTCTATCCATGTAGATAGTAGCCTAAGCCTATTTTAGTATTTCTACAAAATGTTCACTACTGCAATCTATGTGTCAGCTTCCAAGTTCCTCATTGGTTGTTATATGTTTTCTTACAAAAAGCATGTTCTGTTTTTTATATATGTCCTGATATCCAACAGTCAAATTTTTAGTCTATGTGTCATCTACTGCCTAATTAATCAGGTCATAGATCTTCAACATACTGGTCTTGGACCACTACCACAGCCCTGGTGATAGTTCTAAATGTTGAAGGGACAAGGTTTTTCCAAGACCAGCTGAAATCTCATGATATTACAGCTTCCTTCTGTTGTTGAACACTTTTCATTATTCACACATATGGTTTAACTGGACATAAATTTCTGAACAGTCATTGCACATCTTAGGGTCCAGCATGCTTCTTCAGATGTGGTGAATATATTCATCACATCCTACATTTGCAGAATTATTAAACAGAATCTTGACTTTTGCTTGCAGTACATGTAATTTCTTGTAAAAGAATATAACTTCCAATGATACTTGCCTTTGTTATTTCAAGGAAAAGTTATTCAAACTATGACTACTGTAGTTTATTCTTTTTGACTCTTCACTTGTGATGATATACTGTAACTCCTTTTCAATAAAGATGTCTTTCTCCTATGTAGAGATGTTTGACTGACAGCTACATACCTGACGGACCTGCAAGCAGTCATGGCTTTCCTCATCTGTATCTAACATCACAGTTCTTTTAGAGTCTTAGAATCAAATGTTGCAGTCACTTGGATACACTCAGCAGCACTATCTTCCTTCCAATGGCTTATATCTGCATGTTTGAGTGCACGTGCCTTGTGATCTTAATGGTGATTAGGTGATTAGGCATCCCAGAGAGTGCAGAAATTAATTCCTTTCTCACTATAAGCATTGCCCCTATTAAAAGCTGCTGGCATTGTTTCATTCATACCTGAACTGTCTTCCAAGGCACCACATTACGAACTTGAATTATCATTCTCTTAATTTTTCCCTCTCACTGAAAATATTCTGGCCTTGTATATCAATTAAATATTGTCTTACTACTCAGCACTGGGTGGTACTGCTATGTGTTAATTGCTACACAAAGTAAGTGATAACATCTTTTGTTTCATATCTTTCTTACTGACAGCCTACATGCACCCAGTTGTAATTATGACAATTGAATGAATGGCAGCTTACTTGCCTAGGACATGTACCTTGAGAGTCATGAAAGAGATTACAAACATGCTACAAATATCTTCCTTTTCACTGGAAATTTCTGCATCCTCCATCTCTGCATCTACTTAGTCTCTTTTTAGATCTTCTTACTGTATTTTCAGCGTGGGGAAATAAGTAGTCCAGTTCCTTACATTTTTTCCTCTGCATTATCATTTGGTCTGTCTTTGTCCTGTGGTCTGAATTCCTTCAATTTAATCCTGATTATTTCGGCCGAACTATTGATTCACAATTTTCATTTCCTTTTATGGATAATTCAGCTGCCCTCTTTAACCTGGATGCATGATATATGGGTTAAGTCTCTGTCTTTCAATTAAAAATTTAATTTAAAAATTATCTTTAATTGCAGCATTTTTTTTCACTATCCACAAAGTTACAGAGATCCCATCTCTGAAGCAAAAACAATTTTCTGCTTCTCACTATCAATCAGACAAAAATATCTTCCTGTTGTTTCATTTTCTACAGGTAAAATATTTATCTTACAATTTTATTGGTTGTGGCCATGTTTCAAACATAATTGCTGACTTTTCACAGACATGTTAATTCTTATGTGTCAGACATGATATTGATTCATGTGACTCCATTCTGAGTTACTCACAGCCCCCATCCTCTGCCTTTGCAACATGCATATGCCCAACCCTGTTCTACATCTATGTACCAGATGAGCTTGTTGTGGTTTAACCCCAGCCGGCAACGAAGCACCACACAGCCGCTCATTCACTCCCCTCACCCAGTGGGATGGGGGAGAGAATATGGGGAAAAAAAAGTAAAACTCGTGGGTTGAGATAAAGACAGTTTAATAGGACAGAAAAGGAAGGGAAAATAATAATAATAATAATAATAGAATATGCAAAACAAGTGATGCACAATACAACTACTTACCACCCACTGACCAGTGCCTGGCCAATCCCCAAGCCACGGTGCCCCCAGCCAACTCCCCCCAGTTTATATACTGGACATGATGTCACATGGTATGGAATATCTCTTTGGCCAGTTTGGGTCAGCTGTCCCAGCTGTGTCCCCTCCCAAATCCTTGTGCCCCCCCAGCCTCCGCTGGTAGGGCAGTATAAGAAGCTGAAAAGTCCTTGACTTAGTATAAACACTGCTTAGCAACAACTAAAACGTCAGTGTGTTATCAACATTCTTCTCATCCTAAAGCCAAAACAGCACTGTACCAGCTACTAGGAAGAAAATAAACTTTGTTCCAGCCAAAACAAGGACAGACCTACAGCCACTTCTCTGTTTTTATCAGTAAAAAAAAAAAAAAGAAAATACCTTCCTTTTCTTATCTTTAATGCTGCATGAGCTCAATAAGCACTAATACATACCTAATTTCACTTCTTTTTTTGTCTCAAAGTCCAGTGTTGTGTTTTGCCCCTATCCTTCTCTGATACCCTTTTCCCAGTGCTTTTAATTACTGCATTGTTTGCTTATTAATCAAGTTTCCTTGTTTTGAGTGTCCCTAGACTGGTCACTTCCACTGTATTTCATGCATTTCTTGCTGGAAAGTTAGAAAAGGTGAGATGTTCATGAAAACCTGAGATCTTTGTTAAGAAAGCCATTTATCCAAATGCTAAAAACAGAGCTAACATTGCATTCCCCATAGTTTTATTCTCTGGAGCATTACCGCCCTTTGCAATTTCTATTCCTTCATCCAGTTCTTTCCATGTTATTAAAATTAATATCAAAGTAGGCTGGATTTGCCAGCAATGGGGAGTTCAGAAGGATGGGGCGAAACAGAACAGGAGTGCCTGAGGTGTGTCTGAGGCATGTTGGGTACCTCACTGAGCATTTAGAGTTTCAGGAAGAATTAAGTGGGATTCAGAAAGTGTGGGAAGATATGTATGTTTGAGGGGAGGGTCTTTCCCTCCCTTAATAAATATTCCTCCCTCTGGCTACTCTGATAGCCAAGGAAAGCTCTCACAGCCCTCTCCTCAGTCCTTCCCTTCCTTCGGATAAGCCTTTGTGTTCACCCACCCTCTCCTCCCCATGGCATTTGTCTGCCTTTCTGCATGTGTGGTCATTTTTTCTCACTAAGACTGGCTTTTCTAATTATTCTCAACTGTTGCATTTGCAAATGTTAGGCTTTAAGACACAGTGAAGTGTTATGTATATGAATATTGATTTCTGTATAAATAATTTTGAAAATGGTGTAACAGAGTTTTGTGAGAAGCAAGTGATGACCAAAACACACACATTAACGTGTCAGATTTCTAGTTTCTCCTCACTTTTCAGTTGGACAATAACCTTTTTTCCCCTTGGAAGTTGTAGTGTGAAGTCTGAACGGAAACCTAACTGTAATTGCCTTTGCTGTATATTAAATCACATGAAATGTGAAAGATATAATATACGGTACAAGCAGGAAGATAATTTGTTGGGCAGATTATGTTAGTGGTGATTCAATTCTAACCATATTTTCTATTGCAACTAGTGTACGAATAGAGCTGTGTGACCTAACATTGTACGTCTGATTTTGTTAGCTCAGAATAACGGTACAGACAGCATCTCTGTAAGAGAATGAAATTTGTACCTCAGTGGGAAAAGGCAAGAATAAGTTCCCTTTTGTAGCCTTTGCTACTGCTAATGTGATGAAAAAAGACCTGCTCTGTCCTTAGACAGGAGGCACATTCCTTCACCAAATTTGCTTGAAGAATTATTCCTAGAGTCTGCTTATGAGAGTGCTGAGAAGCACTACCAGAAGCACTGGTGAGAATGGCAGCTATGTTACAATAGCAATAATTCTTAGCTGGAAAAACACCTCTGAAAACTAAAACCAAACCAAAACAAAACAAAACAAAACAAAAAACAAACCGAAAAAAAACCCACAAAAAAACCCAAAACCAAATCAAGCAAACAAAAAAAAACCCAAACCACACCGAGCCAACCAAATCAGCACATCCATATTTCTGGAACATATGAATTTTCCAGGGGAAAAAAAATTAAATTAAATGCTTTAAAAGTATACAGAAGATGAAAACCAGCAATGACACAGATAGATAACAAACTATGACCAGATTTTGCCTAATCCTTAACTTGGTGCAGTATTTGGAAAGGGAGATGACAGAGTCCTAAAGCATGTGGAGAAATGCAAAGAGACTGACACAGATAACATGCTTTTTAAGTCTCCACACGAGCACGTGGAATTCCACCCCCTCCAAGTCAGAGGCAGCCAGCCTAGCTCTCAAACTGCAGATAAATAGTGAAACCATGGGGAAGCCTGATGTCCATCTCTTTCTTGCCCACTGCAAAAGTTGTCTGACGCTGTGTCAAGTTTAGTTTCTAACTGTAACTCAAAAATCTCGCAGTCATATGTGACATTCTTCTTCATCGAGGTATCTGGCATGCTCCACCTGACTCTTTCATGAAAGTAACATTCATTCACAACTATGTGCCATTCCCTGTCTGGTTAAAGGCATTGCAGAGTACAAAGGAAAAATGAATCACTGACAGCCAATACAAGAATGGGCACAGCCTGCAGGCTCTCAACTGGGAGGACTGTAGAGACTCAAACCTTTTGTTCCAAAAGTAGTCAGTACTTCTCCTTATATTTTCTGCATGCTTTTTTGCCAAATGGCTGTGAGAAATACTGTGGTCGGTTGTAAAGTAAAGGCTACACCATTTACCATTCTGGTTTGCCTTGCTTGACTTAGAATTTGGGTAGAAGTGGAGAAAGGAGAGCCTTCCATGTAGTGTCTCCTTCTCTTTTACATGTGGTCTGCTTATTGGATCATCTGTGGGAAGAGACCTAGGACACTGATGATTCCCTTGGTATCCCCTTGATGTTTGTTGCAGTTGTGGGGTTTGGTCTTTTACTACGAATCTTACATATGTTTGAAGACATTAGGGAGGGTTTTGGCTCAAGGAATGTGGAATAAGCTTTTGTGAGGACCAAGGGAACTTCCCTGTACGTTTACCTGCCAATGCAGAGCATTTGATTTGCTAAGCCATGGCATGCATTTCTATATTTATTACTGCTGTAATGGGAAGCACCATATTTTATAGCATTTACCTTCTTCAGACAAATAGGGAATTATGTTTCCTCTGTTACAACATTACATATATATTATAGAGGGGTTGGACTCTGTGTGCTGTGACTTCATCATTTACATTAGAAGAAAAGCATTATCATACCAAAACACATTCTTTTTCCAAAACTGTTGCTAGGACACTGGCTTCACCTAGGACTATTAATTGAAGTACCTCTGAGTTTGTAAAATGATCTAGATTCTTTCTTTTTCAGCAAATATACATCTACTCGTCAATTCATTAGGCAGAAGTCCAAATACTGTCTGCTCAAAGTACAACCCATTTTGAATTAAAGATAAATTATTTCCATTGACATAAATGAAAACTAGGTCAGATCATAGTTAAAATTAAGAATAAAAATCCCAGAGAACTCTACTCACTGTAAGGACTGTAACTATCATTTTCATTCCTAACATATTTTGCTATTTAATATTTGAGTCTTGTTTTTTAGATTGCTGACTTTCATAGAAAATGGTGTTTTCTACCAGAAATAAATTTTGTGGATAAATCCTTTGGGATTAAAAGCATTTTTAAGGATTAAATATTCACAAACAGTTGAATGTTTAGACCATATTTCCAGTTCTGAAACTTTTGCATCAGGGTCAAGGCTTCCAGCAGTGAATGGCAATGTTGGTCACCTCAGTAGAGCTCCCAGTTTAAGACAGTATACTGGCTTGTTCGTTAAAGATCAGCTACATTCTGACATTTCAAATCCATTGAGGTGTTTCAAATAAGTCATGAAGTAACTGAGGTAATAAAAATCGCTAGACATTTTTAACAATTTTGATACAGACTCATGAATTTAAAATCAAGTTTCAGTTTTCCAGCAGTCTAACCTTTTTATTACATTCTCTGTCCCTCTGTCTACCAACATATTTATCAAAGACGATATTTAGAGAAACACTGACAAAAGTTAAGGATAGCTTACTCTGTGTCCCTACTATATTCATGTTAAATTTTAGAGTGTATAATAGTGACAGAAAAAATAGTGCTTCAAAACATAAATACCAAGTTATATGCCGCTACTAAATGGGAAGAAATTCCTGATGGAAAACAAAGCAGTGCTTCCTGGGTTAGATTAGATTTGATCTGTATGATGTATAAGATGAATAAAATATTTTTAAAAGAACATACTTTAAAGTGCTAGCTTGTTTATCTGGTTGGGGTTTTTTTCTTTCTAATATATACATGCAAGCTGAGGTAAGTAATTTTTTTATGTACCCATCTGGAACCAAAGCCCTTAGTGATTCAAGAACAAAGCAGATTTGATGCACTATTGATTTTCTACCTTAGCAGTAGAAAAACAATTGCTCTATGCAAAGATCTGTTTTTCTGGATCTCTGCCATCCATCTTTTTAACATTTATGTAACGTAGCATTTGTGTAGAAAAAGAAACTCACACAAGGTTAAAAAGGAAAAAAAAATACTCTCTCATAGCAATTTTACGTAAGTCTTCACATTGCAAAATAACTTTTGAAAGATATTTAATACTCTTTCCACTATGAAATATCTGGACTTCTTTGTAGTACATAAACGCACTCTGAATTGTGTCTGGTCTTCCTTCCCTGCTCTCAGACCACATGCTGGTCAGTCTACCTGCAAGCAGTGCAGGGACAGGTTTAATCATTATGTGCTGAATTTCCTTTCCTAGACAACCTTGAATATGGAGTTTTGGCCTTAAACTTTCCTGAATCAAACTGTGGTTTATGTAAGAGGCATCAGACAGCCACCAGCTTGGAAAATCAGTCCTGATGCCTCTAAGGAAGCGTAACAGGAACTGTGTGCAGGAAGCTCCTGCTCAGGATCTGCTTGCAATGCATTCGAGCCCAAAATGAGTTTCCCTCTGTTGTAAGATTTCTTTGCCTGGGATCTGCAGATAGTTTGGAGCTCTTCAGAATTGGAGAGCAAATCACAGGAGCCGAGTTACAGTGTAACCTTCTTGTGATATATTGTGCTGTAAGGGCTATTTTACAGCAGCATTCACAAGTCACTAAAAAGTCCAAGACAAAGCAGTATTTTATGTGCTTATAGGTGCAGACAACAGAATGTTTAAGGCAACAATCCCATCAGTTCATAAACCATTAAAGGTGAGCGTGCCTCCAGCTCATGACAAAGTTCAAGAAGAATAATATTTTGTAGAAATAGTATGTGATATCTATACAGAAACCTGAAGCGTTTATACATTCTGAAAAAAAGAAGTACCTTCCTTCAAAAGGTCTGTCCTAAACACCCTAGAAGATATGTCATTGCATTCTACTGTCAGGTCTAAGGAATCTGTTCCTATACAAGGCTGATCAAAATTCAGATTGAACATTTTCCATCCCTAAAATGAGTGGTTTATGGAAGTGTTAATAGCCATCAAGAGGATAAAAGGCAAAAAAATGAACTGGAAAGATTGCACAGAAATCTAAGTGAAATACAGCGTGTAAGATTGCACCAAAACTAATGTCTGTGTTGTCTGATGCTCCATCCCGCTATTGTCATCAGGATGTTTCATGCTGTAACATCATCCCCAGATATTTCAGGGCAAAAGCAAATACTAGAAAACTTCTGCTCTGCATGGAGGAACTGCTCTCTTCAAACTCCTTCTGTAGTCTGAACACTCCATCACAATTCTGATTCATTCCTTCAGTGGTGGCCTCATCTACCCAAAGAGCGTTCCCATCCTATAGTCTAAAATTATGATTTTCACAATGATAATGACTTTTCCTGACACTGTTTCCTCTTTTTCTATTTTGTCACTTTGTACTTCTGTTATTAATGATTGATAATTTTCTTCACCCAACCTCATCTCTTCCTCTGGTCTCTAATGCCAGTTTAACTATGTCTCTTCTTCATGCTTTCTGTCTGCCTAGACAGTGCAAGACAATTTGGGAACCACTTTTTATCAGGATTTTAACAATTTGGTCTAGAATGCTTCTTCAGAAGTACTTCATTAATACAGGACCAAGCAAAACCAAAACATCAGTATATGTGTTCCTATGGAAAAGTATATTTATGAAATTTTTTCCTCCTTTAACCTTGGATTTATTTCAAAGCCTATAGATAACATTGACAGTCTTTCTGTTTACTTCCATATGCTTGGGTTCCAACATACATGACTCTTGTGAATAAAATTTATATCTTATACATGCAATGTGAAGAAACAAAGAAACAAATAAGGAAGGTTGGGGAGAGGTAAATGGTGCAAATCAGTGTGTCGTGGTTTCAGCCCAGCCGGCAACAAAAGACCGCGCGGCCGCTCGCTCACTCCCCCCGCTCCGGTGAGATGGGGAGGAGAATCGGAGGAGAGGAAAAAAAAAAAAAAAAAATAAGAAAAACCGGCACCACCAGGGGTG